>CAIGQV010018106.1:27099585-27123962 GCA_903798115.1 Danio jaintianensis
CACACACACACACACACACACACACACACACACACACACACACACACTCATACACTATGGCCAATTTTGTTTACCCATAACAGAAATGCCAACTGGTCCAGCCGGGACTCGAACCAGCAACCTTCTTGCTGTGTGGCAAGCACTGAGGCACCATGCCTTCCTTGGAGTTATTCATCATGTATGCCTTATTATTTTATTGTGTTGTAGATGTTACTTGAAGCATGTACATTTACTATGAATGTGTAAGTACAGTTGAAGACAAAAGCATTAGCCCTCCGGTGAATTTTTAACTCCATTTCAAATATTTTCCAAGTGATGTTTAACAGAGCAAGAACATTTTATTTTAGTATTTCTTATTTCTTTTAGTTTGGCTGAGAATATATAAAATATATAAATATGCTATGCTCAATATTATTAGCCCCCTTAAAGATTGGCTACAGAACAAACCACAGTTTTCCAATGACTTGCCTATATAGTTAACCTAATAAACTGATCTGAATGAATAGCTTTATGGGGTGGCATGGTGACTCAGTGGTTATCACTGTCACCTCACAGCAAAAAGGTCGCTGGTTCGAGTCCCGGCTGGACCAGTTGGCATTTCTGTGTGGAGTTTGCATGTTCTGCCCATGTTGGCGTGGGTTTCCTCCGGGTGCTCCGGTTTCCCCTACAGTCCAAACACATGCACTATAGGTGAATTGAATAAACTAAATTGGCCATACTGTGCATGCGTGTGTGTGCGTGCGTGCGTGCGTGCGCGTGTGTGTGTGTGTGAATGAGTCTGTATGGATGTTTTCAAGTACTGGGTTGTGGCTGGACGGGCATCCGCTGCGTAAAACATATGCAACAATAGTTGGCGGTTCATTCCGCTGTGGCGACCTCTGAAATAGAGACTAAGCCAAAAGAAAATGAATGCATGAATATTGTTATATTTACATAAAAAAATTGTTTCTGTTTGTTCAAACTACTTATTTAATATGAGCTGAAACAACACAATTTGTAAGTTTTGTGTCAACGTAAATGTTTTATGTTCAATCCACTTAAATTTGTAAATACACATAAGCTAACTTAATTCCTTCATGTTGTCCCCACACAAATCGAATTTGTTTTTTGTATAAAGTTTTTTTTTTATTTCCAGTTTTCTTAAGAATATATAGATCTTACATGATAATTTCTATAGTATTTTTATGTAAGCTTACAAAAAAATTTCTGTTTTTATTTTATATTACAAGTTGTATTAATATTATTGTTTTTATTTCATTTGTTTTTTAAATTATTATTTGTTAAAGATTCTATTTGTTTTTTTTAAATGTCTACGTAATTTAAGTTGTTGAAAACAAATTTACGAAACTATTAATTAGTAATTATAATATTGATAATATATTTAATAAAAAGAAGAAAATTATAAGAACTTTAAAATGAAAACAAAAACTGTGAAATAAGGTAAATTTAAGGTGTGCGTGCGTGTGTGTGTGTGTGTCTGTGTTTTCATGGTCGTCATTTTTGTTAACTGGAATAACCTTGCGCTGCTCAGTTTACATAGAATAGTTGATTTGTTGGCTGTGGCGTTCTGTGATTTAAATACATTTGTATAATGATTCTAAACTTAATAGTCTGCTCATTTTGTTAATAGATAAGTTTTTTTATGTTGTAATGGACTGTTTATCCTAGCCTAATCTGTCTTGAACTGAGATGAACTTAAAGTCCCTCTGGATAAATGTAAGTAGGTGTTTAATTAGCAGGACACTTACTTACTTACTTACTTACTCCCAGGGCTGTTTATATCATATACATGGTGCGGTTGATATTTAGCCGCACCATGTTGGTGTTTCGTAACATCTAGTTTTTTACGAGGTGGGTCGTTAGCCCAACACTCAACCCCCAACCTGGAGGACCAGGACATACACACATACACTATGGACAATTTAGCTTACCCAATTCACCTATAGACCATTTCAGTGTGGTCATGTCATTGGCCCATGAACATTTCCTGCTTGTTATCAAACTTCCATACCTGTAACAAGAGGCAATTCAATCATAACTTAATGTTAAAACAGATATCATAACATTACTTATTAATATGTGGACCTTTTTGGAGTCTCAGAAGCTATGGAAATTAAAAATGTAAAACAGGAAATACATTGGGACCGCTGTTTTTATTTTTTTTAAACGTCCCTCAAAATGGTCTAACACATGTCTTTGGACTGTGAGGGAGCACCCGGAGGAAACCCACGCCAACAGAGCATGTAAACTCCACGTAGAAATGCCAACTCACCCAGCTGGGGCTCGAACCAGCGACCTTTTTGCTGTGAGGCAACAGTGCTACCCACTGTGCCACCATGCCACTCTAATAATATGCTTTAATTCAGTTGCATGCATACATATATTTAGCTTTTTTATTTGTTTGTTTGTTTGTAGTTTTTAGTTGTCTTTTATTTATTTTGTTTTAATATCCAAATTGAATCCTCATTACACTGAACAAGTTTACAATGATGATGAAGCTTAACAAGTTTTGAATGGTTTGTAAAGAAATTATAATGTTTTGTTATTTCATCTTCACTTACAAGTAGCAGGCTTGTATTGTAGTTACAGCTACTATATATTTCTGTTCGTTCACATCCCATGCCTTTGTGCCCCTTGCAAACTACTGTTACACCTAAAAACATGTTCTTAATCCCTTAAGGCTGGTTTATACTTCTACATCGAGTGATCGGCCTGATGCGTAGTCGTGCATTTATACTTCTGTGCGCTGTTTGTGTTGCTCTGCAGTAACACTTCCGAAACGCTAGCTGGCAGTGAGGTTTTTATGTTCCTCTGCGTCGAGTTTCTTCGCTGGTGTTTAATTGTACATTAAGGTAGCTGGCGCTACCTTAATGTACAAGTAGCTCAAACTCGGTCATTCAGAGGCGGGAACCGGCGGACGTGCAACAACTTTAATCATAAGGTAAACACAAAACAACAGTTTCCATCTAGAGCTCCTTCACGGGACTCCACACTTGTAAACAATCGCTCCATTGGGCTCGCGACTCTCAGCACCGCCCACGCTTGTCACCGGTACCAAGCCGCACAATCAAAGAGCTTGCGCTACGCGTCGTTGTAATGTGTAGTTACATTTTTTTGAGAGGTGTGCGTCAGCCACGGCGAGGGGTATGCGACCATGCGAAGGCTGGGCCGGAGCATACACGTGCGCTTGACGCAGAAGTATAAATCAGCCTGTAGTCCTGCCGTGGCGTTAAGTGCGGCGGTAATGGTCATATTGAACTGTTACCCACTGTAGATCCAGACCGGCAGATTGTTGCGCAAAATTACATAATTTATTAGTTTATTAATACATATTTTTACAGTGTACTAAGCACCATCATGGTAACACATAAAACTGAAGTAATGCAATAAACATTATTTATCAACGTTAGATGTAACATAAAAATCCAATGTACAGTGGTCAGCATATACAAGTACACCCCTCACAAATCTATCTTTTAAATTCATATTTTTAATAGGAAGCTATACAATATTATATTTGTGCATATACATTAGATTAATCAGTACTGAAGCCAAATCTGGAGCTTATCTAACAAAATAACTGACGATAACGCTCCAAAAACTAGTACAGCCAAATTTATATGTTAGAGAAAAATATTAAACACAAATTTAAAAAAGAGGAAAAATCAAGAGAAGAAAAAAAGATTTAGTTGAAATTTTGTAGGTTGCAATTTTTTTTGCAATATTTTGCTTGAATTTAATTGTATTATCTTTCAATTTCTAAATATGTTTGTTGACTAAAATATTATTTTAATAAATATATCTGTTTAATAAATCTGTTTTGTTTAAATGCACCGAAATAAATTGCCTATATTCACTGAGAAATGGATACAAATATTCATTTTCAAAATGTGGTGTACTCAATTATGCTGAGCACTTTACATAACTAATGAGAAAAAAAACCCATAAGTAACATCAACAGACTTTTTACTGCAGCATTTTTACAGTTTATACCATTGAAATCACAACCATTTGTTTTACAGTGTGTGTTAAACGTGCACCACTTCAGGCCTTGTTTTGTTAGTTGTGCTTGGCTTAAACGTGGTTAATGAATGGTTTGTCAGTCCTGGTAGACCCCCGTGAACACACGTCTCCTGTTTCAACCCTCCTCTAGTCTTTCCTAATGGAGGATACTGTTACCCATAATGCTCCAGCAGCTCTGAGAGGACAAACACCTGTAGTGGAGAGAAACAGGACTCTGAAAGTGTGGGAAAAGACACCTATCTGTTGATAAACAATGTGCTTTAACTCCAGGGGAGAGAGTAAAGGTTTTTGCACACTCCAATTCCAAAGTCCAAATTATTTGCATGCGTTTTTTTTTTTTTCATATTCATATCCGTCATAAAAATTCGTCACGTACACAAACCATGCACACTGAGTCCGATGCGTATTAATGAATCCGTTCTGAAAAAAACGCAAAACACTTCGGAGTCAATTCAAGCAGTGATGCTTTGCTCTCCTCTCTCTCTTCTTCAAAATAGAAAAAGGATGAGGAATAATGTTAGGCTACATATTGTGTTTATTCAATAGGCCTACTGCATTGAGGAAGGGGAGTCCTGCTTATCAAAGAGCTGCGCTGGATTATCCCCAAATGCACAGTTTATTTTAGAAAATCAGTGGAATTTTGATACATTGCTTGTGATACTAAACACATTTACATATGTAAACAAATCCAGAACAGAGACTGGCAGTATAGACATAATAATAGATGATGGCGCATTGACGTACCGGAGCAAGGGACCAAAGCGGGACCATGAGGCATCAAGCTTTCTATTATGTCTATGGACAGTACGTCAAAAGTATGAACACACACACACACACACCCCAAACCGCAGCAGGGGAGAGGTGTGCCAGTCACTGAATCCATCATAGGGGTCTTTATATTATGCACTGTGTTTGTCATAAAGTTATCTGTGCTGAAGGCTTAAGTGACGGCATTGTTGGCTCTGAACTGTCAAAACACCTCTCAAAATGCTCTTTCGGATGGGAGAAATGGAACAAATTGATCCCGATTAGAATATTTTTTATGACGAATGAAAGTTTCATTGGTAGTGTGGCAATATGACTGACACAACGTGAGGTCGAATTTATTTTTTAATGTGCAAAAATACAGGCGAAACGTTCGGATTCAGTTTCACGAATGCATTTTCGTAAAGAAAACGCATATTTTTCTCTCCATTTTGGCCTTCCGTCCACACTGAGATGGGTTTTTTAAGAAAATAAAACATCTTTGCGAAAACGCTGTCCAAAGTTGATGAATTTGGAAACAACACTGGACGTAAGAGCTATTTTAAACTTATACCTAACTAACATACCAGAGCGGTAATCTAACTATGATACTAACTATACATATTCTATGAAAATTAACTATAAGACACATAACCTAAGACAGACTATACACATACTTTTACATAAGACAGAACAATATTGTGCTGGATATTGTGCAAAAGAGGTATTTAAGTTTGAGGAAAACAAATTGTGCAACATGATTTGTGGTACATTCACAAGTAAACAGTGTTTTACTTATTGAGTGCTTGTCAGATGGAGTTTAAGTTTCTGGTGCATATAGAGAGAGAAGAGTGTTTCTACAGCTGTTTAATCAAGCCCACTCACCTCTATAATGCACACTCAGAAATGCACAATGTTTTTATAGAGTTATGGACTGATCACAGATAATATGTCTATTAATTGACATCTCATATTTCTTCTGGCCTCTTATATCATTTATTGTCTGTAAATTAAACCCTTTTATTGAAGTATTTCAGTTTGTGTTTGCTTGAAGAAGCACATTAACTGTCTGTAATGGTCATAATCTTAATCAAACGATTCCCCGTTAAAACTCAGTCATCGATGTAAAATCAGTTTAGTGCATAATCAAGGTTAATATTTGTCTAAGAAAGCAGCTGACTGAGAGCTGTAAACGTGCCAAAGGCTTGAACTGATTCAAGACGTTTCGATTAAATCTTCATGTTGCTGATAGTGAAGTGGCTGATGGGAATTTTGACTGGATGATGCACTGTAAAGAAATAAGTTTTGCTAGATGCATTGATGCATGTTCATGTGTAATAACAGAGGATTTTTTTGTTTTGTTTTAAACAAAGTGTTAATGCAAATGTGCACTTTATGTGCATTGAAAAGGTACATTTGAATTTTTAAATTGTAATTTAGTGTAGGAACCTTATTTCACTTAGAAATTGGTAGTAAAATGTGCAATAGTTTCAAGAAACACACTGAATTAAATGTAAAAATGTGTGCAATTTAGGGAGAGACTTTATATAAGACTTTATAAAGAAATATAATTGCACACTCATTTAAGTTATAAATTAAATTCTTTAATTTGGTATTGATTTATGTATATAAATGACTAGTTTGTGAAACATTGGTGGAAATAGACTTATTATATTATAATCTATATTTTTTTGTATTTTTTCAAATATTTAAATTTAAAAAACTTGTTGGTGAAACATAGATAGAAATGAACTTATAAGTGATTGGTACATACTAAAACCATCATTTATATTATATTATATTACATTACATTACATTTATATCCTTAACTTTAAGTAATATATGTATATTTATAAATATATGTATGTTTATGGCGACGCGGTGGCGCAGTGGGTAGCACGTTCGCCTCACAGCAAGAAGGTCGCTGGTTCGAGCCTCGGCTGGGTCAGTTGGCATTTCTGTGTGGAGTTTGCATGTTCTCCCCGTGTTCGCGTGGGTTTCCTCCGGGTGCTCCGGTTTCCCCCACAAGTCCAAAGACATGCGGTATAGGTGAATTGGGTAAGCTAAAATTGTCCGTAGTGTATGTGTGTGAATGAGTGTGTATGAATGTTTCCCAATGATGGGTTGCAGCTGGAAGGGCATCTGCTGCGTAAAACATATGCTGGATAAGTTGGCGGTTCATCCCGCTGTGGCGACCCCAGATTAATAAAGGGACTAAGCCGAAAAGAAAATGAATGAATGTATGTTTATTTTTATTTTTTATA
The DNA here is from genome assembly GCA_903798115.1 of Danio jaintianensis. Taxonomy (NCBI): domain Eukaryota; kingdom Metazoa; phylum Chordata; class Actinopteri; order Cypriniformes; family Danionidae; genus Danio; species Danio jaintianensis. Next base: position 27,106,617 of record CAIGQV010018106.1, read on the forward strand.
ATTTAATCATATATATATATATATATTATAATTTTTTAATTTATATATTATATAAATTTATATACATAAACAAGCTAGCCTTTTCAGTTTAACTTAAAAAAAAAAAAAAACTAAACCTAAAATGAAAAAGACAAAATAACTAAAACTTTAACCAAATCATAATAAAATAATAATAATAAATAATAATAAAATTTAAAACTGAACATATAACAATTACAAAAACGGTTCACACTACAGTACTTGCACAATAACACTCTGCATTAATCATCTTTTATAATTTACATCATACTTTATAAACTTTGGGAAAACAAATTACAGATCTTAAATCTCTCTTTTTCCTTCAAAATGCAGTGACGTTAAATATAGATTAAATGGAGAAATGTGTTTAATTCTGCTGCTTTCAAGAGGTTTCTGATATCGCCACAGCCATATCATCCTGCAGCCCAAAACCAGTTATTTACTAAAGCTAAGCAGGGTTGAGCCTGACCAGTACCTGACCACATGGGAAAACTAGGTTGCTGTTGGAAGTGGTGTTAGTGAAGCCAGCAGGGGGCTGAACCTGCACAACCTGCAGTCTGTGTGAGTCCTAATGCCCCAGTATAGTGAAGGGGACACTATACTGTCAGTGAGCACCGTCTTTCGGATGAGACGTTAAATCGAGATCCTGATTCTTTTTGGTCATTAAAAATCCCATGGCACTTCTCGTAAAGAGTAGGGGTGTAACCCCGGTGTCCTGGCCAAATTCCCACCATTGGCCCTTACCCATCATGACCTCCCAATCATCCCCATCCACTGAATTGGCTCTATCACTGTCTCTCCACTCCACCTATAGCTGTTGTCCTGTGGCTGCCATCGCATCATCCAAGTGGATGCTGCACACTGGTGGTGTTGTGGAGAGGCGTCCTTACATGATTGTGAAGCGCTTTGGGTGTATGGCCATACACGATAAATGAGCTACATAAATACACATTACTTACTTACTTGCATCTCCTGAAATAATCTCTAGTAATTTCACAGTTCAACTTTAGATTTTTATAAGGATCTCAGATTTGCTAATAAAGTCCAAGTAGGAACTCAAATATCTCTAGATGATTAACATCTGCATTTATTTTCTATTTTAGCAGTATAATGCTCATGAGCATCTTGGGTATTTGAGAGTCTCCCTCATGTTTCTGTTCAGGTTTTGCTGCTAGTAAAATATTTCTTCCCTCCAACACGACACAAGCAAATCTCTCAGCAGAAGTGAAGGCCAGGATTTGAATTTGCCGACTTGTAAAGCAAATGCCTGAGAATTTGAATCTAGTGAATTGCAAAACTGATTTGCACAAGGCATCTTGGTGAACGAGTCCCCGAGTCACACTTCTTAGAAACATGCAGTTTGAAAGATCATTTATTAGTATAAAAAAAAACAGTAAACACAATTGTGTGGCAACAGTGTGTGAATATAACCAGGCTCTAATGGTAAAAATATTTAATTGCACTTGATAAAAACAGTCTGCAGGCATTGACATTCTCCCTTTGCACGTGTCATCAGAGGGTGAAAGCCCCGCCCATTAGTGACCATCTCTCTCTCATTAGCATAAACAGCCCTGAGTGAGAAGCAGTCGTTTTGAATCTGCCGCTATGCTGAAACACAGGCAATTGTAGCTCCGCCCTCTTTTCAAAAGAGCACAATCTCATTTGAATTTAAAGCGACAGTCACCAGAATTAGGATCAAAGCCTAAAAGGAGCAGTTTCAGAGAGTTATAAAACATTATTTGTGCTGTATTTTAAGCTGAAACTTCACATACACACTCTAGGGACATCAGAAGACTTATTTTACATCTTCTAAAAAGAAAATAAATAGGTCCACTTTAAAGGCGCAGGCGCAAAAAAACAGCTGACCCAAAAAATTGCATTGTCAATAGGATATAATAAATGATCTGATGGGCAATTTGAGCTGAAACTTCACAGACACACTCTGGAGCCACACAAGACTTATCTTACATCTTGTTAAAAGGCCACCATTGGAGGTTATTAAAGTGATCCCAAATAAATGTCCATGCATTTCTGCTGATCATGATGGCGATGGGATTATTGCACAAGCTTCCGCCCCCTCTCAGGTTGCACAGCAGCAGGTGAGCGTGATCTATCTCAAAGGGATCCCTGTGTTTTTCTTCCGCCCGTTTTTGTTTTCTCCAACCCTCCCCCACGTGAGAGGGTATATATATCACAGCTCTGAGCGAGACGTTCAAACCTGTTTCTGCTCCTGTTCACCTCGCTCGGCCCTGCAAATCTGGGCGGTTGTTTGGTCTCTTCAATGGCCGTCTTTGTTCTGGTCATTGAGGATTGGGTGTTTTTGATGACGTGTGCAATTGTATGATGGTTTGAGTTATAGAGCGCTGTTGGTGGCTCACGGAACAGGGAAGAGTTGCAAAGATAAGGCTTTGGTGATTGAGTTTTTTCCATTTGAAGTCACAATTAAAAAACCAACATGCAGAACTCATGCATAAAACTAATGAATGGTTTCTGAGAGAAAATTTGTTTATAATGAAGGATCCATCCAAGCATGCTGTGTGTTTAAATGCTGTTTTGATAGTATTAATACTAAATAATTACAAGCTTTGTTTTAAATTAGTATGCAATTTGTTTAAATGCATTAAGTTGTGTACAGATATTTTGGTGTAAAAATTGAAACAATTATTTTACAATTATATAACAAAACGTCATGACAAATGTTTTTGTTACTTTTATTTTAATAAGTGAATTGGGCTTCAACTAAATATCTTAAGTTACACAAAGTTTAACTTAATTATTTTAGTCAGTTTGACTGAAATTACTATCAAGGCAAGGCAAGTTTATTTATATAGCATATTTCATACACAATGGTAATTCAAAGTGCTTTACATAAAAAAGAGTCAAAGAAACAAGAAAATAAAAACAATTAAAATAATTAAAAATGATTAAAAACAGATTCAATGGGCGTCACGTTGTCGCAGTGGGTAGCACAATCGCCTCACGTGAGGTGGGTCGCTGGGTCAGTTGGCATTTCTGTGTGGAGTTTGCATGTTCTCCCCGTGTTCACGTGGGTTTCCTCCGGGTGCTCCGGTTTCCCCCACAAGTCCAAAGACGTGGTATAGGTGAATTGGGTAAGCTAAAATTGTCCGTAGTGAATGAAAGTGTGTGTGTGTTTCCCAGTGATGGGTTGCAGCTGGAAGGGCATCCGCTGCGTAAAACATATGCTGGATAAGTTGGTGGATCTTTCCACTGTGGCGACCCCTGATTAATAAAGGGACTAAGCCGAAAAGAAAATGAATGAATGAAAAACAGATTCAAATGTGTTAAAGCAGGTTTTAAAGGAATGAAAAAGAAAAGAAAGACATAATAGTGCGATCTGTGAGATGTAGCACAGTGCTCATTCAGTAAAGGCACAGCTAAACAGATTTTTTGTTTTCAGTCTTGATTTGAATGTGCCTAATGTTGGAGCACATCTGATCATTTCTGGAAGCTGGTTCCAGCAGCAGGGGGAGCTTAGTAGCTAACGGTGGATTCACCCTGCTTTGACTGAACTTCTAAAGATCCTAAAGATCTGGGTGATCTGTTAGGTCTGTATTCAGTGAGCATATCTGTAATGTATTGAGGTCCTTGGCCATTTAGTGATTTAAAGACAAGTAATAATACTTTAAAATCCTATTCTGAATGTAACTGGGAGCCAGTGTAAAGACCTGGTTCTGGTCAGAATCCTGGCAGCAGCGTTCTGGATAAGCTGCAACTGTCTGACTGTCTTTTTGTGAAGGCCAGTGAGGAGTCCATTACAGTAATCCACCCTGCTGCTGATAAAAGCATGAACAAGTTTCATGAACAAGTCCTCACTGGAAACAAAGCGTCTAATTCTTGCAATATTTTGAGATGATAGTATGCTGATTTAGTTACTGCTTTGACATGATTACTGAAATTCTGAAGATCTTACTCCAGAATAACACCAAGATTCTTGACCTTATTTTTTGATGTTTGACCCCTAGAGCCGAGGTACGCATTCACCTTGAGAACCTCGTCTCTATTCCCAAAAAGCAATGACTTCAGTTTTCTCTTTGTTTAACTGAAGAAAGTTTTGGCACATCCAACTGTTAATTTCATCAATGCATTGGCAGAGGGTGTCAATGGGGCTGAAGTCATTAGGCAGTAAGGCTAAGTAGATCTGAGTGTCATCAGCATAGCTGTGGTAAAAGATTTGGTTCTTTCTCATTATTTGGCTCAGTGGGAGCATATAAAGGTTAAAACGTTCATTTTCATTCATTCATTTTCTTTTCGGCTTAGTCCCTTTATTAATCTGGGGTCGCCACAGCGGAATGAACCGCCAACTTATCCAGCATATATTTTACGCAGCAGATGCCCTTCCAGCTGCAACCCATCACTGGGAAACTTCCATACAGACTCATTTTCACTCATACACTACGGACAATTTAGCCTACCCAATTCACCTATAGTGTATGTCTTTGGACTTGTAAGGGAAACCGGAGCACCCGGAGGAAACCCACGCGAACACGGGGAGAACATGCAAACTCCACACAGAAACGCCAACTGACCCAGCCGAGGCTCGAACCAGCGACCTTCTTGCTGTGAGGCGAACGTGCTACCCACTGCGCCACCGTGACGCCCACAAGTTCATTTTGATTCAGCTAAAAAAATCCAGAAGCAAGAATTTGTCTTTACAGTGCATCTATCAATGTGCATAAAACTAACATTTAGCTGACAGAAAACATGTTAAAATGAAGGATCCGTCCAAACATGATTTTGTTTGAATGCTTTTTGGAAAATATTAAAGTATATTGTTTGTTTTCAGATAATTTGTGTTGCAATACATTGAATTGTGTACAAATAATTCTTGCTCACAAATTGAAAAGATGTTACAATTAATTAGAAAGAACACAAAAATAACCTTAAATTGAAACATAATTTTGGGACTTGCTATAAAATGTGCAAATGTACGTTTTTTTTTTTTTTTTTTTTTTTACTGTCTAGCTAATAATAAGTTTCTAATCACACACACAAAAACAAATTTTCATGCATGCGTGAACAATATCTATTCAATGTGCATAAAGCTAATGGATGGTTTCTGACTGAAAACATGTTTAGGATGAAAGATGTTATTAAAGCATTCCAGAGCGGCATTGGGAACTGACCCATGCTCACCAAACATCGAATTTATCTTTTAAATCATTAACATGAACTGTTGATGACAAAACAAAATGTTTGGAAAAATTGATAAAACACTAGAATTGCTCAGTTGAATAAATATGTGCAGATATGGCAAAGAAAGAAATAATTGAATGATAGAAAATATGTCTAAAAAAACAGTGCTTGATTGTCATGAAAGCATATTTCTGAACTGCGCTGAAATATTTTCAGACAGCTGAAGTGTTTGAGTGTGTATAAATATCTCACCTGACGTGTTGATCAGGTAATGTTAGGCTGAAGGTATGTTGTGCACTTGGCATATTTAAGCAGTTTGAGTTACTGTTGATACTATAGAGAGCCCTAAAGGTTAAACACGTCATCTAGAAATATTTACAAATGCCTGAGTCCAAGTTCAACTTTCCAAAAGACCTGTCTGTCTATTATTCTGTCTTTCTGTCCATTCATCCATTGTGTCATTGTCACTCTATACATGCATCCATTATTTTATCAATCATTCTTTCTATCATTTGGTCCATTCATCCATTCGTTATTTTACTATTCTATTTCTATTAGCCTGTTGTTCTGTCATTCTGTCTGTCTGCCTATTTCTACTGCTTATAACAGTATTTCAGATTGTGAAAATGTTTTCGAACAAATTCTGGTGTAGTTCTAGTTAAATGAAAGGTATAGTTCACCCAAAATTCTGTAGAAATGTAAAGACTTTTAGCCGAATCCGTGGTCCTAGGGGATTCATAAAATGGCCGTGAATGGTGATAGGTTTTTTAGATTAAAAATAAACGCGTGCAAACAAGTACAAAATTAATAGTCATGGCATGTGTGTGTGTGTGTGTGTGTGTGTGTGTGTGTGTGTGTGTGTGTGTTTGTTTGTGAGAGCGAGCAAGCACTGAGAGCTATGTCAGAGCAGAGCTCATTAATATTCATCACTTATCCAAATATGGTCAACAAGGACCTTCTGATTCTGATTGTGCTCTTTTTAAAAGAGGGTGGAGTTACAAATGCCTGTGTGTCAGCATAGTGGCAGATTCAAAAACAAGACTAACGTCCTATGCTATTGAGGGAGAGATGATCACTAGTGGGCGGGGCTTTCCCCCACTGATGACACGTACAAAGAGAGAATTCCAATCAAAGGTAAAATAAAAAAAATATTAATACATTTTTACCATTAGAAACTGGTTATATTCACACACTGCTGCCACACAACTGTGTTTAAACCTCTTTGTGAATGTGATTTTTGCATAATAGGTCACCTTTAAGTGAATTGAAAAACAAAACAAAAACAAACAGTTATTAGTAGGCATGGGACGATAACCGTTTTCAAGGTATACCGTGGTTTGGAAAATTCAATGTTTCAAAATTTTCTGCTATACCGTTTCTAAGGTATGTGTACGATTTTTTTAATTTTTTAGGAAAACAGTATCTCCAGCAGAAAAGATATCCAAAGATGCCATTTTAAATTGTAAAAAAAAACTAAAACTTTTTGAAATAAATGAAGACAGCAGAGGTCAATGATTCATTTGAAATATTTAGCCTGACATATTTACTAAATATTTTCAAAATATTTGAAATGTTTCTTAAAATAAAATATATTGTGTTTGAAAGGGAAAAAAGTTTTAGTTTTTTTACCCAGACATTTAAAAAGAATATATTTTAGAGCAATAATAACAATATCACAAAACCGTGTAACCGTGAAATTTTTATCCAAGGTTATCATACCGTCAGAATCTTATACCGGCCCATGCCTAGTTATTAGGTTGTGGCAATTATTAGGTCGTATATCATGAAAAAAATCACATTCCTCATTAATTAAAAGATCTGTCTCTCTGTGATCCTCAATCATCATCAAATGTGATCAAGAATGAGTTTTACAGGTTTAAAACGTTTTAAAACAGTGCATGTTTGTAATGAACTACAACGATTTTACCGTCTTTGTCACCACAGCCGCATGTCAGTACAATTATAAAAGAAGACGCTTCAATCCCGGGTTGTGGATGTTAAATCAGGTTTATTTGTACATTAACATAACGGATATCCATACAGCAGTGGATATTAACGTTTATCCTGTCACATTTGCATGCAAAAACAGTGCGAAGTTAAACGCATTCACTGTGTGTGTCTGTGTTTGTGCGTGAACTTTGTAATGGCATTGTGTATGACTCACCTTTGCAGAAAGGCTTGAATTAACTCCACAACAAATACATCAAATAATCATTGGTAAAGTTCTTACTGTAGTATTTCTCACAAACGTTATGTGAGATCTGCTTCCTTCATGTCTGTCACTGTGCTGTTTATCTGACGCAGGAGATTGAGGCACACTCTAACAGGCACATGAGAACTAGCGTTAAAGGCACAGGCCACAAAAACAGGTACTTTGTGCTCAGAGCGGAAAATCCAATATTCTAAAAGGTATAATAAATAATCTGATGGGTGTTCTGAGCTGAAACTGTACAGACACATTCTGGAGACACAAAAAACGTATCTTAAATCTCGAAAAAGAGGTAAAATAGGTGCCCTTTAATATGCAGTTTAGTGCTCAGCACTACGTAGTAACTTTATTAATGTAAGACGTGGCATACAAAAAAACCCAAAAAAAATCCACTTCCGCCATTCATCTGCTTTGAAACTTGAAAGATTGGTTGTCACAGACCTCATAGCTAAAAATGTGACATACGCAAAACAAGTTGTGGATAAACATGGGTGTGTTTTGCATGCTGTGTTTTGTCTCTTTCCTGGTGTGCTCTGCTACGCTCTTTACACAGCTTTGTGGCAGCATCCTGGTACATTGCGTGCTTATTTCAGCATTTACATAACATTTTTAAACATATATTTAATTCAATATTTATACGTTTTTTAAGCATTGATGCAAATAACAAAAATTTGTATAATAATAAAGAAAAAAATGAACTAGTACAATATAACAGAATTGACTGTAGCATCTGCAATACATTTAATGCATTGATTTAAACTTAAGGTCTGATATCCAGTTTCTTGGAACATGCTGCTATTTTTTTGTGTAATATTAAACCACAAAAGAGTGTTGGAAAGGGTGTTAAATGTGTTAAGCAACACCTCATTCATGGGATATGAAAGAGCGCAGTTAATGGGTTTTTAAATATTTACAAAGAGGGATTCTTCCATGCTGAAGTTTTCCAAATTAATCCCTTATCAAACCTTAGATGGTGTTGCTGAAGATACCTCAGAGATGCTTGAGCGCTCTGCTGGAACATGAACAAACACCTCAGCTTTCCATAAATGCCATTGCAGGATTGTCCTGTGATTGTGGCGACCTTTGCATCTGAGAAATGAATGCAATCCGTCATGAGTCATTGAAGTCAACATGAGATCTAAACTCTTGACACTTTACTATTGACTGACGTATTTATTTAAGCCTTGTTCCTGGTCTTAATGATGGCAAAGAAACAAATGTTTGTCTTCATAATATTTTATTATAATGTTGTTCACTCTTAATAATGGTTGTTAGAGGTGTGAGATATTTAATATCTGTGATATAGTAATTGTTTAATTTTTCATGAATTCATGAATTTGTCCATTAATTGGTAACACTTTAGTTTATGTGCTAATTCTCTCACTATTGACTAGTATCTTATTACCTGCCTATTATTAAGATATTGGCTGTTTATTAGTACTAGTGCTGGGCAACGAAACATTTTTAAAGTTATGAATAATCGCAATTAATCGCATTTTTATGCACAAAAATTAATAATGATTTTGAAAGAAGTGCATTAAGCATTTTTTTTGAAGTACTGAGTAAGTGTATGAACATATTATAATATAACATTTTAACAAATAAAATATTTTAAATCTCAACTTAAAGGTGCAGGATGTAAGTTTGACTCCCAGTGGTTGAACTAGGTATTGCATTCCTGGATCAAAACAAACGCAAGCGCAGGTTGCCAGATTGAGGATTTTTTATTCTAACCAACACCTCGAATTTATATATTAGAAATGGCTTCTATTTCTCACAGGTGAACAACAGAAAACTGACAATGATCACCTCAGGTAAACCTCGTGCTTTATTCAGTGTTAAATGCTAATAATGTGAGTTTGAATGCCATTTTACTTGACATTTATTGCCGTACTACTGAAAGCAGCAGCAGATAGTTCACCTCAGATCTTGAAAATAAAATAAACCATTTGAAATTGAACTTCAGAACTGTGACTCAAAACCAACACATATCAGTGATTCAGCATCTACATTTAATAGTGTTAAAGAGGTTTAATATGGATTAATTAGATTATAAACCTTACCATTTCGCTGGAGTGCAGTGAGTGCACTATTTTTTTTATATTTAGCTTCTGAATGGCTGTATTTAAATTTCTGTCGTTTCGTCTGGTGCAAACAGCCAAATTGCTTATTATGGCAAATCTCATAGCGTGTTGTTAGGACACAGGGTTACAATGTAACCTGCTCACCTAATGTTCACATTTGTAATATATATATTATTTGCTAATTAATAACCTCATGTGGAACTCTGAATCTGCATCTCATTTCAGAGTCTGCTACTGTCCACCGGAGGTCGCATTTCGGTCTCGGGCACATACTTTGAGAGCCTTTCTGAATGAATGAAATATGCAGTTTTCCAACAAGGCAACCTGAGCTGCTGAAATATAATTGATTAAACTGGCATTGGGCGGGTTAAAGGGACCAAAACAAAGACAGACGTTCCGGCACATAACGCACATGTTCAAAGCAGAATATCTGACTTCAGCATTGTTTTTCAGATCAACAAGACTTAGACTTTACTTAGCATGTTTCCTAAATATCTGCAAACATATTATGGTATTTCTATTCTTTAGAAGAGTCAAAAACTTACATACAGCACCTTTAAAAAGGTGTAATCAAATTAAATTTACAACAAAATATATTTCCCACTGTCAGGACACAAAAATGTTACCTAATTTGTAATAGAAGTTAAGTTATGCTCAGATTTCAGAGGCTTGATCATAGCATTATAACAGGACAGTTGCAAGCAACATCAAGTTAGCATTCAGAAATGTTTTTTGTAACAGATAAAAACTAAAATCTTTTATTTTATCAGGAAACAACATAAACAGTCCATTCTGTAGCAGAAGAGAGAGGTAAAATGTTCGAAAACAAGTTTTACTGTGCAGGGGATTTTAGTCTGCTTTAACTGTAAAACAAAATCTAATTTACTAATTTTATTTGACAACTAATTACAAAGAAATCGCAAGTAACATTGAATTAAACAGGAATTATTTTAAGTAGAAAAATTAAATAGAATTTTCTTGTAAAATAATCCCAATAATACTTAAATAATGTTTTATTTATAACATAAAAAGTTGAAGTTTTTAAGTGTAAAAAATAATGTAATGCCTACAATTACATTTTGCTGTAAGAAAATGAGACATCATCCGACCTAGATGCTAACAAACCCGAACAAAATGAGTTTATTTTACTGTCAGTGGTGTGTGTGCGTGCGCGTGTGTGTGGGTGTGCGTGTGTGTGTGTGTTTGTGTGTGTCTGTCTATGTGTGTGGGTGTTTGTTTGCCATATGGATGCATGCATTGCTGTGGTTTCCAGCGTTTTTTTCCTGCTGGTGTTGATTGATGAACAGAGATGATGTGGCGATAGCTGTAAGGCCAGATCAGTTGTCGAGGTGGAGTCAGGTCAAACATCAGATGTTTATATTGCAGAAGATGAAAAGTGCTGTTATTATCACAATACCTTTTCAGCAGCAGTACGCCTTGCCCTTTAAAATATCTCTGTGTCAAACCTTGACTATTTCTTATAAAAAATAAGTTTTTTTAATGGTATTACATACCTGTGTCATAATACATCAAAAACAAAGTAAAATCCTTAATTATCACTCGTCGTGTGTATAAAGTAAAGACGAATATCTAAATATTGATTTATTAAATCATTATTTATATTAAGGATGACAATATTTTAAAAGCAACTTCAAAAATATTTATTCATAACTTTTTTTGACTTTTAGAAATTTTATATTAATGTGTGTGTGTGTGTACATGTTTTTGTGACATGTCAGGACACAAATCTGTATAATGACATAGGTATGACACAGGTATTACAAAAAGGAGGTGAAATATGAGGACATTGCTGACGTCCTTATTTCTCAAAAAGCTTATAAATCACACAGAATGAGTTTAATCAGAGAGTAAAGCTGTACACTGTTTCCTGTGATGGTTGGGTTTAGGGGTTGGGTGGGGTTAGGGCAATACAAAATACTGTTTGTACAGTATAAAATCAATGGAAACCTATGTAATGTACCCACTTTTCACAAAAACAAACATGTGTGTGCGTGCGTGCGTAAATGTAGTTTCAGTGTTACTGTGTGTGTGGTGGAAAATGTGTGTTTTTCTGCATGGCGTTAGCAAACCAAATCATTGTTTTGACATGTTGCTTGACAACATGCAAATCTGCCAATTATTTGGTCTTTTTGTTGTTTATTTACATGCTTAACCTGAAAGTCATCATGAAACTGAAATTGTGATTTTGTTCTTTGCTATTTGTTTTTTTTTTTGTACAATATATGAGTGAAATTGCTTTTTGAATAAGCACAAATGTAGGCGGGGCTTGGTTTTGTTCATAGAGAATTGATTGGATGATTATAGTTGCTATCGTTGGATTGGTGAACCAATTGGAGAACATATATGCATGGATAAATCATTAATAAATAGCACTGTAATACTGCAAATAAGTATTGTAAATGTGTTGAAAAAAATCTAGCCCTTGGGAAATATTTGAAAAGAAAAAGAGTAATACTTGTTTCTTTTACTCTAAGCTAAGGAAGTCAGCTTTGAAAAATTAATGTAAAAATGTAATAAATGTCAATTATATATTGTCCGTTTTGATGTAATGTCTGTGTCTCTATGCAGTGAGTGTCTCAGGATGAACTCCCGATCGAGAGCCGACTCTCAGGGTTCCCAGGACGAGCCGGACGATGAGGTTATGCCATACAGTGACGACGAGACGGACGACGAGTTAGAAGATGAACTGGATCAAAGTGTAGACCAGCTGCCAGAACCAGAAACCAGACCCGCACCTGTAATCGGTGAGTTTCAAGATGCATCAGAGGCCTTTTGCACAAAACCAGTTTTCTCCGGGTTTCGGTTGACAAAACCAAACATATCAATACTGCTTAAGATTAGGCATGGGCCAGTATAAGATTCTGATGGTATGATAACCTTGGATAAAATTGTCACGGTTTCACTGTATCACGGTATTGTGATTACTGCTCTAAAATATGTTCTTTTTTTAAATGTCTGGGTAAAAAACAACAACTTTTTTTCCCCTTTGAACACAATATATTTTATTTTAAGGAACATTTATATAATTTTGGAGCAGTAAACATGTCAGGCTAAATAATTCAAATGAATCATTGACTTCTGCTGTCTTCATTAGTTTCAAAAACACAGATTTCTTTACCACTTGAAAAGGTGTCTTTGGATTTCTTTCTTTTCTTTGGATATAATGTAAGCCACTGCACTGTTCAGCTCAAGGCTTGGATGTTGGTTTTCTGAATGGTGAGCTGATCAGTAGCTTAGCACATTAGAAAGCCCCTTACATATACCTTAGGAATGGTATAACACAACATATTAGCAGCTTTAAAACCTTGGCTTTTCCAAACCATGGTAAATCTTGAAAACGGTTATTGTCCCATGCCTAGTTAAGTTGTTTCACAACGATTTATATATACTTTCTCTTTTAAATTTAGATTTAATTGACAATTCTAAACTTTATGAATATATAGTCTTCAAATATAATAAAAATACAAATATATTTATATTTTCTTTTAATATAAATAAATTTTTAGCAACAAAAGACAATTTTTGAGAAATGCTTTTAGTGTAAAAACTTTTAATTTAATTCGGAGAAAGAAAGATTCTACGAGTGGCTTTTATTGCATCAGATATTGTACGTCACTTTACTCACAGCTGATTGGTCCAGGCGGAACGGTGGCTCAATGGTTAGCACTGTCACCTCACAGCAAGAAGGTCGCTGGTTCGAGTCCCAGCTGGATCAGTTGGCGTTTCTGTGTGGAGTTTGCATGTTCTCCCCGTGTTGGCGTGGGTTCCCTCCGGATGCTCCGGGTTCCCCCACAGTCCAAACACATGTGCTATAGGTGAATTGAATAAACTAAATTGGCCGTATTGTATGTGTGTGTGTGAATGTGAGCGTTTATGGGTGTTTCCCAGTACTGGGTTGCAGCTGGAAGGGCATCCGCTGCTTAAAACATATGCCGGAATAGTTGGCAGTTCATTTCGCTGTGGTGACCCCTGATAAGTAAGAGACTAAGCCGAAGGAAAATGAATGAATGATTGGTCCAGTTTGGATATGCCATCTTTAATACATTTTCACATTTCCGGGTTTCTCAGAAGCTGTCATAGTTGGTAAACTCAGAGCGCAGTAAATGGGAGAGTACAACAAATCATTTTTTACAATCCTATTTGCACAAATAAAAACAAAAAACTCCACGATGATGTTATCAAGACTTTCAGAAAAAAGGAAAAAAAATTGTGTGAGACTGATGACGGCAGCCAGAAGAGAGAACAACGTCAAATTTTGCTGTCGCTGCTGTAGAAACATCTTGCATAAATAATTAGTATTTAGTTTTCTCCATAATTTGATGCAAAGATAATATAATACATGCGTAAATATATATTAATATACATACATTTTTAAGATGGATTTAAGATGCTGATGACACCGTAAAATGCGTCATAACAGTCTTGTGAAAAGGGTCCTTGCTGCACCTAGCCGTGTAGCGTAAGTTGCTATGGCGACAAAACCTGATTAAAACCAAACCACCTTAAATGCACACTTACCTGGGTAAACTCTCAAACCAGATTTCTGCAACAGGCTGCAGGTGTGAAAGTGTCCTTTTAATGTTTATTTTGTGTTTAATGAATTTGTTTCTGTGGTCAGAGGCCGGTTGGAGCATCCGAGCGAATGACAGGGAATATTGCAAACGACCAGAGTTTCAGAAGAAGGTCTTTCTGTGCATCAAGAAAAGCAGATACTCTGTAAGTGAATCCATCATTGTTTACAGTGAAACTCCAATCCCCCGTATGCACACTAATTGCTGTATTCATGCTTACCAAAGCTGCTTTTGCTTACTGGAAAGTATCGTACAGTAATGACAGTAAAAACAATGACATTTTATCACCATTTAAAGTAACTACACTGTTTTTGAATATGTTGTAGAATATAATGTATTCATGTGATTTCAGTGCTAAATTTTCAGCATCATTATTCTAGTCTTGAGTGTCACATGATCTTTCAGAAATCATTGATCCCTGATGTCAATGTTGAAAATAGTTCTGATGCATCATATATTCGTGCAAACTGAAATAGTAAACAAAATATCACAATGTCAGACACTCAAAAAATGCCTTTTGCTGCTTGTTCAAACTTATTTAAAATCAGTGGTGTAAAATAACTGTAACTACTTGAGTTGTTTTTCTCAGGAATTGTAATTTACTAAGTAGTTTTAAAAATGTGTACTTTTACTCTCACTTGAGTACATTTTTAGTTCAGTATCGGTACTTTTACTCCACTACTTTCCTTCAACCTGCAGTCACTACTTTATTTTTTCGTGTCTATGGGGATTAGAAAAATCAGTCCTGTGATTCCTGTCCAATTAAATCGCACATAGAAGGTAAATCGCATCATAATGAACAACCTCAAGACATGGGCGATTTATAAATGCAGCAAACTATTTGGAAGCGTTAAAAGTGTCCAAGAAGATGTCCAAAATCTTTACACGCATCGACCCTGACACTGTTTAGATGCATGTCACTGATGAGAAGATGACGGATGTTTATTGTATGATGACCAAAATGCCCCTTTAACACCCAGAAGGCACGAGACGTCAACATGACGTCAGATTGTTGTACCCTAACGTCATAGGGATGCTGCATTTTGTTTGGAAATGAAAATCAAGTTGACGTCAGAACTCAACGTCAGGCAGTTAAAACTATTTTTTTATTTGTTTTGGGACAACTTACAACTGAAGCCAGAATTATTGGCCCTCCTGTGAATTTGTTTTCTTTTGCAAATATTTCCCAAATGATGTTTAACAGAGCAAGGAATTTCTCACAGTATTTCCTATAATATTTTTTTCTTCTGGAGAAAGTCTTATTTGTTTTATTTCGGCTAGAATAAAAGCAATTTTAAAAATTTTTTAAAACCATTTTAAGGTCAATATTATTAGCCCTCTTAAGCAATATTTGTTTCGATTGTCTACAGAACAAACCACTGTTATAAAATGACTTGCCTAATTACCCTAACTTTAACCTAATTAACCTAGTTAAGCCTTTAAATGTCACTTTAAGCTGAATACTAGTATCTGGAAAAATTGTCAAAATATTATGTGCTGTCATCATGGCTAAAATAAAAGAAATCAGTTATTAGAAATGAGTTATTAAAACTATTATGTTTAGAAATGTGTTGAAAAAATCTTCTCTCCGTTAAACAGAAATTGGGGAAAGGGCTAATAATTCTGATTCAATTCAATCCACTTAAATTTGTAAAAACGATTAAGTTAACTTAATCAAATTGTGTGGAATCCAGCATTTCTGTTTTTACAGTGTATCGTGCAGCTCCACTGCAGGAATCTCAGGCAAAAGCGTCAGATAATGATTTGCAGCATTAAATGTCCCACATGCTGGATTTTTCCACAGTTTACACTATAAACAGTGATCAGAGTGGGCAGATGTTTTTATCTTATCCCTTTACAGGCCTGTCAATGTCAATGAAGTTTCCATGTGTGTTTCTTCGCCCAATATAGGGTTAAACTTTGAAAGTAAAACCATACTTTATTTAATTTTATTACAAATGTTTACTTTTTCTTCTGCTTTCTGGATTTCTTCTTTGACCAAGTTTCTAAATAGAAATTATAGCCACAAAATTTGAGTTCAGACCTTCAAACTGTTCTGACACAGTATGTTGTATACTTTTTATTTTAGCAACCACAATCAAAACTGAAAAAAGTCATATTTACAAAGTAGTTGACCTATATCCATGGAGTCTAAGACGTTTAGACATACACAGTAAAAAAAGATATGACAAAAAAATCATGGCAACAAAAGTTTTTATGTTTCTTAAACTTATTTTAATAAGCTAATCAAGTTTCAAATACATTTTAATGCTAGTTATACAATGTTTAACCTAATATTTTTGTCAGTTTGACTGATATAAGTTAAATTGACTAGAAAAGTTTATTTAATTCAACTAAAAGTTTTAAGACTGCAATATATTTTTTACAGTTTACATCTGTCTCTCAAGCAACATATCAATAACTTAGCAAGTAGCTCATGACACGCTAACAATGATTTAATCATGCTAGCAGTGTGTTAACTTTGTCAAGCCAATGAACTTTACTGTCTTTCCCTCTTCTACAAGTTTTACAGTCATTGCATGAGTTGGTTGAGTGAGTATGTTGATAATTTCTTCAAAGGATGATTAATTTTTAGTTTTCAGTAAAGGATCTCTGTGTTGTTAATGCCAAACAGCATCTGTCATCTGTTTTTCTTTGTCAAATGTTTAATTTCTAGTCTAAAATCACCTTTGAATTCATGTTGAGAACAACAAGTGATATAGTTTACATGATATTCTACATACATTTCTACATAGTCATTATACACAAATTTTTATTTAAAAAAAAAATGTAAAAAGAAAGGAAGTTTATTGGAGTATGTCAGTTTATTCCACTTCCACTTATTGCCACTTTCACACAGTAATACTGGTAGAATGCAGTAAATTTACTGGAATAACTTTACTGATAAATTTAAATATATACTGTCCACACACACTGTTTGTTACAATGTTAGAGTTCTCATTATGAAAAAATCAGCCTATATTTTTGCGAAACGTAAAATACGTAGCTCCAGATACATTTCTTTGCACGTTTCACATGACAAATCTACTAGAGGGCACTGTCTATGAAGGGTATGTTTTGTTGAACGTTTTAGATGACAAGTCCACTAGAGGGCACTGTCTACCTTTTTACGAAACTAAAATACATTTCTTAAGTACATCTTGTTGCACGTTTCATATGACAAATCCACTAGAGGGCGCTGTCTACCTTTTTATGAAACTAAAATACATTACTTAATTACATTTTGTTGTACGTTTTAGATGATAAATCCACTAGAGGGCGCTGTCAA
>CAIGQV010018106.1:27138576-27164741 GCA_903798115.1 Danio jaintianensis
GTGTCTGAATAATGCGCAGGTTAATGTATACTCCATCAGCTGTTTTAGTTTCTGTCAGCTTTGTGTTTTTGACTGTTTGGCGCCATCTTGTGACAGAATAATGCGCAGGTTAATGTATACTCCATCAGCAGTTTTAGTTTCTGTCAGCTTTGCGTTTAATTCAAGACTTAACAAACTATTACAGCTCAGTGTCTAATTTTTATGTTTTGTGGCAAGTAGCCATGTAATAAGCAGGATAAAGTACATCCTGGCGGTTGTTTTTACAGAATAAACAGTGCTTCGCTTCATGTCAGGATGCAAATAAACCTGTCAGACTTTATTCTGAGATAACAACCTCCTGGATGTATTTTATCTCTTACTTATCCTCTTGCTCTCTCTGTAGATCTTTGTGTTGTTGGTGTTGTTGTGTGCTGGTCTGGCCATCGGACACACATACTGGTACGAGAGCATCGGCTCCAAGGCCTGGTATTTGATTGACGGACTGGACTACTCTTCATCCTACAGAGGTTTCCTCAGTTTTTGGGGCTACATCATCATCCTCAACACCATGGTGCCCATCTCGCTTTACGTCAGGTATAGTTATGGATGCTTCATTTACATTTGATGCTTTGAAATAGTTGTGAATCATTTGTTTTCAATAAGCAATTCAGGGGTGTGTTTCCCAAAACCATTGTCAGTCAATTAAGA
This sequence comes from Danio jaintianensis, assembly GCA_903798115.1. Lineage (NCBI taxonomy): Eukaryota > Metazoa > Chordata > Actinopteri > Cypriniformes > Danionidae > Danio > Danio jaintianensis. Next base: position 27,139,264 of record CAIGQV010018106.1, read on the forward strand.
TCACAACTTCGTTCTTGCAAGCATAGTTTGGTGGTTCCAGAAACCATTGTTTTAATTAGGGCCAGGCAACTTAATCGAGATGGTTTTCATGCACATTTTGTCAGTAAAGCTGGTTCTAGTAAACGTCCTGAGTCGTAGTCCCACACGGAACTTATGTGATTTACACAGATTTGTTAGCCCATCATTGAATCTGTTCACATCAATATTTATTGAATGGGGAACAAATCATATTTTTGACGAGTATGAATTTTTCAACGATAAAACATATTTTAATAGAATGTATATGTTTATATGATATTAGAGAATGTTTCTATTCTGGAAATATTTCATGGGAAATTGTTTAAAAAGGTGTCTTCTGGAGGAATTTTAGTATATTTATCATTTGATCACATTTAAACAACTTGCATGACCATTTATCAATGTTGTTGTTATTTTTTTGGACATGAAATGATTATGTAATAGTTATGATTGTAAATTCTGCATTGAATATTTACTACAAGTGTTGCCATGAATATAGCCAATGCTGCTGATATGGCATTAAAACAAACAAACAAATAAATAAATAAACATTTACTTGAATAAATGTGTGTAAATATATATTTATTCAGTTTTAATATTAATTTGAATAATATTATTAACATATTAAAATACAAAAAAGAGATTTTGGATGTGATTTAATCAGAATTCATCTTTTGACAGCACAAATTATTATTAATATTATTATTATTATTATATTTTTTAAGAATAACAATTGAATAAGTAGTAATTAGACTTTAACATTCAACATCTCTGCATCTGTTCCTGAGCATATATAAAACAGTTATATATCTAATGATTGATCAGTTGTTGTTGTTTGTTGTTGTGTGTCAGTGTGGAGGTGATCCGGTTGGGTCAGAGTAAGTTCATAAACTGGGATCTGCAGATGTACTACGCTGATAAAGACACTCCGGCCAAATCCAGAACCACCACACTGAATGAGCAGCTGGGTCAGATCGAGTACATTTTCTCGGATAAAACCGGCACACTCACACAGAACATCATGGCCTTCAAGAAATGCACCATTTCTGGACGAACTTACGGTGAGGCTTTGACTGACTGATAACCTTTCATTTACACCACAGATGAGAACAACATCATACCTATAAAAAAAAGGCATACCACTGTTCATGCTGTGTGTATGTGTGTTTGTTTTGTTTACATGTTTTTGGATGTATGTAATGTATGAGTTATGAGTTGTGTTTGTGGCTCCCATGACTCCAGAAATGTGAGTGTGTGTGTGCATGCATGCCTGTATGTTTGTATGTCTGTTTGTGTGCCTGTAGGTGTTCTTGTGTGTGTATGTTTGTGTGCGCATGTGTGCTTACATGTGTGTTTTTGTGTGTGTGTGTTTTTGTATGCATGTATACATGTAATTTGTGTGTTTGTATGTGTGTATGAATGTGTGTGTTTTTGGCTCCCATAACTCCAGAAACGTGAGTGTTTGTGTGCGTGCATGTGTGTCTGTTGGTGATCTTGTGTGTGTGTGTGTGTGTGCATACAGTATATGTTTTGTATGTATGTGTGTTTGTTTGTGCATGCATGCATATATATATATATATATATATATATATATATATATGTATATGTATATGTATGTATATGTGTGTCTGTGTGTAAGTGTACATGTGCATGTGCATGTGTTTGTTTGTGTGCATATATATTTTGTATGCATGTGTGTTTGTTTGTGTACCCATGTATATATGTGGGTGTGTGTGTGCATGTGCGCTTGAATATATGTTTGTGTGTGTGTGTGTGTTTTGTTTGTATATGTGTTTGTGCTTCCCATGTCTCCAGAAACGTGTGTGCGTGTGTGTCTGTAGGTGCTCCCGTGTGTGTGTGTGTGTGTGTGTTTGTGTGTATGTTAATGTGTGTGTGTTTGTATGTATTTATGTATTTATGTGTGTGTGTGTTTGTGGTTCCCATGACTCCAGAAACGTGCATGCATGTGTCTGTGTGCACAAATATTTGTGGCTCCTGTGACTCAGAAACGTGTGTGTGTGTGTGAGGTAACAGTGTGAGACAGAGAGATTTGAGTGTTGAGTTTCAGAGGTTCTCAGGTTTCTGTGGTCCAGTTTACACCTTTGACAGAAGAGTTCAGGAGCAACAGCTGTTTATTCATTCATTCATTCATTCATTTTCTTTTCGGCTTAGACCCTTTGTTAATCAGGGGTCGCCACAGCGGAATGAACCACCAACTTATCCAGAATATAATTTACACAGCGGATGCCCTTCCAGTTGCAACCCATCACTGGGAAACACCCATACACTCTCAATCACGCACATACACTACGAACAATTTAGCTTACCCAATTCACCTATACCACATGTGTTTGGACTATGGGGGAAACCGGAGCACCCGGAGGAAACCCACGCGAGCACAGGGAGAACATGCAAACTCCACAAAGAAATGCCAACTGACCCAGCGACTTTCTTGCTGTGAGGCGACAGCGCTACCCATTGCGCCACTGCGCCGCCCCTTATTGATTATTTATTCATTCATTCATTTTCTTTTCGGCTTAGTCCCTTTATTAATCTGGGGTCGCCACAGCGGAATGAACCGCCAACTTATCCAGCATATGTTCTACGCAGCGGATGCCCTTCCAGCTGCAACCCATCTCTGGGAAACATTCATACACACTCATTCACACGCATACACTACGGACAATTTTACCTTACCCAATTCACCTATAGCGCATGTCTTTGGACTTGTGGGGGAAACCGGAGCACCCGGAGGAAACCCACGCGAACACGGGGAGAACATGCAAACTCCACACAGAAATGCCAACTGACCCAGCGACTTTCTTGCTGTGAGGCGACAGCGCTTCCCATTGCGCCACCGCGCCGCCCCTTATTGATTATTTATTTATTCATTATTTATTCTCATTCATACTCATTTATTTCTTTACAGAGTGCATTTAATAGATTTCTCTATAGATATTTAATTTAGAATCTTACAAAGCATTTGGATCAAAATAATATTTAATTTGCCCCAAAATAATTTAATAGCACCTATTCTAGAAGTTTCTGTAATTGTTTTTTTTATTCAAAGCATTATTTTGTTACTCACAGAGAGTATGTTTTGTAGTTATCATTAAAAATGTATTGTGTTCATCTCTAGGTGAACCCACCACTGCAGACGGCGTGTCTTTAGATCGTGGAAAAGTATGTACAATCATTTATAAACATATATATTTTTTAATAATAATATATTTTTTATATATATATTTTTAATATTTATATAAATATATGTGTATATATGTGTGTTTATATTTTATATTTATACGTTTTTATTTTATGTTCATATGTTTATATTTTATGTTCATATTTTATGTTCATATGTTTATATTTTAGTTTTTTATATATTTGTTTTTTTTTTATTATAGAATGTTATAGAGACTTTATTATTTTTTATAATTATTAAAAGTACCTTATTATATATTAAGGCATTTGTAATTTATTCATGAATTTACACAATTATAGTTCTATTTTAATTGATTTATTTAATTATTTGTATTAACAAAATCTGCATTATTTATATTTATATACCGACGTTGATGTTGTTTTTAATAATTGTTTATGCTTGCGAAGCACTTTGAGTTGCGTTTTATATAGGAAAAGTGCTATACAAATAAAATGTATTATTATTATTTTTTTATTATTATTATTTTTTTATTATAATTTTTATGTATAGAATGTTATAGAGACTTTATTTATTTTTATAATTATTGAAAGTACCTCATCATATATTAAGGCATTTGCAATTCATTTATTCATGCATTTACACAATTATAGTGCTATTTTTATTGATTGATTTAATTATTTGCATTAACAAAATCTGCATTTATGTATATTTGTAGTCTGCGTTTATGGAGTATTTACTTATCTTTATAGAGTGCATTTGTAGTTTTTTTAAATTTATTTATTTTTCACTCAGGTTTTAAATGACATTAATGTTGCTTTTAATATTTGTTTAGGCTTGCGAAGCACTTTGAGTTGCATGCTATATAGGAAAAGTGCTTTACAAATAAAATGTATTATCATTATTTTTTATTGATCAAACGAGTAGACTTATTATTATTTTATTACTAGAGTGCATTTATAGGTTTGGTTTTTCTTGTTTTTCTGAAGTTGTAAAAATGTAAATGATTTTTTTTTTCCCCACAGCCTGTGGATTTCAGTTGGAATAAACATGCTGACAGGAAGTTCCAGTTTGACGATCATTTCCTCATTTCCTGTATCTGCTCGAAGAAGGACCCACAGGTTCTGGAGTTCTTCAAACTGCTGTCTTTGTGTCACACCGTCATGGTGGAGGAGAAAGAGGGTGAGCTGAAAAACTACACTATTATTGTTATTACTGCATTCATTATATTATATTCATTCATTCGTTTTCCTTCGGCTTAGCCCCTTTATTCATCAGGGGTCACTACAGCAGAATGAACCGCCAACTTATCCAGCATATGTTTTACACAGCGGATGCTCTTCCAGCTGCAACCCAGTACTGGGAAACATCCATACACACTCATTCACACTCATAAACTACGGCCAATTTTGTTTAACCAATTCAGCTATAGCGCATGTGTTTGGACTGTGGGGGAAACCGGAGCACCCGGAGGAAACCCACGCCAACACGGGGAGAACATGCAAACTCCACACAGAAATGCCAACTGACCCAGCCGGGACTCGAACCAGCGACCTTCTTGCTGTGAGGCGACAGTGCTAAACACTGAGCCACTGTTGCGTCCTCCATTCCTCACACACCGTCCTCCACATTTTCCCCAGTAAATGACTGTTTTCCTCTGTTATTTTCAGGTGAGCTGGTGTACCAGGCGGCGTCTCCAGATGAGGGCGCTCTGGTCACAGCAGCACGAAACTTCGGCTTTGTCTTCCTGTCGCGAACACAAGACACCATCACCATACAGGAGATGGACAAACCGCAGACCTACACCATGCTGGCTCTGCTGGACTTCAACAGCGACCGCAAACGCATGTCCATCATCTGTGAGTCTTACACAATATGCAGACAATATACATTATTATTATTATTGCTATTACTTGACTTAAAATTTAGCTTTTTAATAAACAGTAATTCATTTTGTTTTGTTGTTTGTTTTATTTTGTATTTTATATTTTACAATATATTTTTATTTTATTGTATATTTTTATTTAATTTAATTTTGTTTTATAATTTATTTTTATATTGAACTTTTTCTTTTTTGCATTATTATTACATATATTTTTTTAATTTATTTTTTTATGTTTTGTTGTTTTTTTTGGTTTATTTTATTTTACTTCTTAAAATAATATATATATATATATATACACAGGGAGTGCAGAATTATTAGGGAAGTTGTATTTTTGAGGATTAATTTTATTATTGAACAACAACCATGTTCTCAATGAACCCAAAAAACTCATTAATATCAAAGCTGAATATTTTTGGAAGTAGTTTTTAGTTTTAGCTATTTTAGGAGGATATCTGTGTGTGCAGGTGACTATTACTGTGCATAATTATTAGGCAACTTAACAAAAAACAAATATATACCCATTTTAATTATTTATTTTCACCAGTGAAATCAATATAACATCTTAACATTCACAAATATACATTTCTGACATTCAAAAACAAAACAAAAACAAATCAGTGACCAATATAGCCACCTTTCTTTGCAAGGACACTCAAAAGCCTGCCATCCATGGATTCTGTCTGTTCACCGTCAACATTGCGTGCAGCAGCAACCACAGCCTCCCAGACACTGTTCAGAGAGGTGTACTGTTTTCCCTCCTTGTAAATCTCATATTTGATGATGGACCACAGGTTCTCTATGGGGTTCAGATCAGGTGAACTAGGAGGCCATGTCATTAGTTTTTCTTCTTTTAGACCCTTTCTTGCCAGCCACGCTGTGGAGCACTTGTGTGATAGAGCATTGTCCTGCATGAAAATCATGTTTTTCTTGAAGGATGCAGACTTCTTCCTGTACCACTGCTTGAAGAAGGTGTCTTCCAGAAACTGGCAGTAGGACTGGGAGTTGAGCTTGACCCCATCCTCAACCTGAAAAGGCCCCACAAGCTCATCTTTGATGATACCAGCCCAAACCAGTGCTCCACCTCCACCTTGCTGGCGTCTCAGTCGGACTGGAGCTCTCTGCCCTTTACCGATCCAGCCACGAGCCCATCCATCTGGCTCATCAAGACTCACTCTCATTTCATCAGTCCATAAAACCTTAGAAAAATCAGTCTTCAGATATTTCTGCCCAGTCTTGACGTTTCAGCTTGTGTGTCTTGTTCAGTGGTGGTCGTTTTTCAGCCTTTCTTACCATGGCCATGTCTCTGAGTATTGCACACCTTGTGCTTTTGGGCACTCCAGTGATGTTGCAGCTCTGAAATATGGCAAAACTGGTGGCAAGTGGCATCTTGGCAGCTGCACGCTTGACTTTTCTCAGTTCATATTTTGCGCCTTGGTTTTTCCACACGCTTCTTGCGACCCTGTTGACTATTTTGAATGAAACGCTTGATTGTTCGATGATCACGCTTCAGAAGCTTGGCAATTTTAAGAGTGCTGCATCCCTCTGCAAGATATCTCACTATTTTTGACTTTTCGGAGCCTGTCAAGTCCTTCTTTTGACCCATTTTGCCAAAGGAAAGGAAGTTGCCTAATAATTATGCACACCTGATATAGGGTGTAGATGTCATTAGACCACACCTCTTCTCATTACAGAGTGTATATATATATACATTTTATAATTAAACTTTTTTTATTGTTCAACAGCCAAGAACAAAGAACACACTTCACACTACACATACATATGATACATGTTACATATTCAGCCACCTGTCACACCAAGAAAATTTAACTAAGAAAAACAACATATAGTAAACATATGTGGAAATTAAGGTTGTGGAACCTTTGTAATTCATACTCATTTATCCTAATTTTAGATGTCACCAGAGATTATCACATTTTCTATGTACTTCTCCCTCATTATTTAATCTCCCCAGCATACACTCGTCAATGCAATTTCAATCATCCCATTAATCCACTCTTTCATTTCTGGCATTCTGGGACACTTCCAATTACGTAGTATCATCCTAGCAGCTGTAATGTATCCAATCTTGAGAAGAATAAAATAATTTTTACCTATATTAGGTATCACTAGTTTGTCACCCAGAAGGCATAGCCGTGGCTCTAAAGGTAACTCACAGCCTAGCCACTCCTCCATTATTCTTAAAATTTTACTCCAGAATGAGTAAACCTAAGCAACATTCCCAGACCATGTGTAAATAAGTACCCTCTTAAAATAACAATATTAAAATAATAATAATAAAAGACTTTTTTGTTTTAAAATATTTTGTATTTTATATTTTACATTATACATTTTTTTTTTTTTTTGTATTTAATTTATTTTAATGTAATTATTATTTATATACTTTATGTATTTTAGATTTTGTTTAGTATCTTATTTTTTTATATTTTACATTATAATTTTTTAATTTTGATAATGTTATTTTATTTATTTTGTTTTGTTTTTTGTTTTGTTTTATCTCATGTCTTAAAATAGTACTATTAAAGTAATAATAATGCTAGACTTGTTTTTTTTTGTCTTAAAATATTGAGATATCTATCTAAATATTGAATCTTTTTGTCCTCCTGTGTTTGTGTACAGTGAAGTTTCCGGATGGCCGTATTCGTCTGTACTGTAAAGGCGCAGACACTGTGATCTACCAGAGACTTTCTCCACAAAGCAAGAATAAAGAAAACACACAAGAAGCTCTGGACGTGAGTATTTTTGATGAATACATTTGCATATGATTTTTTTATCATTTGCATTTATATTTGGGTATTTATTAATTTAGTGCATTTGTAAAGTTTATATTTATTTTAGTGTAAGTATAATTTATTTATTAATTAATAATTTTAAATGCAAATGGCATCTGTAAAAAATAATGCAAATAAAAAAATAATATTGATGAATTTTAAATGCAAATGTCATATGTAAAAAGAAAGTAAATCAATAAAACAAATTGATGAATAAATGAAAATTAATATAAATAAATAAAAATAATGATCAAAATAAATAAATTATAAAGGAGACAAGTAAATAAATAAAATTAACAAATAATTCAATTAATAAAAAATAAAAATGTGCATATATAAATGCAAATAAATAAAATTAATCAATAAAAACTAATAAAAATAAAGAAATTAAAATAAAGAAAGTAAAAAGTAAATAAAAAATAATACTAATAAATGAAATATATAAATTAAAATAAATATTTCTGGAGTTATCAAGATGACACTAATGCATTTATTGAGTAGTGCATTGGCCTTTACTCACAGTAGTTTATCTATAAAGCATAGCAGTGTGTATTTATATGAGTGTTTAAGTGTGTGTGTGTTGAGTGTGTTTTTTATTTCTCCACAGATCTTTGCGAACGAGACTCTGCGGACTCTGTGTCTCTGCTATAAAGACATCAGTCAGGACGAGTTTGACGTGTGGTCTAGAAAACATCAGGCCGCAGCCGTTTCAATGGTGGACCGAGAACGAGAGCTGGACGAGGTTTATGAGGAGATCGAGAAAGACCTGCTGGTATGAGCATCGCTGTACATTTACACACACGATTGATCAGTGTGTTGTCCACTGCTAAACATGTGCTGGAATACTTAAAGGTCCCATGAAGTGCTTTGAAATATGCATTTTAACTGAAACATAAAGAGAGGGTGGGACATACCATAAGTCCTCCCCTTTTTAAAAAACGGCCAATAGTGTTTTGTTTTATCAGCGCTCTGCCAGTGAGAGTGGTTGAGCTCAAGTGCATCAAATGAAAAGCAAATGAGAAGAAGGGGGCGGGGCATGTCAGACTCTAGAGAGCATTTGATAGGTCAGAAGATTTGGTGAGAGACTGTAGTATGAGGTGACATCAAAAAAAATCAGTGATCCACTCAGGGGGAAGTGACAAATTGCAAGCTTTGGATGTTTATATCAGGTTTATACCTTCTAAATGTGAATTTTTTTTTTTACTGTTTTGGAGCACACTAGCTTATAGATAATCCTTAAGACTAACATACTGATACTAACATCTAAAAAACTTGATTTTTATTTCACGGGACCTTTAACTTTTGAAAAAAAAAGAAAAAATCTATATTTATATTAAAGATCTGCATAAAATTTGCTTGATTGCTTAACTTTTGAAAAGTGTATTAATTTTGCAGACTCTAAAATGACAAAATGATAATAGTGTAATATGTTTAATGTCAAAGTATCTTATTTATAGATGTGTATTTATTTGTTATATATTTTTATTGATTGCTAATTGATAATTGTGTGATTTGTTCATTCGTTCAGCTGATCGGGGCGACGGCCATTGAAGACAAACTTCAGGACGGCGTTCCTGAAACTATCGCGAAACTGGCCAAAGCGGATATTAAGATCTGGGTTCTGACCGGAGACAAGAAGGGTGAGCGATGGACATGTGGAATATTAATGTGTTTTACAGCAGACGAGTTTTATTAACGTTATATGTGTGTTTTTCATGTGTTCAGAAACTGCAGAGAACATCGGCTACTCCTGCCAGCTGCTGACCGATGACATGAAGATCCACTACGGAGAAGACGTGAAGTATGATTCATTCAATCATTCATTCATTCATTCATTCATCCATTGATTCATTCATCCATTCATTCCTTCATTCATCCGTTCACCCATTCATTCATTCATTCATCCGTCCATCCTTCCATAATCCATCATTCATTCATTCATTCATCCATCTATTCCGTCATTCATTCATCCGTTGATTCCTTCATTCATTCATCCGTTGATTCCTTCATTCATCAATTCATTAATTCATTCATCCATTCATTCCTTCATTCATTTGTTAACCCATTCATTCATTCATTCATTCATCCATTCCATCCTCCATCCATCCATAATAGATCATTCATTCAGTCGTTCATTCATTCATCCATTGATTAATTGATTCATTCATTCATCCATCTATTCCGTCATTCATTTATCCGTTGATTCCTTCATTCATCAATTCATCCATCCATTCATCCATTAATTCATTCATCAATTCATTCACCCATTCATTCCTTCATTCATTCATCCAGTCATTCATTCCATCCTCCATTCATTCATTCATCCATCCATCATTCATTCCTTCATTCATTAATTCATCCATCCATCTATTCCTTCATTCATTCATTAATTTCATCCTCCATCCATCCAGCCATCATTCATTCCTTCATTCATTCATCTATTCATTTAGCCATCAATTCCTTCATTTATACATTCATTCACTCATTTATCTGTTCATCCATTCATTGATCCATTGATTTCTTCCTTCCTTCCTTGATTCATCCATCCATCCATCCATCCATTCATTCATCCATTCATTTATTAATTCACCCATCTATTCACCCACTCATTCATAGATTTATCCATTCATCCAATCATTCCTTTATTCATCCAGTCATTGATTTATTAATTCATCCAACCATCCATCCATTGATTTCTTCATCCATCCATCCCTTCATCCATTCCTTCATCCATTCCTCCATTCATCCATCCATCCCTCCCCCTTCCCTCCTTCCATTCATTCATCCAATCATTCCTTCATTCATTTATCCATGCATCCATCCATTGATTTCTTCATCCATCCATCCTTCCATCCACTTCATTTCCTTCCTTCCATTCATTCATTCATCCATCCAATCATTCCTTCATTCATTTATCCATGCATCCATCCATTTATTTCTTCATCCATCCATCCATCCATCCTTCCATCCACTTCATTCACTTCATCCACTTTCTTCTTTCCCTCCTTCCTTCCTTCCTTTCTTCCTTCATGATCATACGTGATTTACTGTATGATTTAACGTCCACAAACCAGGACTCCTGTTGTGTGGTTGAAGCATCCTTGTTTATAGTGGTGTATTCTATGCAGCTGTGCTGATTCCAGTGGTTATGGATTACGTAACTCAAAAAGTATATTTAAGACACAACGCACCACTTACTGCATCTTGTAGTGCAGTTTGAGTCGGAACAGATGTTTTAAGCCCAGTTTCTTGGCAAATTCTGTCTTGTGGACACGATTATAGTCGTTACTACGGAAACATGTTACTACGTGCTTGTCAATCAATATCAGTGGGCAGGAAGAACCACACTGCTACATCACATTGTGGTCTCTGCAATGTGATGTAGCAGTGTGGTTGTCCCCGCCCACTGATATTGATTGACAAGCGCGTATTAGCATGTTTCTATAGTAAAGAGTATAATCGTGTCCCGTCAGGAAATTTCACATAGTTCTTAGGTTAACTAGGTTAGGATACTTTATTTATACAAAAAGGTAGATTTGTTTTCCATTCAAGAGTCCTTATTCATGAAAAACCCCTTAAAAACATAAGACATAAAACATTAGACGCACAAAACACAAGTCCCCACCCCCCAAAAAAGTGATATTTCTGTCCAAACAGCTTCCAAAAGTTGATTTTGCATGATAGGTGCCCTTAAATAGACTAAAATAAAGTTAAATAGAGTTGTTTCTCGTCTTTCTCTGTCAGTGTTCAGCTGAGGAACAGACAGACTCAGAGACGCATTGACCCGCAGAGCCGAAACAAGAAGCTGAAGGAGCCGTTCTTCAATGAGCCGGGCAAAAACGCTCTCGTCATCACTGGAGGATGGCTGGTACGATCAGCACACACACATCCATACACTCAACTGCTCTTCTTTACAGTGTACATCATGCTTTTTGAGTGTGTACATCACATAATCAAAAATATAGAAAAAATATATAGACAAAAACACTAGTAATATATGAGCAATTATGGCGAAGTTTAGGGTCTGATTTAGGGATGCTCATTTCGGTAAATTTTCCCAACTGACAACCGCCACTGGTTAACTGAATATTACCTGTTAACCGTCAGATTAATATTAAATTATTATTAAATGAATTGACGTATCTATTTATTATTCATTATTTCAAACAACAGCATACAGAACATATTAACAACAGAACATCTTCATGCACCTGCAGTGTTTCCAACAGCATAGAAAAACAGAATAAACGAAATAAAAAGAATAAAATAAATAGGTCTGCCCCAGATATTTTCGCTTAAATTACAAATTTAGATTACAAAACAAAAACACTGACTGAAACCTTTTAAACCGGCATAGGCTGTTTTTTCCAATCATATGGATTGTTTTTCTTCCGTCAAATAAAAATAGCAGGCTACCTTAAATCGATCGCTCCATGGAAAATATGCATTTAATTAATGCTCCGCTGTAATTGTTATATCACAAATCTCTTTTTAATTTTATATCACAAACCTCACATTTTTAATAGAAGTCATTATTTTAAAGATTATGTCTTCAGCATCTGATTTTACCTCAGAGCTTCTGTGCTTTCATTTCCTGTGTCTCACTCGCGTGATGGAAGACAAACAACAAGGCGCATATGTTGACTTTTTTAAAAGTATAGGCTACTATAGCATACAGTATAATAGTTTTGTTTTTTACATATAGTGTTGCATTAATTTGCATATAGGCCTATGTTTTATAGTTTACATGGCTATAAATCAATCACACTTCTCAACCAATGCCTCAGTTTGGTTTTCATTGGATTTGTAGATTAGGCTATGAAGGCTATTTAAAAAAAAAACGTATCTTTTATAAGAACTATTATTAACAATTTTCCAAATGGAAAAAGGGTTGATTTGTTGGTTGTACACTAAGTGATCAAAATTAGGCTATAGTCTATCTGTTGTGTTTATGAGCGGTGCAGTGCGCGCTCTGATGGAGAGAAAACTCTGACTCTCCTACTTGTGGCCAGGTTGTTCGCAAAGCAGTGGACATTTCAGAAAGTTTGCGGCTTCTTTTTTCACTTGTGCAAAGAGACAGAGGTCATCAGCATCACCATCAGCGCTGGTTTGGCATCAACTTGTCTGTCAAAATGACCAGCAATATCCTTCTTTTTGCTCCTTTCATTCAGCTTATTTGGCAAAATATGTCTGTAGTTGCACGTGTGACCGCCCCGCGAGTTAACAAATATGTGTTACACATTTATGCAGCAAAACTTAAAAAATACAAAATAAAAAATATATACATATTTTAACCATTTAACTAATACCATTAATCAGTTAAAAATGCATCTTCTCAGTTAACGGTTAATCTGAGCATCCCTAGTCTGATTGATTGATTGATTGATTGATTGATTGATTGATTGATTGAAAATGATCATTCAAATATTTGAGGTCAGATTGATCGATCATTTATTATTTTTATTTCTAAATTCATTTTTATTATTATTATTTTTTTACACTTGTATTCAATTCAATTTATCTTTATTTCTTTAGCGCTTTTACAATGTATGTTGTGTCAAAGCAGCTTACCATAGATGAAGTTCTAGTAAATTGAAACTGATGAATGATAATAATTATACTCAACGTAAATGTCAAAATGATGTCATTCTGGGCCCACACAGAGGTTAAATGCGAAAGGTGTTTGTGTGCAGAATGAGATCTTGTATGAGAAGAAGAAGAAGCGTCGTCGTCTGCGTCTGAAGAAGCTGCGGCTGCGGCAGAATAACCAGCAGTCCACCAGCAGCACAGCTCCAGACAGCAGCCAGCCGGTGGATGACTGGGAGAAGGAGAAGCGGCAGGAGGATTTCGTGGACATGGCCTGTGAGTGCAGCGCCGTCATCTGCTGCCGCGTCACACCCAAGCAGAAGGCCAACGTCGTCAGCCTCGTCAAGAAGTACAAGAAAGCCGTGACTCTGTCTATCGGAGACGGAGCCAACGACGTCAACATGATCAAGAGTGAGTCTGAGGGCTATAGCTTTGCGGTTTCGGTTGTGATCCTGGAGCACAAAAGCAGACTTATGTTGCACGGGGATACATATATTAATGGCTATAGCCAAAAATACATTGTATGGGTCATAAATATATATTTTTTGTTTATTGTGAGTAATGCATTTTATGGGTCAATTTTAATTTATTTTTTTGTTGCAAAAAATACCATATATGTTTTATTGCCAAAGTACATTGTATGGGTCAAAAATATAGATTTTATTTTATAGTCAAAAATACATTGTATGGGTCAAAAATACTTAATTTTCTTTTATAGCCAACAATATATTGTGTAGGGTTGGATACCGAACCGAATCAGCATATTAATTTCGGTGCTTAATTTCAGTGCCACTGGTGCTGCGACAAGGACTTAAGAAGCATCAAGGGGTATATCAAAGGCACACATAAGTACGCGTTGTGTCACACCATCTTCAAACATTTAGTTCTAAACAACTTTGAGGGATACGAACACCGTCGGCGATGTTAAGCGTTTGTTCTTGTTGCTTAGATATAGAAGGTGCAGTGTGGCGCATCCGGTGAGTGACTCTCTTCATCAACACGCATGATCGCATTCATCTAATTTGATTAAAGTAAGCAATCTAAAGTGTGGCTATATTTTACAAGCAAGGATTCTGACACAGCAACGTACAGCAGATGCTTTACAAATGTTGTGTCTAAGGGGGAAACACGTCAAACTTATGAAATTTGAGGCCTCATGGAATCAACTTAAGGGCAGAGGAGTGTCTTTGACAGCTTGCGACATCATCTGGCACTTTCACTGAGTACATTTACAAGGACACCAATACTCTGATTTTAATACGATTAAGACAATACTCTGATTAACAGTGTAACTGCGATTTTTGATTACCTTAAAGGACCACAGACACCCGCATCACGAAATGCGGAGGTTTTTTCTTTCCGTTCGGCGTGCGGTATCAAATTCCATTAAAACAACACTCTTCACCAGTCCTTACTTAATACTCGCATCAAATACCTCAGTTCGTCAGGGGGGCATGAATAAAATGTTCATGAATGAAAGAGAAACTGCCGAACTGCAGTTAAAGTTGAAAAATTTCAAATTAAAACTACATGAAACTCCGGAGGAAGCATGAATAGTGTGGTGACGCAATGACGTTAATGGATCTGTGTGCTGTAACATGTAAAACGGGATCATGAAAGGAACATTCAAAAACTCATATAAACCCCTTAATCGTATTATTGTCTTATTCAGATTAAGGCAAATCATTAGATTACTGATGTCCATGTAAACGTAGTCACAAGCCCCAACCATAGAAAAACAGAGTTCACTGATTTTGATGACAGCCTTTCCACAGGTTACTAGTAAGCTAATGTAATGTTAATTGTATAATGCAAATCTCGCATTCATGCTAACAAACAAACGATCAAAAGAAATATTAATGCAATTCAAATATATAAAATATGTATTGATGTATACTTTAAACTTCATTCATTCATTTTCTTTTCGGCTTAGTCCGGGGTCGCCACAGCGGAATGAACCGCCAACTTATCCAGCATATGTTTTACGCAGCGGATGCCCTTCCAGCTGCAACCCATCACTGGGAAACATCCATACACACTCATTCACACACCCAATTTACCTAAACCACATGTTTTTGGACTTGTGGGGGAAACCGGAGCACCCGGAGGAAACCCACGCGAACACTGGGAGAACATGCAAACTCCACACAGAAACGCCAACTGACCCAGCCGAGGCTCGAACCAGCGACCTTCTTGCTGTGAGGCGAACGTGCTACCCACTGCGCCACCGTGACGCCTACTTTACTTTAAACTTATTTTAAATATATAATTATATTGTTCAATTATAATCATTAAAATATTTTTTTTGTCATAATTTTGTGGCTTAAAAGTATCGGTTCAGGCAGCGTTTTGGCACCAGTATAGTTTTAAAAGTATCGATTTAGCACCTGTATAGAAATAACCCCAAACGATATCCAACCCTAATATTGTATGGGTCAAAAATATAGTTGTATTATTTATTGAGGACACTAATGGCGTATGACTGCTCACTCAGGGCTGTCTATGCTAATGAGGGAGAGATGGTCACTAGTGGGCGGGGTCTCCTCCCTCTGATGACACGTACAAAGGGAGAATGTCAATCAAAGTGTTTTTGCAGACTGTTTTTATCAAGTATGATTATGAAAAATAAAATTAATAAATTTTTACCATTAGAAGCTGGTTATATTCACACACTTTTGCCACAACTGTTTAAAGGTTAAAACCCTTATAAAAGTTATTTTTGCATAATATGTCCATCTTAAAGTAAAGTTGATATAATGTTAGTTCTAGTGAGAGTATTCCCCATCCAGACGCTTGTATTTGACTCATTTTGAATGTTTTCTGGAGTGTTTGTGAACCTCTTCTTCTTCTCCTGTGCAGCCGCAGACATCGGTGTGGGCATCAGTGGTCAGGAAGGCATGCAGGCTGTGATGTCCAGTGATTACGCTTTCGCTCAGTTCTGCTTCCTGCAGCGCCTCCTGCTGGTGCACGGCCGCTGGTCCTACATCCGCATGTGCAAGTTCCTGCGCTACTTCTTCTACAAGAACTTCGCCTTCACACTCGTCCACTTCTGGTTCTCCTTCTTCAACGGCTTCTCCTCGCAGGTCGGAAAATCACATCTACACTCACAGATCATGCATTTGTATAATACAGTACAGTAATCATATTTTTAGTTACACAAAATGTAAAGAGAAAGTTCACCCAAAACTGAAAATTCTGTTATCATTTACTCTTTTCCACTTGTTTTTAAACCTGTTTGAGTTTCTTCCGTTGAACACAAAGGAAGATATTCTAAAGAATGCTGGAAATAAACATCCATTGACTTCCATTCATATTTGATAACTTTTTTAGTTACACAACATTTAAAGGGAGAGTTCATCATTACGAAAATTGTCATCATTTACTCTTTTCCACTTGGTTAAAAATGTTTGAGTTTCTTCTGTTGAACACCAAGGAAGATATACTGAAGAATGCTGGAAAATAAACATCCATTGACCTCCATAGTATTCAATAGAGTACAATAATCAAATTTGCCTTTTTTTTTTTTTTTTTTTAGTTACACAACATTTAAAGAGAGAGTTCATCATTATATAAATTTTGTCATCATTTATTGTTTTCCAAAAACAGCCGCTGACTTCCATAGTATTTTTTGTTCCTACTATAGATGTCAATGGCTGCTTTTACCCAACATTCTTCAGAATATCTTGTTTTGTGTTCAACAGAAGAAAGGTTTATAACCACATGAGCATAAGTAAATGATGAGGAATATGTCTCTTTAAGGTGAAAAAATTAAAAATAAAACTATATTGGCCATACTTGGACAGTTGATTTGATCAAATTTAGTATTGGAAGATTTTATGCAAATTATGCAAATCAGGCATTGTTTCATTAAACATGCTCATTTGCATACATTTCTGACACAAAAAACTGTCAGGTTCAAAATTCTTGATTGTTTATTTATTTATTTTTATTTTTACATTTTGTGTATGGATGTTTCCCAGAGATGGGTTGCGGCTGGAAGGGCATCCGCTGCGTAAAACATATGCTGGATAAGTTGGCGGTTCATCCCGCTGTGGCGACCCCAGATTAATAAAGGGACTAAGCCGAAAAGAAAATGAATGAATGAATTTTTACATTTTATTTATTTAATTAATTTTTTTTTGTTTTGACGTTAAATGCAACAGTTTTAACAGATGGGATTTTGAGAATCTCTTCTCATTACTCCATTATTAAGAAAATATTGTTAATAGTGTTCTGTTTAAACTTTCAGAAAACAGATATGAATAAAACTATAAAGTGCATGTAAGAGCTGCTGAATGGAGATTTAGTGCTCCATCCAGTATTGAGCAAGCAGCCTTTAAAAATATGAATTGTAAGTGAAATGTACAGACACACATTGATAAAGTGCAACAAAATAAACACTTAAAAGTATATTTTGGGGTGTTTTCATCTTATTAGACTGACAAATTACCAATATCGACTGTGGTTTTGAATGCAGGGTCTCATCTTAAAGGCACAGTTCACCCATAAATGAAAGTTTCCTCATCGTTTAATCTCCCTCAAGTAGTTGTCAACTTTCTTCTGTTGAACGGAAATGAAGATATTCTGACGAATGCTGGAAAAAAGCAGCCATAGAATAAATTAAAAAAAATACTATGGACATTCTTGTGGAATATTCTTTAGTATATATATTTTTGTGTTCAACAGAAGAAACTCAAAACTGTTTGAAACAAGTGTAAGATGTGTAAATCATGACAGAATTTTCTGTGAACTCTCTTTAAGAGCAGTATATGAAGTTAATTGAAGCAGATTAAAGTGAATGCTGAGGTGTTGTTGTGTTTCAGACGGCGTATGAAGACTGGTTCATCACTCTCTATAATGTCTGCTACAGCAGTTTACCGGTTCTCCTCGTTGGCCTTCTGGATCAGGTATCATTAACACGCAATAATAATATAATCATAACACAATGAAATAATGCTGAAATGAAATATCAATAATGATTTTAAAAAGAGGTGCATTAAGCACTTTTATTTAAAAGTACTGTGTATAAACAAGAAAAAAAATATTCCCATAACATTTTAGCAGTTGAAATATTTTAAGTCTCAACTTAAATGGTGTAATCAAAATACATTTACAACCAAAAATATTTGCCACTGCCAGGACTACCTAATTTGTAATAGAAATTAAGTTATGCTCAGATTTCAGAGGCTTGATCATAACATTATAACAGGACAGTTGCAAGCAACATCACGTTACCATTCAGAAATGTATTTTGTAACAGGCAAAAGCAAAACCCTTTCATTTTATCAGGAAACAATATAAACATTCCATTCTGTATTAGCTGTCACTGTTAAGAGTGAGGGAAAATGTTTGAAAGCAACAAAGTTTTACTGTGCAGGGACTTCAGTCTGTGAAGTACGTGTTTGTACTGAATTTCCTTTGCATAATCTCAGCCCCCCAAAAATGAAAAATAAATAACATTTCAAAATTAAAAATAAAACACGTTGGCTGCGTCCAAAATCGCATACTTCCATAATATATAGTACGCTAAAAACAGTATCCGAGCCGAGTAGTATGTCCAAATTCATAGAATTCGAAAAACAGTATGCGAGAAATACCCAGATGACCTACTACTTCCGATGAGATTCTGAAGTGCGCATCCGATGCAAGCTACGCTATGCCATGATGCTCTGTGAGAGAATTCATGAATGGGAGTGAAGCGACGCAACTGACACGGGTAGGTCACGTGATCATGACAAAATGGTGGATGTAGAGTCCCAAGTTCCATTCGTACTACTGACATTCATACTGTATAGAACGTACTTTTCTAACAGTCGAGCAGTAAACTCAAATTCAAATGCAGTACCTACTGAGTAGTAGGCGATTTCGGACGCAGCCAATGACAAAATCAGCTGCATTTATTAATTCCTCAACTAAGTATTTACTTATTCCTCTCCACCAAGCCAGTTGCTAAGACACACTAGATTCTTTATTGCCTGAAAATGTTAATGAAGTAGACTGCTGAAGCCTAAAACGTTACCTCCTTCACTGTTTGTTTGGGTGCGTGATCTGCTGGCATCAACGGTGTGTACTGCATTCAAGTGAAACTCTGCTTTGCATTCTTGACATATAGCTTTGGTTTTGTCCACTTCACCGTTTACTGAAAATGTCCATTTAATAGTTTGCTACTTTT
Source organism: Danio jaintianensis (assembly GCA_903798115.1). Taxonomy (NCBI): domain Eukaryota; kingdom Metazoa; phylum Chordata; class Actinopteri; order Cypriniformes; family Danionidae; genus Danio; species Danio jaintianensis. Next base: position 27,158,874 of record CAIGQV010018106.1, read on the forward strand.
ATGCATACTTTTGTACTGTCTGGTTCATGTGAGAGCAGCGGCATTGGTTGAGAAGTGTGAGAATACCTTTCCCAAGCCAATACTAATCAACCACCCAAATCTTGTGACCTTTGGCTTCCTGACATGTGTATTTAAAGCCAGTGAACAACAGAGTTTCAAAGTATTAAAAACTAAAAAACAGCTGCGTTTAAAAATAATTGTCTGCATTAATTAATTAATGCGGTAATAAAGTGTTAATTTGCCCAGCATTAATATATATATTTTTAATTACCTCAAATAAGTTAAGGCACTAAAATTCAGTGTAATTTCTGTGAGCTTTAAACTGTATGAAAGTAAAATGCACTTTATTTACGTTTCTCCTCTATTTACGAATCTACTCCTGTTCAGGATGTGAATGATAAGCTGAGTCTGCGCTTCCCGAAACTTTATCTTCCGGGTCAGCAGGGGGCGCTGTTCAACTACAGGAACTTCTTCATCAGCCTGTTTCACGGAATCTTCACGTCGCTCATGATCTTCTTTATTCCGTACGGAGCTTTCCTGCAGACCATGGGCCAAGATGGAGAGGCTCCATCAGACTACCAGTCCTTCGCTGTGGTCGCAGCTTCATCACTCATCATCACTGTTAATCTGCAGGTGCCTGAACACACACTCACACTCAATCTACAAAAATTGTTCATCATATGAACAAGTATGAAAATGTTCATATTTGAAGTATATGAACACTGATAGAAACTCTGGTGTTGATGTAATGTCATGTATTTTTTCTTGGCCTCCACAGATCTCCTTGAACACCTCGTACTGGACTTTTGTCAACTTTTTTGCGGTTCTCGGCAGCATCGCTCTTTACTTCGGTATCATGTTTGACATCCACAGTGCAGGAATCCACGTCATTTTCCCAAACACCTTCACTTTCACAGGTGGGACGAAATACACACGTGTTTTCCTTTTTGTTTTTCTTGCAATTCATGCAACTTTTATTCTGAATTCATATAAAGTTGAAGTCAGAATTATTAGCCCCCCTGTATATTTTTTTCCCCAGTTTCTGTTTAACGCAATGAAGATTTTGTTCAACACATTTCTAAACATAATAGTTTTAATAACTCCTTTCTAATAACTGATTTCTTTTTATCTTTGCCATGATGACAGCACATAATATTTGACTAGATATTTTTCAAGATACTAATATTCAGCTTAAAGTGACATTTAAAGGCTTAACTAGGTTAATTTTGCCATGACAAGTCATTGTATAATAGTGGTTTGTTCTGTAGACAATGCAAAACAAATATTGCTTAAGAAAGTTAATAATATTGACCTTAAAATGGTTTAAAAAAATTTTTTAACTGGCTGAAATTCTATTATTCTAGCCGAAATAAAACAAATAAGACTTCCTCCAGAAGAAAAAATATTATAGGAAATACTGTGAAAAATTCCTTGCTCTGTTAAACATCATTTGGGAAATACTTGAAAAACAAATGAAAGCTTTAAATTATTAATCCATTGTTTAATAGTATATATTAATAGTATAATATTAGTTTAGTTTCCCAGTACTGGGTTGCAGCTGGAAGGGCATCCGCTGTGTAAAACATATGCCGGAATAGTTGGCGGTTCATTCTGCTGTGGCGACCCCTGATAAATCAGGGACTAAGCCGAAGGAAAATGAATGAATGAATGAATGAATATTAGTATAATCCATTGTTTTATAGTATATATTAAATAACAATGAAATGAAAGGTGATATTTCCAGCACAGTGTTTGAGTGTGTTAATATAATATTCTGGTTGTTGTTTTGTGGTGCAGGCGCTGCGTCTAACGCTCTCCGACAGCCATATCTGTGGCTCACCATCATTCTGACTGTGGGAGTCTGTTTACTTCCTGTCATCTGCATCCAGTTCCTCTATCAAACCGTCTACCCCTCAGTCGGAGACAAGGTGAGATCCTAAAGTACACAAGTTCAAGCTGCATAACATTATTTACAGCAGTGGTCTCCAACCTTTTTATCACCGCGGACCGATCAACGGTTGACAATTTAACCGCAGACCGGGGGGGGGGGGGGGGGGGGGGGGGGGGGGGGGGGGGGTGGGAGCATCACACGACGCTTTGTGGAGCTGTGGGGGGGGGGGGGAGGGGGGGGTCGATGGTTCGTAGGTTGCTAGGCGACCATCAACCGTTTTCTCAGAGTATGACTAGCTGACCAAACATTGCTGTCACTCTAATACAAGTTTTATTTATGAAGAAAATTACAAAGCACTGCAGTGTTTGGGTGTTCTGTGTTTGTCAAGTCAAGTTTATTTATATAGCGCTTTTCATAATGTAGATTGTGTCAAAGCAGCTTAACATAGTTCTAGTAAAGTCCAGATTTCAGAGTTGAAGTTCAGTTTAGTTTAGTTCAGTGTGGTTTAAATTTCACTGCTGAAAGTTCAAACACTGTAGAGCAAATCCACCGAAGCACAGCTCCACAAGTCCCGATCCGAGCAAGCCAGCGGCGACAGTGGCGAGGAAAAAAAACTTCACCAATTGACGAAAGTGAAGGGAAAAAAAACCTCGAGAGAAACTAGGCTCTGTTGGGCACGACCATTTTTCATCTGGCCAAAATTCCTGTTCAGAGCTGCAGTCTAGGTGCTGGAGGCTGAAGAAGCTGGACGTCCATTGTGGAGAAGCTGCAGGTATGAGTAGGGCATACGGTCCGGCGGGCGGTCAGGTTGGCCCGCAGGATCAATGTGGGGACTCATTTATCACAGTGGTCAATTAGGAATCAGTCTCATGCACTCCATTCCTCCATGACGACCACAGCATCAGCTCGGGATACGACCTGGTCCAGGATTATGGATACCTTGGGATCATCTCTTCACAGGTCTTGGATCGCATCAATAACGCTGCATAGTCTCTAGGGACCTCGGAATGAGTATCCCCAGGTTTGTTTGAGATAATTAGTCTACCGAAATGTGTATATGCCATACAAAGTATGAAACTGATCGGTTAGTTCTCCCGCTCCCGGCATCCATTCAACTGTGTGCCGCACACCTCCATTGGAAATAACGAACTTGAGCAAACTCTAGAAAAGATGTGATATGCAATCGGCCCCTAAAAGGCCGCCGTCATTTGCGATCTCCAGCAGTGGATCTTCTTGCACAGACATGCTGGATTCACCTGATTTGTTGACAAATGGGTTGTGGATCCATTCCTTGACAGTTTGCGGGTCTTTCACTGAGCCTTTTCCCCTTAGCAAAGAAACTGTCCAAAGACGTCTGTTTCTTACTCATTTTGCTGCTTGTGGATTAAATTTGGGACCGAGATGTAAGCTAGAGAATACAGTCATTTTTCAAAATAAAAGATCGTTCAGACTCAGATAATAAATAAAGCGGAAATAATTAATGATTTCTTGTGCGGCCCGGTACCAATTGATCCACGGTGGCTTGTTTTTTTTCTGCTGCGAGCTGATTGGATGTAGTAAAGTAGGCATTTCATTCAGAAAGATGGGGAAAAGGGTTTGGGGAGAGTTATTACAACCTATCAGACTCCTCCTGCTCACCATTTCTGTTTGTTGTCATAACTGACAGCTGGATACCTCAGACAGACCTAATCTGAGAATTTAACTGAAAACAAACAGGAAGTGCATTTTCAGATTTAAGATTACAAGGGCAAACGATTTTTGTTCTTAATGACATGCACAGATGAATTGTTCAACACAAAACTAGCAATGTGAGCTAACAAAATCAATATGGTTAGTTTTGATTTCATGTGTACTTTAAAGGCTTCCTGTGAAAAGTAATAGATTACAAATTACTGATTACTACTGGAAAATTGTAATCTGATTACATTACTAATTAATTCATGTAAAAAGTAATCAGATTACTAATTACTTTACTTTGAAGTTACTTTTAAAACATATAAAATATACCTATAAAATACTAAATAAACTGCAGCTCTTTCAGTAATTTAATATTCCCTGAGAAACATTACAATGGGTTGATCACAGCAGTTGACATATTCAAAGGACTTGCCCAAAACTTAAAATTCTCTCATCATTCACTTCTTCCAAACCTGTTTGTCTTTTTTTTTTTAGCACAAAAGAATACATTTAGAAGAAAACTGGATACCTTTAACCAATGACATCCATAGTATGAAAAAGCACTGCAGTGTTTGGGTGTTCTGTGTTTGTCTGAGGTAATTAGTCTACCTAAATGTGTATATTCCATACAAAGCATGAAGCTGACCGGCCGGTTCTTGTCACGTGACTCGTGGTTTTCAACTGGTGAGCCTGGAAAATGCGGGTGCGCGCAATATGCGTGCCTCCATTGGAAATAATGAACTTGCGCGCACAAAAGTCACGATATGTGAACGGCCCCATAAGCAGCTACACTTCTCTCCACATTCAGAAGATACCTTCACTCCCGATCCTGCACAAAAGTCCAATTTAGGCTGTTTAGGACTAGCCATGTTTTTGGGCGCCGGTGTCCTCCTTGGTGACGAGTATTGTCCTAGAATGCTTTCTGTTCAAGTGCTTGAACAAGTTGCTGGTCGGGTTAAAAGCTGTCGAAAGTTCTTTAGAGACTGGACATAGATGCATTTCACAGCAATATTTTTGTTTTTACGCTCAATGAAATCAAAGTAATGTCTGTATTTCCACTTGAAGAAGCAACCCCACTCTCAGCAGCAGCTATTCCAGCTCGTGTTCTCCAGCAATTTAAAAGCGCATGCTTATTAACTGACGGTGCAGTGGAAAACGTGAAGCATTTTTTCTTCTAAAAACTATATTTGTAATGTAAGTAACGCAATTACACTGACTTTACTAACTGTAATCAAATTACACACATTTAAAATGTAATTCGTTACATAACTGCGTTCCCCAAAAATGTAATTAGAATACAATAATGCGTTACTGTGGAACTCGTTACACCCAACTCTGCTCCATACACAGAACTAAGCTCACAGTGTGTTGTTTTCCTGCAGGTCCAGAGGAACAGGAAGAAATACGAGCTTGAGGATGAAGAAGACGAGAGGAAGAAGAGGAAGCCCACGTTCCAGCGTGGCGGACGCTCCCGTCGTTCTGCGTACGCCTTCTCGCACTCGCGCGGTTACGCAGACCTGATCGCATCAGGACGTAGCATTCGGCAGCGGCCGCGGGTCCGACCCGAGCTCAGAGACAGCATTCGAGAAGTTCCTCATGCTGAAAACATCTAAAATACACACACGCCGAACGTGCCTTCACACCCTCAGCACAGCCAATCAGAGGAGGCCAAGTGTCATTCAGAGGGGCGGGAATAATGAACGAGCCAATGGGGAGAAGGGCTTAACGGGGGAAGTACTAGTAAACACTGAAGATCTGAGCTGGTTTTATTGTTGAGAATGGTCTACAACACATCCTTCATCTCAGGTCCTTATTTTGTGTTTCTTTTATTTTGGAGTCAAACGTTTGTTTGTTTGTTTTTCTTTCTTTTTTCAGAAAATTTCCATTTTATTCGAAAGGGAGAGAAAGTGTGTATGTTTGTGTTGTGTGCGTTTATGTCTGTGTGTGTGTGTGTGTGTGTGTGTTTGTGTGGGTATTATGTTTGTTTGTTTGTGTGTGTGTCTGAATGTGTTTGTAATCTTACCAACAATTAAAATGTAAAGTGTGTGTGTGTGTTTGTTTGTAATTTCACCAACAATTAAAATGTAAAGTGTGTATGTCTGTGTGTGTGTTTATGTTTGTGTGTGTGTGTGTGTCTGCATGTGTTTGTAATCTCACCAACAATTAAAATGTAAAGTGTGTGTGTGTTTGAGTGTGTGTTTATGTTTGTGTGTGTGTGTGTGTCTGCATGTGTTTGTAATCTCACCAACAATTAAAATGTAAAGTGTGTGTGTGTGTGTGTGTGTGTGTGTGTGTGTGTG
>CAIGQV010018106.1:27164841-27196465 GCA_903798115.1 Danio jaintianensis
TGTGTGTGTGTGTGTGTGTGTGTGTGTGTGTGTTTGTAATCTCACCAACAATTAAAATGTAAAGTGTGTATGTTTGAGTGTGTGTTTGTTTGTGTGTGTGTGTGTGTGTGTTTGTCTGCATGTGTTTCTGCATGTGTTTATAATCTCACCAACAATTAAAATGTAAAGTGTGTGCGTGTGTGTGTGCGTGCGTGCATGTGTTTCTGCATGTGTTTCTAATCTCACCAGCAATTAAAATGTTCTTTATTTGTACACTGCAAAAATATTTTCCAAGTTGTTTTTGTCTTTTTTCCCCACATTAGAAATATCAAAACATTTAAAGATCTCTACATGTTACCGTTCATGCCTCAAGTGTAAAACACACAATCTTATAATCAAATCTATCCTCAAAACCAGACAATTACCACTCAATATTCATTTACTCTCATATAAAGTTCATTTTGAGTCATTTCACTTCACGTTGTTTACCCATTTTGAAAGCAATACATTTTTAATGACAAATATTTTAAAACAATTAATATATATAATGATAATATTCAGTCAACAAGTGCTTTTTGTCTTCAAGCAAAAAGCCCCAAAATGTTCTCTTTTTTTTCAATTTATGCATGAAATATAAATATTTCTATATGATAATTAAAATAAACTTATACCACATTCTGTGAAATTGATATTCATCTCATTGTAGGATCTTGTTTACGTATATTTTTGGAAAAACAAGACTGATTGAGAAAATATTTGTTGCAGTGTAATGAAGGCTGTTGATGAGATTCAGTTTTCTTTCGTTTCTTTGTAACATTTTGAATACGTTTCTGCATAAATGTGAACTCTATAAGGAATTATCATCTTGATTTCCATAATCTATATATTTAAACCCCTTCTGCAGGAGTTGAAGGGCCGAATTCCCACAATCCTCGCGGTTTCATTTTTTCAGGGTGTCTGTGTTTTTCTTCTCGATGATATTCCTTATAAACCGTGAATGAATGAATGACTTTTAGAGTGGTGAAGCATCATGTTTACATTAATACTCCTTTATTCCTCAGAAACCGCTCAATTTTTGATACATATTTCCCATAAAATCAGCTTAGAAGGGTCATGGATCATATTTTTAATGCACTCGCTGTGGTGTTTTCATTCACTGAAAATAAAGATTCATTGGATTTACTACATTTCTTTTGAGGTAAGTGCTTGCAAACAATTTATATGGCCTGAATTTACAGTTGAACATTACAAAATTTACTTCATTTGTTTAAATTCAGCCTATATAAATTGTTTGCAAGCACTTACCTCAAAAGAAATGTAGTAAATCCAATGAATGATTGTTTTCAGTGCTGTTGTTCTGTGAGTTTATTTTATATTTGGGTCGTCTCGCCATCCGATACGGCTGAATCAATGTTTTCTTCTCTCATAAAAATGACTTTGCACTTTGGTACAGGGATCTGGGAGGTGGACACCTTTCTTATGTTAACCCTAGTTACGTGAAAACTGTTACAACGTTTTTAAGAATCTATGATGAGAAACACTATATTTATTCGGTTGATGTTCACCGAAAAGGCTTTATTCAGCCATATCAATACGACAGATCTGCATTTACACAGCGCTGTGGATTGTCTGTCTGTAATGTACTGTAATATACTTTGCACAGATGTCTATAAATAAAGAATTAGATACAGAACGTTCGTCTTTGTGTCATTGTTTTATGGAGAAAAGTGTATTAATTTGACTTTGACTAATTTGGGAGATTTAATTAGCCGTTTTCCATATTTTGTGATTCATGTTTTTATTTTTCCCTGTTTATTTCTGCTTTTGAATTGCATTATGGGACTTTGATCTTTCTTAGCAACAACCTTTAACCTTGAAAAGTTCAAAAAGTGGCTTTTTTTTTAAAGTGATTAACAATTTTTTATTGGTTCTTAGACAGATTACATAGTAAAATACAGAATACAACACTGAAAAGAGCCAACATTTTACTCTGTTAACAAACCCACCCCAGGCTGCTCCCTAGTACCCCATTAAGGTCATTAACATCCTGACTTGGCTAACATAGATGCAATAAAAGTCTCCATCTTTATATAACAAGAAGAAAATTAAAATGAGGTACAACAACAACAACAAAAGGGGGGGAAAAAAGAAACATATCAATAACATATCACTTTTATATTGTCCCAATCAGTATATTTCTCGTACATTTATTACTGTTCTATTCTTAAATTAAGTACTTGGACCATTTCTTATAAAATAGGTTTAGCTTATCCATTTGCACGTAAGACATTTTTCGAAAGCAGCTACTCTCGCCAGTTCTACTACCCATTCTTGAAAGGAAGGGGCATTGTCTGATTTCCAGCTCCCAAGAATTATTTGTCTGCCAATCAATAATCTGGTTTGTACCCAGGATTTTATGTTTTTATCTTCCGTTTCATTATCTGTCCATCCACCTACAAACAATCTAGAGCATAGAGAAATATGAAGATCTAAAACCAGACAGATGTAATCATGAACTCTTTTCCAGAAATCAAGACCACAGAGCGTGAACTAAATCACCATTCTCAGTCTTACATCTCCAACAACAAGGTGTAGATTTTCTTTCATGATCGTTTGTAATAGTTTAAAGTGATGTATTGTCTGGGATGGTGTTATATAGGTTGTTTCCAGATGACGCCATTGATGACGTGCAAAATTCAGATGGAGAATAGATGTCCTGACATTTTATCCTACCCGTCAGATTATGCTACCAACACTGTATTTGAATGGTTCTGAGGTTGGAGTTAGGGATTAGGTAGGTTAGGGCGATATTAAAGCTTCATATTACACCTAATCCACATTAAAATTTACACCGGTAGCGAAATCTGATGGGTAGCATATTGCATCATCAAAATGTGCTACCTACTTTTCGAATGGGAGGTAGGACAATCTGACAAGGTAGGACAAATCAGTGATTCTTCTACATAGGAATCGCTATCAGAACATCAAAATGTTTGTTTTATGTTGTTATTAATTGTTTAAACCGGCACAAAATAAGAAATGCAAAGCAGCTTTTATAGAAATCCAAGGGTTTTTCCTCATAAAGGGGGAAAAACTTGATGGTTTCTATTGTAGATGTTGTTTACTGTTGTTTTCAGCTGGGCTTGAGGAAATAGTATATATATATATTTTTTTTATTTTATTTTTTTTTATTATTATGCTTTAATCAACAGATACATGACAATAGATCAAACAAAATAATACAGGCTGATAGAAGGTAAATAATATTAACAGTATAAAAAACAAAGAAATAAAACAAAGACAAAAAAACAAGTGTATAAAGAATTAAATAAAGTTCTTACAACTACAAACAAGCAGGTCCTTTACATTAATCCAAGATTTTGAAACTAGAGCACAAATGGACAGTTTCAATGGCCTTTCTGTTAGCACTATGTTGAATAGTACAAAAGTAATATTTCAGTTCCTTATAAAACAAGTAAAACAGGGTTTTTGTTGGAAAATTTACACTTATGAATATTAAACTTTTTTAGGGTTTTTCACCTTTAATTGAGATAGGATAGTGAAGGACAGACAGGAAAGTATTGGGAGCAGCGAGAGGGGAAGGATCGACATAGGACCTCGAGCCGGAAATCGAACTCAGGTCGCCGTGAGCACTGTAGTGCTATATGTCGGTGCACTTAACCACTAGGCTTTTGACACGGACATGAATATGAAACTTAATCAACAAAATAAATAGACTAATAACAAAAACTTCATTATTCATTCATTCATTTTCTTTTCGGCTTATTCCCTTTATTAATGAGGGGTCGCCACAGCGGAATGAACCGCCAACTTATCCAGCATATGTTTTACACAGTGGATGCCCTTCCAGCCGCAACCCATCACTGGGAAACACCCACACACACTCATTCACACACATACACTACGGACAATTTAGCTTACCCAATTCACCTATACCATGTCTTTGGACTTGTGGGGGAAACCGGAGCACCCGGAGGAAACCCACGCCAACACGGGGAGAACATGCAAACTCCACACAGAAATGCCAACTGAGGCTCGAACCAGCGACCTTCTTGCTGTGAGGCAGTTGTGCTACCCACTGTGCCACCGTGAGGCCCACTTCATTATTCAGATTATCATAACTAAAATATCCGAATATATTGCGTTTTCAAAATGCAAATTAAAATTAAAGAGTACCTTTTTTTTTTGATAAAGACAGAAGCATCATACCAAAGCTTTTTAACAGTGCCAAAACATAGGGGGAACAGTTTCCAAATGTAAAGAACAAAAAGAGCAATTTATATCAATATCCTTTTTAAATTTACTGAGAAAATGTTTAGCACTTTTTAGATATAGCCCATGAGCACTTATAAGGAGACTGACGTCATTCTCAGCCAGTGACGTCGCGTTCCAGACATTCGATCTGCATTCTCATAAAGCTCTTCAGTTCTCTCGGTGTTGCTGTTTGTACTTGACCAAGGTGAGTTCAGTACCGATGGTACGAGTGGAGCCACGGCAATCTCACGAAGTCTGCTTTGTGAAGCTTCACTCGCCCATCTGTGCTGTGGTTCTTCGCGGTTTGCGTACGTAAACGCAACATCGCGAAGAATATTACGTGTTTGTTGCTCGAAATGTGCCGCCGAGCAACATTCCGGTGTAATTGCACGGACTGGCGCCTGGTTAGCTCGTGAGGCAAGGCGGCCCGTGCACGCTAGGCAGGGTGCTACACGGAGCTCTGAGGACCCCCGGGGAAACACGGGAGGCCGGTATAGTGGGACCCGCTGCCAGGGTTATGGTGTGTGGAAGCAGCGTGGCCCACTCATCGGCTATTTTAAACTATAGTTTTAAACTTTGGTTTACTATAGTTTAAAATAGAAAACATGGTAACTGTGTGTCTGGTTGCTGGAATGTTGTGATGTTTTCTTTTGTTTTTAGCAGGTTATTGAACAAAGAAGACTTATTTTAACTGCGGTCAAGCCAGCCGCACTCCACAACAACAGTCAAGAGCACCGAGATTTATTATGAGCGGCACATTATAATGGCTTTTTTCTTTTCTTTCTATCCGTAAGTTTATCTTTCAGATCGTTGTTTTCAGATGATTTTTCAGGTCAAACAAAATAAAATATACTCTTTCCAAACACCTGAATTGTGTTTTTATTTGTCCGAGCCCTCATGTGAACATTTGAATTATTTTCTCAATATTTCCAGAGCGTGGCTTAACGGAGAGAAGACTTTTTTATTTTTTTACAACATAATAGTTTTTAACTCATTTCTAACAACTCGTTTCTTTTCTTCGGTGACAGTGCATAACATGTATTTTTTACTTGTTTTGCAAGATACTAGTATTCAGCTTAAAGTGCAATTTAAAGGCTTAATTAAGCAAGTCATTGGACAACAGTGGTTTGTTCTGTAGCCAGGAAAAGGAAAAAAAATCTTAAGGGGGCGAATAATGTTGACCTAGTGGTCAAAAACTCCTTTTATTCCAGCTAAACTAAAAGAAATGAGACTTTCCCCAGCCAGAAGGAAAAAAATATATTAGGGAATACTGTGAAAATGTAATTGGTCTGTTAAACAGCACTTGAGAAATATTAGAAGAAGAATACAAACTTCCCAGGAGGAGTTCATAACAATATGACTTTAACTACATATGTCTGCGTGTGGGCTGCACGGTGGCGCAGTGGGTAGCACGTTCGCCTCACAGCAAGAAGGTCTCTGGTTCGAGCCTCGGCTGGGTCAGTTGGCGTTCTGTGTGGAGTTTGCATGTTCTCCCCGTGTTCGCGTGGGTTTCCTCCGGGTGCTCCCCCACAAGTCCAAAGACATGCGGTATAGGTGAATTGGGTAGGCTAAATTGTCCGTAGTGTATGTGTGTGAATGAGTGTGTGTATGGATGTTTCCCAGTGATGGGTTGCAGCTGGAAGTAATACCCATATAATATGCTGGATAAGTTGGCGGTTCATTCTGCTGTGGCGACCCCCAGATTAATAAAGGGACTGAATGAATGTCTGCGTGTGTGTTGGCGACATGCGGATGATCAGCTTTCACTCCATTATGCTGCAGCGACTCCACAAATCTCATGTGCTGTGAACTGCGGCTCCTGCTCAATTATCATCCAGACTCCACATTGAACATCCTGAGATGGGACCATCGCGGACGTGCACATTAGTTTATCGACGCTGAAAGTTTATATTGTGCAGCCATAACCGCTGATCTGAATAGGTTATGAAGAATGATGAAAATATATGAGTTCATTTGCAAAAGTAGGTGACTCAATGTTTAGCAATTTTCTGATCTCATGTTTTTATGCTGGGGATTAGAGTACAACAACAATAACGATACAATAACGGGGCCAAAACAAAACCCCAAAAATGTTACCAAAACATTTATGGTAATTGCTAAAACACGTTTTGTGGGGTAAATTAAAATTAAAATGTAAATATCTACCTAATAACAACAATGACAATAATAATAATATGACCTTGTCATTTTATAAGACATAGAAACTTTTTATTTTTGTTCAAAACAAGATTAAAAAAATACTTTACTGCCACCTAGTGGAATAAAATGAGACCTTCAGAAAAGATCATGGACCAAACAGATAGTAAATAACACAAATAACACCTTAAAATGCAATGAACAAAAATATGCAATATCCTATATGCGTCGTACAATTGGGAGGGTTTTCAGTAGAATAAGACCATATTTATCAATCTACTCCAATGTATGTGACCAGAGCGCACTTCTGAATTCCTCTGTCAGTGTTTTCTTTTTTTTTTATTGTGTTTGCTGAACATTTCCAATCAAATGCATAACAAATCTTACAATAGGATATTCACATTTCAGCGTAAAATATTCCTCTGTCAGTGTTTTACTGTCCTCCATCTGAATTTTGCGCGTCACCAGAACCACGTGATCGCAAACAATCTATAGACTATTTTGGGGAATGTAAACAAAAACAATGGTCCTAATGTATTTCCTGTTTTAGATTTTTTATTTCCATAGCTTCTGAGAATCCAAAAAGGTCCACATATTGATAAATAATGTTATGGTAGCTGTTTTAACGTTGAGATGTGATTGAATTACCTCTGGTAACAGTTATGAAATATTATGATAACAAGCAGGAAACGTTCAAGGGCTAATGACATTACCACATTGAAATGGTCTCTATTACAATAAAAATCACTTTGTTAAACGTTAAAAACTCACGTCTTTACATTTAATATATTCAAATATTTCTTACGTGTCTTCAGCACATCTGAATCATTTTTAAATATTTCACGGAAGCGCATTTATAAACTTGAAACGTCAAGTTATTGAATATTAATTAGGTCGCATCTACCTTCTCACTTACTTTAGCATACTTATTAATATTCATGAGACAGGTTCTCCATGTGATTGGCTCGTTCTTCTGCGCGTGCTCGGCGAGGTGGGATGTCACGAGCGTCATTGGCGACGTGGAGACGCAGAGTCAATACAGCACAACTTACACTGTTAAACACACTTTGCTGGATATTTACCATCACTAGTTTAACTTATTTACTCGTACTAATCTGAAGATACAAAGGAGCCTGTGTTACGGAACGAGAGTGGCTTTTCTGAGGCGCTGTCAGCTCTGACATTTAACAGGTAAGTTATTCTTGCCGCTAGCCTACTAGCATGTTAGCGTAGAAGCTAACAGGTTTACAATGGGTTTCTCCATTCACTCGAGTCTGCAGGCTCATTTGTGCTAACTGTATTTCTGCTCCCTGGACACTTATTAACTTATACATAAACAGTGCAGCACCGTGATGTAGCCATATAAAATGAATATTTAACCGCATTCTGGTTATTTCGTCTGCGTTGAGTGTAAAAGCCATGAAGAGTTTCTATTTGGCAGAAAGACAGCACAAGAAAGCTAAATGTGTTAAAGTAAATGAATAAAATACTTACAGGAAGCTTTGAATTGTACATTATTGACCAGTCTTAATTACAGCGTGTTAAATCATAATAAGTCTGTGTTTATTAGGCTGTTGTTGTTTGTGTAGTTCAGTAATAATGGTTATTGTAGTGTCTACATTACAGTCTGTACAACATAAATACAGTCCAAACATTGGAAGATGATCAGAATTTGAATATGTAAATCATTACCTGTATATTGTAAGTCATTCATTAGGTGCTGCATTTACCTAAAATCACCTGTAATGTTGATCATTGCATTGCATTGAATATCGCAATAGTTAGTATATTACTAATCAGTAATTAGTATTAGTATTTATACAGTAACACCTAATAATGAAATGGGAGGCCTTTTTCATTGGATGGTCACAAAAGATTAAACCAGAAGCAAGACATTATATTTGCATATAATATTTGCATGGATGTATGTTTGTGTGTCAAAGATGAGAAGACCCATATTGGTGTTTGCATTAAATAACAGGTGTTGAATAATTATACTATACTATACTACTATAATTTTACAAAACATTTATGAAATAAAAAAGAAATATGGGCCAAATATTGTCCCATAATCATTTAGCATATTCATTTTAAATTAAATTATTTAATTACATTTAAGAGATCAAAATAGGTAATTGGTAGTGTTTTGAAGGATAGTGATAAAGTTTAAAAATGACAATTAATTAGTATTTTAAGGCTGCATTTTGATCCTTAAATACAGTTTTTTTTTAATATGTTACTAAATGGGTCATAAATATGTCTGACATGATTTTTTGCATTGCAAACTAAAAAAATTTTTTAGATGGTATATTTTGTGAATAGTGGTAAAAGTGTATTTTATTCGTTTATATGTTTATTATAAATTCACAATACAAACTATATAAAATACATGTTTTTATTTATATAAATAGATACAGATTATATATATTTAACCTTACATAAGCGTATATATTAAAATTATATATATATATTAGGGGTGTAACAGTGCACATATTCATCCTGAATGGTCACAGTTCAGGCGCCACAATTCAACTCATGTACTCCGACGAATAATACTGATGCTGATCTGTAGCTGATTGTGACAAAACTCTTCTGCCTGTTCAGAATAAACAGAACAGGATTTATTGATTATTCCTGTTGTAACAAACCTGTATTGAATCGTGACGAAAACTGAGACACTACTGAGCCATGATTTCTGTGTACCATTGCACACCTAGTATAGTACATCTATATAATAACTTAAAAATGTTTTAGACTGATATACAGTGGATAATACAATAATATAACTAATATAACAACAATAGTATATCATTTCAGAGTTGTAACTAGATACGGTAATTTGGCATGCATTAAAAATTGGAATGAAAATTTGTTACAAGAAATTTCCATAAAAACTCAATACAAATATATACAGTCAGAAAACATGATGAATGGATTTTCTTCTGCTTGGAGGCTTGTGTGTGGCCTGCTTTTTGACCCGCAGGCGTAAACTGTAAATTGAGTTTCCCTATAAGTCAAGAAAGTCATGATAAGATCCATCAGAACAGACTGAGTAAACCAGGATGTAGAAAACAGCAGCTTCTGAAGCCAGTTTGACAATGCACATGAGTGTGTGTGTGTGTGTGTGTGTGTAAAGGGTGTGTTCTTAACAAATAGGTGTGTGTGTATGTATGTTTGTGTGAGTTCTCTCTATCCATCAAAGCCATTTCATGTGTGTTTACTGGCATAGGGGCCATTTGCACAATGTTTTCAGAATAAAATGTGAACATTTGTATACGTTTTTTGCCTGTTCGTTTACATGACAGTGGCATTTCAATGACTGAAAGTGCAGAATCTGATGTTAACAACAGCATTCATTGCACGGTTAATGGTCCGGCCGATTAGTACAGCCAAAAACATGACAATAATTGATGATTTGCAGCATCGATAATCAGCAAAATATGCAAGTTTCGTCAGTTCTGTGCTATTGTTTACATTATTTGCCCCCAATATGGCCGACTAATGATGCGTCATGAAAACATTGTAGGGCTGCCACTAATCACTATATTTATTAAACATATGAAGAGTTCAGATGCAAAAACCTGTGCCATCTGGAATTTTCTTCTACAATAAGCGTTTTTTCTTAGCCCCTTATGTTAATGTTCAGTTATTTCATGTTAAAAGAGATGAAAATAACCTAATCTTTGCCATAAAAGTCAAATTACTGAACCGAAACATAGGAGCCTGAGAAAAATGCTAATTTTAGATAAAAGTTTCAGATGGCACTTCGAGGTTTTTGCATCTGAGCTCTTCATATGTACTATAATAAACAGTTATTTTGTTTAAAGTGTAAAAACAAAATGTAACAGGTAAAACAATATAAAATGATGTCAAATGGTTGGTTATATCGACAGCTCTACTGTATTGGTGGATAACATGTGAATGACAGAGAAGAGAATCAGAGAAGAGAACAGATGAAGAGGGACTGGAAGTTATTTTTTTTAAGGATCACATAGACACATGAGTTAAAATAAAAAATGTGCATGGATGAATCATTTATAATAGGGCTGAACAATATATTGTTTTAGCATCAATGTCGCAGTGTGTCCATTCGCAAAAGTCACATTGCAGGATTAGATTATTTATTAAAGATTAAAAGATAAATATATATATATATATATATATATATATATATATATATTTCATTATTTATAAAATGATGACCATGTTATTTTATGTCTGATTGTTCAATTTCTGTACTTGAATACTGTTACACTCCCCAGAAAACCATAAAGCACTGTTTATTTAACTTTTATTTATTAAAAATATATATAATTTATTCTAATTTATGCAGATGCACTGCATAGAAAAAGACTTGATCATCCCAGTTGATCTAAATTAATCAAATCTTCCCAATTAGAGCTATTCAAATCATTTGGTTAATTATATCTGTATTCATATCGCAATATATATCGTACAAAACCAAAACATCGCAATGTCAAATTTTTCCAATATTGTGCAGCCCTAATTTATAATATGTAAAATAATTCAGTGAAAACATATTGATTTGGTGGTGGTGTCGTTAAAGCATGTGTCTCTGGTGCTGCCGCAGGTTTGTGTGTGTGGAGATGAGGCGTTGAGGGCATCTCTGGGGGATTCTGGGGCTGATGATGGGTGCAAACACCAGTCAGGTGAGCGACCTGTCGGAAAGCCAGAGCATCCGCACTCTGATTGGTCCAGACGCCATTTCAGAGAACGAGCCCTTCTGGAACCAGCTGATCTCATTCACCTTCACCAGCCCTACCTGCAGGTGAGAGGAACATCAATGATGAGCTACAATAAACCCTTTTGAACATTTATATTTATTTACGTATGTATTATATCATCTTTGCATCAAATTACAAGAAATGAATTACTGCTTATGTAAGACGTTTCCAATGCAGCGTCTATGGGTGCAGGACAGTAAATTTGACATTATTCTCTCTTCTGTCTGTCGTTATCAGTCTCACACATTTTTCTGAAAGTCTTGATAACAACATCATGGAGTTTTTCTTTTAATATTTCAGCAAATAGGATTGTAAAAAATGATTTGTTGGACTCTCCCATTCACTTCCCTCTAAGTTTACTCAACTCGGAAATGTGAAAAGGGTCCATCCTGTGCAGTATCTGAAAGTGCCCCCTATACTCTCATTCACTCTTCCCTACATTAGTCCACTAATATAGTCCACTTGGAGGAGTGAATGAAAACGAGCGAGTGAATTCGAGCACTCTGTTGCCGTTTTGTTTGTGCTTTGCTGTTTGATAAATCCCTTAATTAAATTTTAAGCTTCTCTGTCAGAAACTGTGATAGTTATTTAACACTTAGCGAGATGTCTATCAGTAATAATGAAACAAAGTATTTTGATTTCTGTCATGTATACAAATGTTACTTTAATTAAATAATATTTTGTTTTGAAACTTTCACTGATATGATTCCGCTGATTGGCTGCCATCCTGTGGTCAGATGCAAAAACTCTCACAGTGCATTTTGGGTATTTTCTAGCTGTTGAATGTACATGGGTTGTACGGTCGATATTGGAGTACATTGTGGGATTGATTGAGTGCACTTCAGAATGTTCATTATGGTTTAGGACAGAAATGGCTGCTCCCTCAAATAGTGCACTATTTAAGGGTATGGAGGGCGATTTCGGAGACAGCCACGGTTTAAATGTAGAATTTTAGTGTAAATTCAATTAGTTTTATTTCAGTTTGGAATAGAAGATTAAACAGATATTGCACAGTTAAGAAATTCATTTGTAGAAGTTGGTTATCTTGATGCTTTTTGCCTGCTGTTTAGCTCACATTTTATATGTGACCCTGGACCACATGTTGCATGGATATGCTTTTGGGAATAGTCAAAAATACATTGTAGGCGTCAAATTAAGAGATTTTTCTTTTATCATTATAATATTAAGGAAATAATATCTTCCATGAAGATGTTTTGTAAATTGTCTACTGTAAATACATCAAACTTATTTTTTGATTAGCTTAATACGTTGCCAAGAACATAAAGGGCAATTTTTTCAATATTTAGATTTTTTGGGGTAACACTCGGATGGCAGATCATTTCCAATAGTTTGCATTTTGGCCAAATATTATTAACAAACCATATACCAATGCAAATCTTATTTATTCAGCTTTCAGGTGATGTATAAATCTCAATGTCAAATTGCACAATTTGTAATGACTATAAAAAGTCTATAAATCTGTTGTGAGCAAAAAGGTTTTCTGTATTAGTATTGTACTTTTACTGTTCTGGTAAATAAATGTAAATAAATGAGTGTAATTTGTTGTTAAATGATCTTTTAATTTTACAGCGTATTGCTTTATTGAAATAAATGTTGTAATTGAATAAATCAAGAGTAGTAATCATGAAATATATCATATAAATATTAAAATATATAATATTAGCTGCAGCACAAGCATAATGCATTATTAACAGAAACTGGAAATGTCAGTGAACCTAAATTAACGTGTTTATCAATTTATAAATGAATCCAGCACTCAGACTCCCATGGCACTTGACATTTCTAGCAAAACAACAAAGCAGAAAACACAAATACACAATGCTCGCTGACTGAAGATGACGTCTCTGCTGTGTGTTTATTCAGAAAGTTGTAAAGTAGATGTCTGTTCTATTGCATGTTGTGTGTTTTCTGTCATATGCAGTGATTTTTCTGCTAATGCATCGACTGAATGTGGATATGCATTGATTTCATGAGCTAAAAGTGGATGTGGGACAGTTAATCAGAAAGATACTAGAGGGAGCCAGAGAACCACAAACACCATTTCAACATCTTTTTTTTTTTTGTAGAATGTTCGCTTTCATTATGACCAGGGCCAGACAGAATCTGCAGACATTTCTGTGCAGAATTTTGTAAAAAAACTTAAAACATGAAATAAAAACTAATGACTTTTCAATGCAAATCCAATTAGATCCACTTGTTTGTTAAACAAAGCAAGTCTCTCATATATACAGTGTAAAAAATTGATTTGTTTTGGGACAATATGAAGGAATTAAGTTAATTTATTAGTTTTTACAAATGAAAGTGGCTTTAACATAAAACAATTGAATTGTCGCCAAAAAAAACTAAAGAATTGTGTTGTTTCAGCTCATTTTAAATAAGTGTTTTGAACAAACAGTAAACGTCCTTGAGTGTGTTTACTTAAAGATAGAAAACAATACTTTACAAACTGTATTATAATTAAATCATATTAACATTTTCAAATCTGAACAAAAATATATATTTACACATATTTAGATGAGTAAATAAACATATTTAATGATGGGCTGAAATTCTGTGGAAATCAGCATATTTTTGGGATCACAGATTACGTGTGGGACTTGAAGTTCTTCTGGATTGATTAAATATAGTTTACTCGCATTATTTTTTACAAATTTAATTTCTACACACTGTTTTTAATCAAGATGGATTATAAAAAATATGAATGAATTAATTTTTACCATTAGAGGCTGGATATATTCACATACTGTTGCCACAGAGCTTTGTTTAAATCCTTTATAAAAGGGATTTTTGCATAATAGGTCCCCTTTAATGCCCAACAATGTGAAATTTGTGCCCTATATTTTGTATTTTGCAACATTTCACAGTGATAATACTGTAACACCTCTTAAATTGACTGTAAACAACTGTCATGAGTGACATCTTCAAGTTTTAAGTCAATTCAATGAATGAGAAAACTTATAAAGTTGTTTAATCAAAATGAGCTGTTTAAATAAAGAGCATCAGATGATAAGTTTTCAAGTGTATATGATCCTAATCTCCCGCTCTGTGTGTGTGTGTGTGTTTGCAGTGCTGATGCTAAACTCCTGGAGGAGGCTGTTGTCCCGCTGGCCAAGACTCTGAGTACGTGTGTGTTTCTATGAGTGATTTACTGCCGTTTCATTACAGTCCAGACACACACTGATTTCAGAGCCTGTGTCTTGTGAAATAAAGCTCTGTAATTTCAGGCGCATGAAGCCACAGCATTCAGACAGATACCGATCACGTCAGCTCTGCTTTTATCACATACTGTGTGTAATTTATTGAGTTTATTGATCCGAACTAAATCACAGGCGTCTTTAATGCATTCAGTTGATCTGGTTTAGTAGCACGTACAGTTTTAAGAAGAGCCTAAATATGTGATGGGAATGATGTTTTGTGTTTTTGATCATCTTCATATAGTTGAGAATAACCCCAGGTCCGGGAACTTCGGGGCGTTGGTGAGAGTTTTTCTCAGCAGAACCAAAGAGCTGAAGATTTCCACAGAATGCCAAGAGTAAGTCAGAAACCGCTTCACTGACGTGTGCTCATATCTAAGGTTTTAATGTAATTTTTTGTATCTTCTATTATTGAATTATGAAGTTTCTGATTTTCATGATTTACAGGTGTTTTCACTTTATTTGCGATTGTGAATTGCATTATGGGATGTTGATCTCTGCTCTGTCGACTTTTGATAATGAAAATTCAACTCTACAGTTTAACAAAGTGACTTTTATTGACATTTTAGTCGTTTGAAATAATATAAAATAACAGAAAATGCACTTTGTTTATTACAAGATGTTTGTAGCGTAATATACAACACCAACCCAGACAATATATCACTTTAAACTATTAAAAATGTTCATAAAAGTCACTTTTTCAAACTTTTCAAGGTTAAAAATTGTCAGAAGAGAGATCAAGATCCCATAATTAAATTCAAAAGCATAAATGCATGGGGAAAAATAAAAACATGAATCACAAAATATGGAAAACTGCTAATTTACGGATATTTTTACAGTGAAATTATTATATTATGTTATGTATTATGTTATTATTATATATATATTTTTTCTATATTGATCTTGCCATGAAACAGCCTATGAGTTGTTGGTGTGGCAGTAATTAAACAAACAAAATAAATTGCTGATGTGTGCATAAAAGAGTTGTCTATTTTAAAATATTCATAAAGGGACTTTTAATAATAATGCTTTCCAATATGTTAAAAAAAATTACATATTTGATTCTTTAAGCTCTGAGAAAAAAAAAGTCCTTGAAAATATTTAAATATTATCCTGTTTCCAATATAAAAACCAGTCCCACTTTATATTAAGTGGCCTTAACTAATATGTACTTAGACTGAAATTAATCATTTGGTACAATGTACTTATTGTGTAAATACATGTTTTTACATTTTACTTGTGCTTGATTAAATACCTGTATGTAATCACATCTGTAATTAGATTATGTAATTACATCTGACCATCCTTTACACCTTAACCCGCTCTTAAACCTGCCCATACCACCACACATGTCCCTAACCCTACCCCTATCCCACCTCAAGAGCACTAGAAGTGTTCTACAAAACATTATAAACACATTAAGTACATTGTATTTATATTTGGATGCAAGTACATAGCAGTTAAGGACACTTAATATAAAGTGGGACCAAAGAACCTTTTGTACAGTAGATACTTTTCTTTGATCTTGATGCCAATAAAGAAACATTGTTAAGTGTTACGTGAAAATAATCCATATATACATGTCAGCGTGCCTTTTTTCAATGATTTGCCTTTTCATTTAATTTGCAATTAATTCTACTTTTCACTATAGGGAATTAGTGTTTATTTTTGGCTGTATTATTGAGTTTATCTTTATCTTTAAAATTAGTTTATATAGTTTTTCTTTCAATTATTTTATAAAATCAAGAAATGTATGTAAAAAGATGTCCTCATAAATGCTGTGCACCCCTGAACACCCCTCACAAATCTCTCATTTAAATTAATATTTTCTATAGGATGCTTTACAATATTATATTTGTGCATAAACATTAGATTAACATACTGAAGCCAAATCTGGAGCAGAATAACTTGCGATAATAGTCCAAAAATTAGTAGCCCAAATCTATATGTTAGGGACAAATATGAAATAACAAGAGCAAAAATCAAAAACAAAAAATATATTAAATTGTTGAAATTTTGTAGTTTGTAATTTGTTTTTGCAATATTTAGCATTCATTCAAATGTATTATCTTTCTATTTCTAAAGATGTTCGGTGACTAAAATATTACTTCAATAAATATATCTGTTTAATAAATCTGTTTTGTTCAAATGCACCATTGCCTATATTCACTGAGAAATAGACAAAGATATTATTTATTTATTATTTATACAGTATTTTACTTTACAACAATTATATTTAAGCTTAATGAGTCCTGTGTGTTTAAGTTTCTATTTTAATATGATAACAAGTTTAAATAAATAAAAAATGTCCCAGTTCTCAGATGCTGAGATTTTGTTTTTTAAGGAATTCCTAAAATGTCCTTTCCCACACAGGCTTTTCCCAACATTATTTGACTAATCGCTCAGGACGGTTTAATAAGATGTTTCTGATATGATTTTCCCATGGGAATAGCAGCGTCTCACACATCTGATGTTTGTGCTGAAAGTGTTGCTGGAGCATAAATCCAGATGAGGGAGTGATTGAAGCGCATGTGAAGAGCCACAGATTTATGAGAACAGATACAGCCTCAGCTGATCTGACGGATGCACACGTTTATCATTACAGCAACCCAAAATCATATAGTCACCACTGCACCGTCTAACAGCGCACATCTGTGTGTGTGTGCGCGCGCGTGCTAGTGTACTTGTTTGTGTGGCTTATGAGGACACAAAATTGTATTATGACATGGGTTTGACCTAGTTGTAATCTATTAATATGGTTTATGAGGACATGCCTTGTGTCCTCATAATGTAAAACGTTTAAAAATCATACTTAACATTCAAATTTTGCCAAAGCTTTACATTTTTTTTACAGTATAAAATAGGGCTCACAATCCCCCCTCACCCCTTATACCTGAGCCCCCTTAAATTACAATCCTAGAATCGCCCCCTGAATATCGCGTGCCTGGGTGTACATGCATACTTGTTTGTGCTTTACGAGGACACAGATTTGTATAATGACAGGGGTATGACCTAGTTGTACTCTATTACGGTGGTTTATGAGGACATGCCTTGTGTCCTCATCATTTAAAACGCTTAAAAATCATACTTAACATTTAAATTTTGCCATAGTTTTCCTTTACAGTATAAAATAAGGCTGCACGATATTGGAAAACTGAAATTGCGATATTTTGTTTTTCTCTGGAGTTTGCATGTTCTCCCCGTGTTCATGTGGGTTTCCTCCGGGTGCTCCGGTTTCCCCCACAAGTCCAAAGACATGTGGTATAGGTGAATTGGGTATCCTAAATTGTCCGTAGTGTATGTGTGTGAATGAGTGTGTATGGATGTTTCCCAGTGAAGGGTTACAGCTGGAAGGGCATCCCCTGCGTAAAACATATGCTGGATAAGTTGGCGGTTCATTCCGCTGTGGCGACCCCAGATTAATAAAGGGACTAAGCCGAAAAGAAAATGAATGAATGAATGTTTTTCTCTGATACATATCGCAATATTGAGTATAATGATATAGTCACCACTGCAGCGTCTGACAGCTTATGTGTGTGCGCGCTTGTACTTGTTTATGTGGTTTACGAGGACACAAAATTGTATATTGACATGAGCATGACCTCTATCACCGTGGATTATGAGGACCTGCCTTATGTCCTCATCATTTAAAACGCTTAAAAATCATACTTAAGATTAACAATTTGCCACAGCTTTCCGTTTTTTATAAAACAGGGCTGCGCAATATTGGAAAACTAAAATTGTTATGTTTTGTTTTTCTGTTATTTCGATGAAATGAATAGGTCTATTTACAGAGAATTCCTAATTCTTCTTAATGCATGTGTGTGCGCACGCGTTTGTTTGCGCGTGTGCGCTTGTTTGTGTGTGTTTGTGTTTGTGTTTGTGCGTGTGTGTGCATGTTTTTGTGCTTGTTTGTGTGGGTGTGTATGTCTCTGTGTGTGTATTTGCGTGTGTATTTGCGTGCTTGCTTGTGTGTGTGTCTGTCTGTGCATTTGTTTGTGTGTGTGTGTGTGTCTGTGTGTGTGTGCTGTTTGTCTGTGTGTGTGTGTGTGCGGTGTTTGTGCGTGCGTGCGTGCGTGTGTGTGTGTGTTTGTTTCTGGGACTGTGTGTGCATTTGCATGTGTCTGTGTGTTTGTGTGTGTGTGTGTGTGTGCGCGCATGCATTTGTTTCTGTGTGTTTGTGTTTGTGCGTGTGTGTGCATGTTTTTGTGCTTGTTTATGTGGGTGTGTATGTCTCTGTGTGTGTGCCTGTTTGTGTGTGTGTCTGTTTCTGTGTCTGTGTGTGTATTTGCGTGCTTGCTGCGTGCGTGTGTGTGCGCGTGTGTGTGTCTGTCTGTGCATGTGTTTCTTTGTTTTTGTGTGTGTGTGTGTGTGCTGTTTGTGTGTGTGTGTGTTTGTTTTTGTGACTGTGTGCATTTGCATGTGTCTGTGTGTTTGTGTGTGTTTGCGCTTCTCTGTTTGTGTGCGTGCGCGCATGTTTGTGTGCGTGTTTTTGCATGTATTTCTGTTTGTGTGTGTGTTTATGTCTGTTTGTGTGTGTTTGTTTGTGTGTGTGCGTGTTTGTGCATGTGTGTCTGTTTGTGTGTGTGTTTGTTTCTGTGTGTATGTTTCTGTGCCTGTCTGCGTGTGTTTGTGTGTCTGTGTGTGCGTGCGTCTTTGTGCATGTGTATGTGTGTATGCATTGGTTGAGTAAAGGATGATCTAAAACCACTGACAGGGTGAAGCTGCAGTTCACAGTCAGTAATTATCTCTCTCTCTCTCTCTCTTACTTACTCTCTCTTTCTCTCTCTCTCTCTCTCTCTCTGTAGTCAGTTGTTCATCTGGCAGGCCCATAATGCTTTGTTCCTGGTGCGCTGTTTGCTGAAGGTCTTCATCAGGGAGATGAGTGAAGAAGAGCTGCATCTACAGTTCTCCTACCAGGAGAGGGCACCGGGAACATACGGTATCACACACTGATTCAATGCTTTTACTGGATTCACATGTCCACTTTTTTGAGCTTGGTTATACAGTATTTAGTTTTTGTAACACTTTAGTTTAAGTACCAGTTCTCACTACTAACTAGTGACTTATTACCTGCCTATTATTAAGATATTTGTCTGTTTATTAGTACTTATAAAGCACATATTCTGCATAATTTTATTCTACATCCCTAATCTTAATGCCTTAGCACAACTACTACTTTAATAACTATTAATAAGCAGCAAATTAGGCAGTTATTTAGCTAAAAGTCACAGTTAATGGTTTGTTAATAGAGTGAATTGTAAAATAAAATAAAGTGTGACCAGATTTTTACCTTGTTAGCTAATTGAAAACAGAATAGATTTTATTGTTGTTTTGGATCATAAAAAAGAAGATAATAAACATATTTAAGATAATAAACATATTTAAGATAATAAACATATTTTAGATAATAAACATATTTTAGATAATAAACATATTATCTAACTTGACCTAAAAAAATCGATATACAGCATGTATACTTTTACAGCATTCATTCATTCATTTTCCTTCGACTGAAGCCGCGGTCACATTAGAGCTTGTGCGTGCGAAATTCTGTCGTACGGCGCTGCGAAAAGGGGCGGGATTAAACAAGATGATTAGACATTTAAAAAAGCGAACAATTGGTCCATGTTTTAAAATTCTGTCCAGAGAGGTCATGTTTTGATCATCGCTTGGTATATTGCAGTCACATGATGCGATTTCGCAGGTCAGAGTTCACCAAGCTTGAACTTTGCAACGCAGCGAACTGTGAAACTTGTTGCACGAACTTGTGTTTCCGGTCTGACGCATTCGCGTGCGTATGAATGGAGATCTATGGGGAGAAAAGTGCAGTGTGACCGCAGCTTTAGTCCCTTTTTTTTATCAGGGGTCGCCACAGCAGAATGAACTGCCAACTATTCCAGCATATGTTTTATGCAGCGGATGCCCTTCCAGCCGCAACCCAGTATTGGGGAACACCCATACACTCTCGCATTCACACACACTCATACACTACGGCCAATTTAGTTTCTTCAATTGACCTATAGCGCATGTGTTTGGACTGTGGGGGAAACCGGAGCACCTGGAGGAAACCCACGCCAACACGGGGAGAACATGCAAACTCCACACAGAAATGCCAACTGGGCCAGCTGGGACTCGAACCAGTGACCTTCTTGCTGTGAGGCGACAGTGCTAACCACTGCGCCACCGTGGTGCATCTTTATTATATATGTCCTAAATTAAAATACAGTATACAGTGCATTTGCTAATGTTAAACAAATGTGTTTTGTTTTTGTAAATCTGCAAATAAGAAGGTTTTGCCAGATTTAAATTCTCGGCTCTGTCCACTAAACATATCCCTTATGACTTTTATTTAAAGGCGTAATTACTCCAGACTAGTCCTAACATTAACTATTGAAATGAAATTATATTATTAACATGAAATAATAAATTATTAGTCCCTTTTAGAGCTTTGTTCATTTTATTTTAGGTTATAATATTTTATGTGCATAGACCAGACTTACTTCTCTTTATTTATTTACTAATTTATTTATTTATTTACTAGCTTATTTATTTGTTGTATTTATATCTTATTTTTTAATGTATTTTATTCTTATTAGTTTCTGCTTGGTAATTTGGGTTCTTAAAATGATTTTTCATTATTTTACCAAGGAAATATTTCCAAAAACAAAGTATTATATTAATAACATAATTATTTTAAATGGTTTTACTGACAACCTTCCTGTGCTCTCTCTAGTGTAGTTCTTATTAATAATGGTTGAAAGACAAAAATAACAGTGTTTTTGAGCACTTGTTAAACTCAAATTCTGTAAACAGTAAACACCAAAAGGGCTGTCTGGATCTCTGGTTTGGTCCATCTGTCTGTGCATCCAGACAGTTTTTCAGTCGCTCAATGTGTCACAACCTTCAGCCAAATGCTGCCACATATGAGCACAAATGTCATCTCTGACCAGTCACTGTGATCCTCATACAACTCCACTGACCTCAAGAAACTTCTCACAGACTACACTAACTATGCATCCACATATTTTAATGTGCATTTTGAAATGTTGCATAAAAAAAACACCAAGATAAATTTTGAAAATGCACGTAAAAAGCTTCTGAATACAACTGAGTTGGACAAACATTTTATCTGATAAGAAAAAATGTGCAAAACCTACTATGGAAACACATTTACTAAATAAATTCCAGCATGCACATCAAAAAGTCATGTGATTTAGTTTTAACAGTTCATGTGATGATAAAAATGGTTGTGATGGAACGTCATTAATGGACAAACTATCATTTCCAGCACTTCATAAAACTTCTGAAATGTTGTTTTGGTCTTTCTAAAATCCCTCAGCCAAAGTCTGTCATCACAGTGGTTCATTATTATTAATATTGTATTAGTTTTACCTCCAGAACTGTCTTGAGCATCTGTCTCTGCTCCCAAAGAGCGTCTCACACCTGCAAAATCCACAACATGTTTATTGCATTTTGTCTTCTGAGGTGCAAATCATTTATTAGAGAAGAAAAAAAGACTACAGTGGCTTTTTTCTGTATGGTATTTGCCACCAGTTTATCAGGAAGTGATTATTTTGTTCTCTTTGACTTATAGTGTGGAAAACTCTCTTTATTTACAAATGTTTTATGTGACATTCCAGTTAAATGTGCATAAATCTAGTTCACGTGTTTGGCTGGAAACTTAGCTAATGACATAATTTTTTGTTTATTTGATGTGTGTTTTCAGACTCCATCTGCGAGGATCTTCTGGAGGAGCTAGTCTGTAATTTGGTGCATCTCATCGTGGAAGTGCCACTTCTGTGAGTACAGTAGCAAAAGAAGAAGTGTGTGCGTGTGTGTGTGTGTGTGTGTGTGTGTGTGTGTGTGTGTTTTGTTCTGGATTTCTGCTAAATGATGAAGTGTGTCTCAGTGTGAGAGTGTGTTATTGTTGTGATATGTGATGCGTCTCTCGCGTACAGTGTGTGAAGGTCAGTTCTGACTCAAACAATGAGGTGTCGCTGTCATTATTTACACAAAAGTACTTTTCCAAACTTTTTCCAAATGAAGTTCAAGTAGGACTGTCAAACCAATTAGCATAATTAGTCATGCCACCAGCTGCATTTTCAAAGTCAAGTTATCTTTATAAATCATTTAAAATTAAATTATTTAACAAAATATCAGAATCCATGCATAAAAAGAAACAGGATAATAATAAAATAAATTATGCAAATTTCAATAAATATGAGACCAAAATCTCTAAAAAGGCAATGGTGTCATTATTCAACTGCAGTCAGTTCAATGTTGATTCAGTTTAATTCAATAAACGTCAGTGTTAAATGTCCTTCAGCCATGAAACTAAGTTGATTAACAGTTCATGAAGGCTAGCTTTTTAAAGTGTCTGTGTTAGTTTTTTTCATATGTTGACTTTCATGTAGTGTGTAATATAGCTGCTTGGGAATGTAAAAGGTCTGCTGAATTATTGTCTCGCCCACAAAAGAAGCATCTCTGAACTGCTTTAAACCGATTAGCATAATTAGTCGTTCCACCAGATGCATTTTCAAAGTCAAGTTACGTTTATACATAATTTTAGTCAATACGGCACCTACATAGTAATACAGAGGAAAAGAAAAAGAATCCATCCCGAAAAAGAAACAGGATAATAACAGAATAAATGATGCAGTTTTCATTAAATATAAATACACAAAAATCTCTAGAAAAAAAATGAGTGTCATTATTCAACTGCAGTCAGTTCAATGTTGATTCAGTTCAGGTCAATAAGCGTCAGTGTTAAATATCATTTAGCAGTGAAACTGAGTTGATTACCAAAGTTAATCAAGGGTAGCTTCTTAAAGTGCCTCTGTTGAATAATAAAATTTTTTCATATATTGGCTTTCATGTAGTGTGTTATATAGCAAGTAAGGCGGTAATAATTGTCATTTTAATTCCTTGACAAAACTTACTTATGTTAGTAACAATTTTGCACAGTATCATTCCATGGTCTTCATTGGCTGCTTATATTCAGTGTCTTCTTTAAACATCAAACACTGTAGTTGTATCTGAGGCTTTGAAGAGGTTGGTCCAACATGTCAAGAAAGCACAATTTTTTTTTTGCTGCCAAAATAAATTCACTTTCAAAGGGCGACCAATACCATGAAGCTGAAACTGTCTTCTGTTCATATCACAGTTTTTTTTTTCAAGAGCTGAATTTCAGATATGCTAATGAGAGTTTAGTTTACAATCACTGTGGACTGGGACAGCTGACCAATCAGAGCAGAGTAGGTTCCAGGATGGGGAGGGGTTTAGAGAGACCATAGGTGCATCTCAAATCATATACTCGACGATGTGCTGTTTTACGTCTTTTTGTAGTATAAATAGTTACAGTAGTGCATTCATACTGACAATTCTAAAAATAAAAAGTACACTTTAAATGCCTAGATAATGTACTTGTTCAATGCTTTAAAATAAGTCTGTAGTGTTGTAACATGCACTCGACAGTCTCAGCTTTGCTCATGCAGCATAAGGGGAGGAGCTATCAGACACTAAGGTTGGATTGTTTTATTATTCAGACTGTATAAGTCTGAAATGTCATTCTTAATGGTCGATCTCCATCACTACTACATGAAGCTAAAAGTAGGTAAATTGTAGCCTATATACAATTATTAAACACAAAAGCTAATTTATAATGACTTTCATAGGCTAGCAGGCTATAAAATTGTGTTAAGACTAAAAAGATTAACAGCAAATTATTTAAACAATTTTTTTTTACAGTCTTAGCAGTATTTAGGACACGATTTAAAAATAAAACAATAAACAGACTAATAATGTAAGCATAGCCTGAGAGAAAAAGAGGTGATGCTGCCATGAATATTATGAGAAAATGAAAGTTATTTTTGTTTTCCTGAATGCATTTAAACATATTCTAGGAGGCTCCAAAACCGAAAACAGAAACATTTAAAACAGCGTACCAGAGGCACTTTAAATGCATTTTGTACATGCACTCTTTCATGTTTAAAACTCCCCGAGCGCCGTGTATCCCATCAGCCCTCTGTGTGACCCGCTGTCATTTACACACCTGAGTGGAGGACACCTTCATGCATGAAGCCATGATTTATTGAGTGACGCTTCTACACACACACACACACACACACACACACACAGTGGATCTGCATTATTCAGCTCTTCTCCTTCATGTTTCCACATTTGTATGTATTTAATTAATCTTTAAGGGCAGATTGATTTAGTGGCTCTCATGAATGTTGATCTGTTTGTCATGTTCTAGAGTGTTTTTGTGGTCCACCCAGGTTATAAAGAGAACCGAATGAAAGCCAGATGAGATGATTAAGATGATGATGATGATGGGAGTGTGTGTGTGTGTGTGTGTGTGTGTGTGTGTGTGTGTGTGTGTGTGCGTGCGTGTCTGTGTGTGTTGTCACGATACTGGAATTCGATACCAATCGGTACTGAAATTTTAAAAACGTCCATTTCCTGCTAACATTTAAGCACATTCTTTAACAGCGCTGATTGCCGTTGTATTCACGTGCTCAACAGAAATGTCTGTGATTGGCCGTGAAGGTCATCAGTTCACTGAACTCACCGCTGTTTACTGAGTGTAAACACAGATACAGGGACACTGAAGCGTTTTAAAGCCACAAATGTGATATGCTGAGATATATTCTCATATCAGTATGGTCACACTTAACTCGGACAGTGACATCACATGACAAAAATGTACGTAGAGGTCTGTAAACATCATCTAAAGCTGTGGGATTCTGTAATAATATCTTGTCAGATGAACAACATAAATGTTTATCTTTCAGGGTTCATACGGTCATGGAAAACCTGGTTTTTGTTGTAGTAATTTTTGTAGTAAAATGTGTATGAACCCTGATCTTTTTAACAAATACCCATTTTTATTAGTAGATGACATCATGGACAGCTAAAAATGCATGTCACGTCATTCACCACACTTTTATTTCTATATCTGTTTTACTTTTTAAAAATGGTTCTGCTCTGTTTCAGCTGACAGCAAACACTGAGTGATTATTAATTAATAATATTTTGAAAGAAAGAAAAATTATGGTGTAGTATCGATTTAGTATCGGTATCGGGATATTTAATTTAGGTATCTTTTCGAAGTAAAAATTTTGGTATCGTGACAACACTAGTGTGTGTGACTGCTTAGTTCTTAAATTACCCCTATTTACTTTAGTAATAGATGTTTGCGATTAGGGTTGGGTATCGTTTGGGGTTATTTCGATACCGGTGCTAAATCGATACTTTTAAAACGGTACGGGTGCCAAAACGCTGCCTGAACCGATACTTTTGAGCCACAAAATTATTTGACAATTTTTTTTTTTATTATTATAATTGAACAATATAATTATATATTTATAATAAGTTTAAAGTATACATCAATACATATTTTATATATTTGAATTGCATTAATATTTCTTTTGATCATTTGTTTGTTAACATGAATGCGAGATTTGCATTATATAGTTAACATTACATTAGCTTACTAGTAACCTGTGGAAAGGCTGTCATCAAAATCAGTGAACTCTGTTTTTCTATGGTTGGGGCTTGTGACTACGTTTACATGGACATCAGTAATCTAATGATTTGCCTTAATCTGAATAAGACAATAATACGATTAAGGTGTTTATATGAGTTACTTTTTGAATGTTCCTTTCATGATCCCGTTTTACATGTTACAGCACACAGATCCATTAACGTCATTGCGTCACCACACTATTCATGCTTCCTCCGGAGTTTCATGTAGTTTTAATTTTAAATTTTTCAACTTTAACTGCAGTTCGGCAGTTTCTCTTTCATTCAGGAACATTTTATTCATGCCCCCCTGACGAACTGAGGTATTTGATGCAAGTATTAAGTAAGGACTGGTGAAGAGTGTTTAATGGAATTAAATACCGCACGCTGGATGGAAAGAAAAAACCTCCGCATTTGGCGACATGGGTGTCAAAATCAAAAATCGCTGTTTACATGGTAGACTCTTAATAAGAGTATTGTCTTAATCATATTAAAATTGCAGTATTTGTGTCCCTGTAAACGTACTCAGTGAAAGTGCCAGATGATGTTGTAAGCTGTCAAAGACCTCCTCCTCTGCCTTTAAGTTGGTTCCATGAGCCCTCAAATTTCATAAGTTTGACATGTTTCTCCCCTTACACGCAACTTTTGTGAAGCACCTGCTGTACGTTGCTGTCTTGGAATCCTTGCTTGTAAAATATAGCCACACTTTAGATCACTTAGTTTAAGCATATTAGATGAATGCAATCATGCATGTTGATGAAGGGAGTCGCTCACCGGATGTGCCATATACTGCGCGCTTTGCCTTATATATCTAAGCAACAAGAACAAACGCTTAACATCGCCGACGGTGTCCATATCCCTCAAAGTTGTTTAGAACTAAATGTTTGAAGATGGTGTGACACAACGCGTATCTATGTGTGCCTTTGATGCACCCTTTGATGCTTCTTACGTCCTTGTCGCAGCACCAGTGGCACCGAAATTCATATGCTGATTCGGTCCGGTGCATACCGGTTGCGAGGGTTTTGGTACCCAACCCTATTTGCGATGTTGTTAATTCATGTGTGGAATTTATTTGAATATATCCTCATTATTAACCCTTGTGTGCTATTGGGGATGTTTTCATCCACTCTGGGGTGATTTTGAGGCTTAATTTGGCCACAACTTTCTTTGTGTTTCAGCAAATGCAATTATTTTTGCTGACAAATTTTATTTTGACACGTATTTTGGGAAAATGCTTCCGAATTAAAAAAACCCCTCAACAATACACTCTGGCCAAATTTACTACTCTTTCGTTATGTTTGTGACTGTTTTTGCCCCATTGACTTTTATTATCATCTAAACGGTTAGTGGTGCCAACTGATGATCAACAGTAAAAATCACAAATTTGACCTCTTCCCAACAAGGAAAACCAGCAACAATCAAGAATGCATGATTATATGTTGTCCTGGCTTTGCAATAAAAAAATGCCATTATAATGGAAGTCAATGGGGCAAAAACAGCTACCAACATAACGAAAGAGGAGTCAATTTGGACACAGTACACAAGGTTTAACACTTTGATTTGCACTTGGGTTAAGATATAGGTAGACACAAATGTTGGGTTCTAGCCTGACACAAATTAACTTAAAAATATATATCTAAATTAAATGATGAAAACTTCTCCTGTGTCAGACAACAGTTATGTTTTGATTGTTGTTTTATTAATGTATTTAATTTAGTTTGATTTTATTCAGATAACAAGTAAAACAAATGTTAAGGTGACACTTTAGTTTAAGTATCAATTCTCGCTATTAAATAATTACTTATTATTTGCTTATTATTACAATTATTTATAAAGCACATATTCTGCATGACTTTTATTCTACAAACCTAATTCTACCTAATACCTTAACACAACTACTGCCTTAAAACCTATTAATAAACAGCAAATTAGTAGTTTATTGAGCTAAAAGTCATAGCTAATGGTTTATTAACAGTGAAAATTGTACCATAATAAATCACAATAAAATGTGACCAATGTTAGTTTATATGATTTTGGATTAAGTTAACTGTAATAACTTTGTATAAAACGATTTGTAATTAAATGAGAGGAAAACTTGTTTTAATCAAAGATGAACATTAAAAACCTATGATAACATTTAGTATTTTCATCTGTTGTTTTGTGTAGTTTGTTTTGGTTGTTTACTTATTCTGTTTTTCTCATGAAAGTAGTTATAGTAGCAGGCACGGCACTAAATTATAAACGGCCATGCATTTATAATTGATTACATTGTTTTCCTTTGAATTTTTGGGTGAAATATGACCTGAATATTTTTTCATGAGATCCGCACAAATATAATTACTTATTTAACGTTTGTGTTTGTTATGATATTGCTGTTGCAGTGTTTTGTGGCAGAAATTGCTTTAAAAATCTATAAAAACTGATTAATATACAGTATATTTTTTGATGTTTTAGATGCAATCTACATTTGCATAAAGAGCATTTTTCCAAAGCGAATTACAGTTGAAGAGGCATTCAGCGATTCAACAAGAAGAGGCAATACACACAACAAGTGCTAATTATACAATGAAACTGTCAGAGAATGCTAGAGTTAGCTAAAGTGCTAACTTTAGGTTGGGTATCTATATTTATATATAGAGAGAAGAGTGTTTCTACAGGTAGTTTGTCAAACCCACTCACCTGTGTGAGGCACACTTCATAAATGCACAGTGGGTTTTTTATATAGAAATGCAGTGATTGTAAGAATGTGTCTGGTGCAAATGTGCAAAATCGGTGCAAGTGTTGGTTAAAAATGACAGCAGGGCTCGAAATTGCAACCATTTGGTCGCATATGCGCCTGAAATTTAATCTATGTGGTGATTGTTGATCCGCCAGCGAAGATCAATCGAGTGTTTTCTGAGAGCGTGCTGAAAGACTCAGCGTGGATCAGCTGTTTAATGGGCCAAATCACTGCGTGTTCAGTGCAAATGGCCGCTTAATGTAAAATCTAACACTATACATCATCGCCAAAGAAGCTCGCCTTTACTAAGTTTAAACTGAAACTCCGGCTCATGACAAAGAACTGTACTGTAAATCAATAAGTCATTACTGAAGATAGTTAGATATTTGTTTCTGGTTTTGGTTGGTCCTGATTAATGTTGTTTTCAAATACAATAAATCTGTTAATATACAATTTGCAATGGTGCTCATTCATTTTTGGTGGTGCTCTTAAATTTTTTCTGGTGCTCCTAAATTTTAAAAGTTGGAAGCACCGGTGCTACCAAGTAAAAAAAGTTAATTTTGAGCCCTGGACTGAGATGAATGAGTGTGTTTTCGACAGGTGGTTTGTCAAGCCCATTCACCTGTGTGTGAATTCAATCAGCTTATAATTCAAAACGCAATGAAAACCAACAGAGAAAGTGAGTATTGTCACGTAAACATGACTCAAAGTTTAGATCAGGTTTGAAGTAATGGTGGTTTTTTTTTTTGCTGTAAGTGGATTGTGCAGTTTGCTGTTGTTGTCCAGTGTCTGTTTTTGTTGCCGTTTGTCTGGTTTCCTTGCTACGTGCCGACCGAGAGAAGTCAGGCACGGGTCACATTTATAATGTTTTTCAGTGGTTCTGTAGCTGGAGACAGGATTCTTATCACTCTGATGTGAAGGATATTGTGAATTATAGCTCACATTACCTCACGGATCAAAACAAGGAATGAAATAACTGCAGAGGCACAAACACAGCCCAGCACTCTTACTAAAATTCTGGTTTTGATGATTGCTTAAAAGGATAGAAATCATTTACGGGTTTCCAACCCATACCGTTTTTTTTTGCACAGCTGCTCTTTTTTCATGCACTAAAAGCATACTGAGGAAAAAGCAAAGTCCAGAAAGGATGTAAAGATAGTCCATAGCAGACATGAGAGAAGGATGAATTTTATTGATACACTGATATATGGGGCTGTTTTTTGTAATAATGAATTAATTGACGATTGGACGATTGCAAACTGATGAGCGGGGGTACACATTCATTTTTGAGGGCCATTTTTTTATCCAAGACAAAAAAGGGCATGGTTGAGCCCTACCTGTGCACGTGCCTGTTCAGATTGTTCTTCAGATGTTGTATTTCAGGCATTTGTCAGGTATTTTGTCCACAAACTGATCCTGTGTGCAGGACTGGTTTCTTGCACATCTCATCTAAAGACTTCTGATGTGTTTTGATGTGATTTATTTTGCTGTAAAATAACTGAAATCATTCAGTGTAGTCGGGATATGGAGCTGTAATGCACTCAAAACCTGCCGGAACTACTTTAGCTGTGTGTTTATTTGAAAATAACGGCACACCTTAGAATGTTCATCAGCCAATCAGAATCAAGCATTTAACAGCCCTAAAGGAAATACACAGTAGATGGAGTGTAAAGATAGTCCATAGGAGACATGAGAGGAGGATGAATTTCATTGATACACTGATATATGGGGCTGTTTTTTGTAATAAAGGATTAATTGACGATTGGACGATAGCAAACTGAAGAGCGGGGGGCACTTTCATTAATTTTTGAGGGCCATTATTTTATCCAAGAGAAGAAAGGGCATGGTTGAGCCCTACCTGTGCACGTGCCTGTTCAGAAATTGCCTGTTCAGTTGTGAAATAACTGAAATCATTCAGCGTAGTGATATGGAGCTGTAATGCTCTCAAAACCTGCCGGAACTACTTTAGCTGTGTGTTTATTTGAAAATTAGAATGTTCATCAGCCAATCAGAATCTTTTTGATAGAAACATGCATAACTGGAGGAAATATGTAATGTTAAGAATATAATTATGATGCTTAGGGTAAATAATTTGGCTTTTGGTTTTATTTTTTTAATGGTTATTTTTTTATAGATTAAACTTTTTTAGGGATTGGGTTATTTTCATAGTTTTGAAAGACTGTGATTTATGAAATTAGAAATGAATAATAAGTTTTATTGTTATAAGGAGCGTTTTCACTTGCAGTAGTGCTAAAATATTTAATATCATCCGTATTAGGGGTGATATATTGACAGATGATGTTGTGATTAAACTTTTTGGTTTGTAAGCAATAATTAATTACTGTTTTGCTTGCTGTTTTAGACCTGTTATAGATAGATAGATACACACAACATTAAACCTGCCAGAGAGAGAGAGCGAGAAAAGATAACCTAAATCTACATTTTTTTATTTTGATTTATTATGATTTATTGAATTGTTCATTCAAAAGTGCTGATTCTTCAAGAATGGATCACTAAATCACCCAAATGATTCATTCAGAAATGTTCTGCTTCAGCTTTTTTCTGTAACTTTCATTGACGAAACTGAAAAAACAGATGTTATTGTGTCTGAAATGTTACTAACTTAATATAAACATCTTGTAAGCTGAATTGTTGTATAAAATGTACTGTGTATTATAATGTTATAAATATAAATATAAAATCCCAAAATTTCCCTATATGGGTTTGTGTATTTATGGGTTTCTTATACCTTAATTCATAGGCTCTATTTCAGATTCTAACCGCATTCCAATAGACTTTGTCATAAAATCATCATACAGTGTTTCTGAACTCTCAAGGTGTGTTTGTTTTTTGTAATGTAAGTGACATTAAAACAACGTTTGCTATATTACCAATGACAAAAATACTGCACTTCCTGAAAATGTGTGTGTGTGTGTGTGTGTGTGTGTGTGTGTGTGTGTGCGTGCGTGCGTGCGTGCGTGCGTGCGTGCGTGCGTGCGTGCGTG
>CAIGQV010018106.1:27196475-27210426 GCA_903798115.1 Danio jaintianensis
GTGCGTGCGTGCGTGCGTGCGTGCGTGCGTGCGTGCGTGCGTGCGTGCGTGCGTGCGTGCGTGCGTGCGTGCGTGCGTGCGTGCGTGCGTGCGTGTCTGTGTGTGTGTGTGTGTGTGCGTGTGTGAAAAAGTGAAAGGGAATCATGCCAAGTGACATCACAGCATTGGGAAGTGGAAGTGAAGTGAGAAATCTGAAGGAAGGAAATGAGGGACAATAGAAAGAGAGAGAGATTGTTCTATTGATGTTGTGTAAGAGTGTGTGTGTGTATAGAGAATAAAAGAGGTCAGTGAGTTCATTTTAGAACTTCTCTAATGATCTGATAAATGTGAGTGATTTTTTAAGTAGTATGTGATGCTTTTATTTTATTTTTTATTTTATTTTATTTTATTTTATATTTTATTTTATTCATTCATTTTCCTTCGGCTTAGTCCCTTTATTCATCAGGGGTCACCACAGGGGAATGAACCGCCAACTTATCCAGCATATGTTTTACACAGCGGATGCCCTTCCAGCTGCAACCCAGTACTGGGAAACACCCATACACACTCATTCACACACACACACACGCACACACACACACACACACACACACACACACATACACTCACACTCATACACTATGGCCAATTTAGTTTATTCAATTCACCTATAGCACATGTGTTTGGACTGTGGGGGAAACCGGAGCACCTGGAGGAAACCCACGCCAACACGGGGAGAACATGCAAACTCCACACAGAAATGCCAACTGGCCCAGCCAGGACT
Source organism: Danio jaintianensis (assembly GCA_903798115.1). NCBI lineage: Eukaryota > Metazoa > Chordata > Actinopteri > Cypriniformes > Danionidae > Danio > Danio jaintianensis. The sequence goes on from CAIGQV010018106.1 coordinate 27,197,239, forward strand.
CGAACCAGCGACCTTCTTGCTGTGAGGCGATTGTGCTACCCACTGCGCCACCGTGCTGCCCTATATTATATTATATTATGCTTTGTATCTTTATTGCATTGTATTTTATTGCATTTAATTTTGTTTTTCATTGTATCTTATACTGATAACAATGGTAAAGCACAGCAGTGATTTAACTTATTAACTTCAATGTCTGTATTAATGTTTTATCTGTCTGCGTTTTAGTGACATCACCTACAACATCCTGTTTGAAGCTGTGACCACGCTCATGGTGCTGCTGTCCTATCAGCTCTTCCACAAGGAGATCCTCAGAGAAGGCCTCATTTACAGATACCTGACCAGAGGACGATGGTGAGAAACAATAAATAACACCACCCAAATTTGTGTCCAGAATTATGCATTTGAAAGGGATTGTAGTTGCTTGAATTAAACTAGTGCAGATAATACAGGTTAAAGGGACAATGTCAAATTCAAAAAGCTGTGTAGAATATTTTCATTGATCTCTCCCAGCCCTACTGTAAAGCCCTACTATAAAGTACGGGGGGGGGGGGGGGTTGGGGCTGATAAGTATTCAACACGTCATGTTTTTTCTTGGGAATAATATTTCTAAAGGAGCTGTTGACAAGCAATTGAACCCGATTTTTTTTATTTTTATATAAAAACCCAAACAATACAGACAAAGCCAAAAAAATCTAAAAGATAAGTTCTGTTTTATAACAATTAAATAACAGAAGGAGAAAGCACTGCACTACTGAAATGTAATTTATGCTTTATATAAAAGGCTTTTTTGCTGATGGCAGCTTAAAGACGCCTCTCATATGGAGAATGTTGTCACATGCATTGCTCAGGTGTGAGTTTTTCACAGACTTCAACAGAGTGTAAAATGTTGATGGTTCTGTGGGTCTCGTCTATCAAATCTGAGCTTTAATTTGTATTGTCTATTAGATTGGAGTCAGGTGATTGTCTGGGCCATTCTACAGCTTGATTTTCTTTCTCTGAAAGCATCTGAGAGTTTCCTTGACTGTGTTTTGGATCATTGTCTTGCTGAAATGTCCACCCTGGTTTCATCTTCATCCTCCTGCTAATGTAGATGTTGGACTGAAGCAGCTGCTATTCATTTACACTGAGGAAGGGCAGAGGGTTGCTGAAGAACTACTGAGAGATTTCAGCTGCTGTCTGGGCTTTCACTGCCGAACTACACCTCCCTTTCTTCATGTGTTCAATACTTTTTCCCTGCGTCATTTCACTTTATTACACATAACTTCATTTGTAAACTAATTATTTTTTATTTATTTGCATATATGGATGTCTTTGGTTGTTACCAACATTTGGTAAAAATTTCAAGTCAACGGCACCTTTAGAAATATGTTTTGTGAGAAAAATAGTGAGGTGTTCAATAGTTATATTTCCCCGCAGTATATTTGCATCTAGGGTTGTCAAAATTAATTGTTTCTTTGGTGCACCATGATGCAAAGACTGTCGATTCGGTATCGGTTCAGTAAGAGATCATAACCGGTTATTACGTACTGATGTAATTTATCTCGTATGCGCTATGTTGCAGTAAAATACTATGGCGAAGGAGTCAAGCGTGAGTAATTAAAATCCCTCAACAGCGCTTAAAAAGCAAGCGGAATTATTATTTACTTTTGTGTTTTGGCTATAAATGCTCCTGTAGTCCGCTGTGCCTGTACTGAGTTTTGTTTGCTACGTTCAAAAAGGATGTATTCTTTGAGCAGGCAAAATTAAAGGGGACCTATTATGCCCTTTTACAACATGTAAAATAAGTCTCTGATCTACATAAAGTGTGTGTGTGTGTGAAGTTTCAACTCAAAATACTCCACAAATAATGTTTTATAACTCATTGAAACTGACCCTTTTAGGCTTTAATCCTAATTGTGCCGTCTTGGTGACTGTCGCTTTAAATTCAAACCATAGTGGCAGATTCAAAACTCTAATGGCGGACGACTGTTTTGACTCAGTGTTGTGTATGCTAATGAGGGAAAGATCTTCACTGATGGGCGGGGCTTTCCCCCTCTGATGACACGTACAAAGAGAGAATGTCAATCACAGTGTTTCTGCAGACTGTTTTTATCAAGTGTGATTCACAAAATGTAATTAATACATTTTTACCATTAGAGACTGGCTATATCCATATATGTAAACCCCTTATAAAAGGGATTTTTGCATAATAGGACCTCTTTAAAAGATCAATTAAATTCATATATGTGATGGCCTGTATTAAAAGTCAAAATTGTATTATTGTGATGTAAAGTAAAATAAAAAATTGTGTATGAAAAAGAATCGTCAGTGCACCGAGATATCGAATTGAACCGAATCGATGACATGATAATCTTAACTGAACTGAATCGAACTGTGAGACCAGTGTAGGTTCACACCCCTATAACTAGGCAAGGCAAGGCAAGTTTATTTCTATAGCACATTTCATACACAATGGTGATTCAAAGTGCTTTACATAAACAGGAATAAAAGAGACAAGTATAAGAAAATAAAAACAAAGAATAAAAAAGATTAAAAACAGATTTAAATGTGTTAAAGCAGGTTTTAAAGGAATGAAAAAGAAAAGAAAGACATAATAGTGCGATCTGTGAGATGTAGCACAGTGCTCAATCAGTAAAGGCACAGCTAAACAAATGTGTTTTCAGTCTTGATTTGAACGTGCCTAATGTTGGAGCACATCTGATCATTTCTGGAAGCTGATTCCAGCAGCAGGGGCATAATAGCTGAAGGTGGATTCACCCTGCTTTGACTGAACTCCTGGAATTTCTAATTTATTTCATCCTAAAGATCTGAGTGATCTGTTAGGTTTGTATTCAGTGAGCATAACTGTAATGTATTGAGGTCCTAAGCCATTTAGTGATTTAAAGACAAGTAATAATACTTTAAAATCTATTCTGAATGTAACTGGGAGCCAGTGTAAAGACCTGAGGACAGGTGTGATGTGCTCTGATTTTCTGGTTCTGGTCAGAATCCTGGCAGCAGCATTCTGGATGAGCTGCAACTGTCTGACTATCTTTTTGGGAAGGCCAGTGAGGAGTCCATTTCAGTAATCCACCCTGCTGCTGATAAAAGCATGAACAAGTTTCTCTAAGTCCTCACTGGAAACAAAGCGTCTAATTCTTGCAATGTTTTTGAGATGATAGTATGCTGATTTAGTTACTGCTTTGACATCACTACTGAAACGCATATCTCCAGAATCACACCAAGATTCTTGACCTTTTTTTTTTTGTTGTTCGTCCCCCTAGAGCCAAGGTAGACTAGACTATATAGATAATCTATGTGAGACTACTTTAAACTCTTTTTTTTTTTGCATGACGCTTTTGCTGAGATTACAGTACGGAATGGCTCTTTATTCATTATCCTGAACATGCTTCATAAACTCTGTAACCCCAGAACCAGAGTTAACACAAGTAAAAAGTTGTTGTCTGCACGATTCTTCTGAAGTTTGTCCCGGTGTGATTTTTGTGGCCCCCTGACCGGCATTAACAGAAGGACGACTGTCAAGCGCTGCCATTTCATATGCAAATGAGGCTGTTCATTAATTCAGCAGATGCTCTCGTCTGGAGTTCACCCGGAGGGCTCGTTTGCATCGCACCAGTGAGAGCGAGCGAGCTTTTAAAGTTCCCTTGTTAGTTCTGAGCTGAGCTAGCATGTCTGCGCTCGCTAATGAACACTCATCAAACCTCGCCAGTGTCTTTAGGACTGATGCAAACACTGTAAGTGACAATATGAAAGAGGGGAAGTCTGGCTACATAAGCGGCGGTGCGTGCATTGTTTTAAATTCTTACTTTTTAAAGTGAAAATGGACGTTTAAAGTGCATCGTTCCATCAATTTCCTGAAATCAGAAACCATGTTCATTTAATTGTCAAGTTTACTGTATGTCAGAAACCCTAAAGGGATTAGCAAACAACTACAAAAAATGCTATTTACTCACTATCATGCGGTTTTAAACTTTTATCAGTTTCTTTCTCCTGTTGAACACAAAATAATCTATTAATTAATTCATTTATTTTCCTCTGGCTTAGTCCCTTTATTAATTAGGGGTCGCCACAGTGTAATGAACCGCCAACTTATCCAGCATATGTTTTATGCAGCGGATGCCCTTCCAGCCACAACCCAGTACTGGGAAACACCCATACACTCTCGCATTCACACTCATACACTACGGCCACACTCATACACTAGGGGGAAACACAGGGAGAACATGCAATTCCACACAGAAACGCCAACTGACCCAGCCGGGACTCGAACCAGTGACCTTCTTGCTGTGAGGCGACAGTGCTAACCACTGAGCCACCGTGTTGCCCAAAATAATATATTTTGGAAAAAAAAAATAATAATAAAAACTGAAAACCTGTAACCATTGACTTCCATTGTAGGAGAAACAAATACTATAGAAGTCAATGGTTACAGGTTTCCAGCATTTTTCAGAATCTCTTCCTTGGTGTTCAATAGAATAACAAAACTCAGATTTAAAACAGGTAAATAGAGTGTAAATGATAACAATTTTCATTTTGGGGTGAACTATCTATATAACATTAATGATTTTTTAAAATGCTTTTCTTCACTGTTGTTCTTTATCTTGTTTGTATATAAAAACATGGCTAAGCTAACTTAGACTTTTCATGGCATCTATATATCTTCTTTTGTTCTCACTTGTAAGTCGCTTTCTACAAAAGCATCTGATAAGTGATTGAATGTATAAAAAATTAAATGAAAAAGTAAAAAAAAATGTAAAGAAAATAATAAAAATGTATGTTTATTATTTTTGTTTATTTATTTATTTATATAAATATATATAAATTGTATTCAACATTTTGCGCACTTTGGCAGTTAGCTGTAAAAATAATAGATGTACAGTCGTGGCTAAAAGTTTTGAGAATGACACAAATATTAGTTTTCACAAAGTTTGCTGCTGAACTGCTTTTAGATCTTTGTTTCAGTTGTTTCTGTGATGTACTGAAATATAATTACAAGAACTTCATACGTTTCAAAGGCTTTTATCGACAATTACATGACATTTATGCAAAGAGTCAGTATTTGCAGTGTTGGCCCTTCTTTTTCAGGACCTCTGCAATTCGACTGGGCATGCTCTCAATCAACTTCTGGGCCAAATCCTGACTGATAGCAACCCATTCTTTCATAATCACTTCTTGGAGTTTGTCAGTGGGTTTTTGTTTGTCCACCCGCCTCTTGAGGATTGACCACAAGTTCTCAATGGGATTAGGATCTGGGGAGTTTCCAGGCCATGGACTCAAAATTTCAACGTTTTTGTCCCCGAGCCACTTAGATATCACTTTTGCCTTATGGCACGGTGCTCCATCGTGCTGGAAAATGTATTGTTCTTCACCAAACTGTTGTTGGATTGTTGGAAGAAGTTGCTGTTGGAGGGTGTTTTGGTACCATTCTTTATTCATGGCTGTGTTTTTGGGCAAAATTGTGAGTGAGCCCACTCCCTCGGATGAGAAGCAACCCCACACATGAATGGTCTCAGGATGCTTTACTGTTGGCATGACACAGGACTGATGGTAGCGCTCACCTTTTCTTCTCCGGACAAGCCTTTTTCCAGATGCCCCAAACAATCGGAAAGGGGCTTTATCGGAGAATATGACTTTGCCCCAGTCCTCAGCAGTCCATTCGCCATACTTTTTTGAAGAAGATCAATCTGTCCCTGATGTTTTTTTTGGAGAGAAGTGGCTTCTTTGCTGCCCTTCTTGACACCAGGCCATCTTCCAAAAGTCTTCGCCTCACTGTGCATGCAGATGCACTCACACCTGCCTGCTGCCATTCATGAGCAAGCTCTGCACTGGTGGCACTCCGATCCCACAGCTGAATCCTCTTTAGGAGACTATCCTGGCGCTTGCTGGACTTTCTTGGACGCCCTGAAGCCTTCTTAACAAGAATTGAACCTCTTTCCTTGAAGTTCTTGATGATTCTATAAATTGTTGATTTAGGTGCAATCTTAGTAGCCACAATATCCTTGCCTGTGAAGCCATTTTTATGCAACGCAATGATGGCTGCTTGTGTTTCTTTGCAGGTCACCATGGTTAACAATGGAAGAACAATGATTTCAAGCATCACCCTCCTTTTAACATGTCAAGTCTGCCGTTCTAACCCAATCAGCCTGACATAATGATCTCCAGCCTTGTGCTGGTCAACATTCTCACCTGAGTTAACAAGACGATTACTGAAATGATCTCAGCAGGTCCTTTAATGACAGCAATAAAATGCAGTGGAAAGTTTTTTTCAGGATTAAGTTAATTTTCATGGCAAAGAAGGACTATGCAATTCATCTGATCGCTCTTCATAACATTCTGGAGTATATGCTATTATAAAAACTTAAGCAGCAACTTTTCCAATTTCCAATATTTATGTATTTCTCAAAACTTTTGGCCACGACTGTAAATAAAATAACCATATTTTTGCAATAAAAGAAATGACAGACTTCAATAAAATAATGAAAAATTAAGTGCTGAATAGCACTGTTGAGAACTGGGTTAGTAACTGTACTGTTCACGTAAAATACGAAAAGAACATATACACCTGTCCGGTATAATTCAATTAATCTTTATTTCTATAGCGCTTTTACAAGATTGTGTCAAAGCAGCTTAGAATGGACATTCTGGTAAATTGAAACTGTGTCAGTCCAGTTTTCAGAGTTGAAGTTCAGTTTAGTTCACAAAAGTGACAAAAGTGAAGGAAAAAAACCTCGAGATATAACACAAGTGACGTAATCCTCGTAGCTGTTTAAGAGGCTCTATGGTGCATTGCTAAAAAGTTCTTGGCCTCCTCCACTGACAGAAGAAACTTTTGTTCATTTTCCCTGGTCGTAATCCTCAATCTTGCAGGGAAAAGAAGTGAAGGTTTAAAACCTAAATTATAAAGCTCCGCCATCACCCTGCGATATTGCACACGCTGCTCCCGAACCTCTGGACTGTAGTCGTCATAGATGGCAATCGGTTTCCCATGGTACTGCAGTGAACCTCTTCTCTTACGGGCATCCCGCATCACCGTCTCTATTATTTGATACCGGTGGAAGCGCACTATTACTGCTCTCGGCTTTATTTGTGCATTTCAATCCATTTTATTTATATATTTTTTTCTATAATTTTTTTTAAATAAAATTTCTTTTAGCCTGCCAATGCAAGCAAAGCTTTAAATCTCATTTCAACTTGAATGAAAGTGTCAGTAGTTTTAGTTGGCATTAACAGTAGCACACCTGTAGTGAACTGAGATTTTTCATTCTTGTCTTTCTGTCTCTTTAGTCTGTCTCTGACGAGTCGTCTGGTGAAGACCCTGCTCTATAACTTCATCAGACAGGAGAAATGTCCTCCTGCCACACACGTGTTACAGACGCAGTCAGAAGGAGGAGGATTACTGTATGGACTCGCATCAGGAGTCGCCAGTGAGTACAAACACTCAACGAAAACACACACACACGCACTGGTCCCAGCATCCTTTAAACTGTTATACAGAAGCAATACAATCTAATTCCATATACGAAAATGCCCCGTTATGATATTTTAAAGATACCTAGTTTTGTTTTGTACTCCTCTACAATAGATTTACATCCATTCATTCATTCATTCATTCATTTTCTTTTCGGCTTAGTCCCTTTATTAATCCGGGGTCGCCACAGCGGAATGAACCGCCAACTTATCCAGCATATGTTTCACGCAGCGGATGCCCTTCCAGCTGCAACCCACTGGGAAACATCCATACACACACTCATTCACACACATACACTACGGACAATTTATCCAACCCAATTCACCTATACCACATGTTTTTGGACTTGTGGGGGAAACCGGAGCACCCGGAGGAAACCCACGCGAACACGGGGAGAACATGCAAACTCCACACAGAAACGCCAACTGACCCAGCCGAGGCTCGAACCAGCGACCTTCTTGCTGTGAGGCGAACGTGCTACCCACTGCGCCACCGTGACGCCGATTTACATCCATCCCAGGTCAAAAACAGTTTATTTTCTCATAGTATCTATTGCAGCTTTTCTCTCATAATGTGCTTCAAGCTTTCTGTCTCTCTAAACCCCACCCCTATACTCTTCTCTGATTGGCCAGATGGCTGGTCTGTTGTGATTGGTTGATACCATACACTCAAAAAAATTAAATCTTTGGTGTGACTTAATTTAATTGACACAAATTTGAATTGTGTTATTTCAGCTTATTTGAATTGTCATCTCAACTTATTTGGATTACGTAATTTCAACTTGTTTTAGCCACAAAAGCCCATGTGTCTAATTTAAGTCTAATATCTTTCATTTGTATTACCCTGTGAACACAGCTTACTCTTCAGAAGCCAATTCATTTCAGCTGCTTAATTTAGACAACCAGAATTTATTTTCAAGTCATTTATTGCAGTTCACTTTATATTATAAATGGCTTTAATAATGCCTACAGTTAGCCGAGACTGATCTCAGAACTAGCTTTAGCACAGTAATGGCTCACTGAACAAAGCAACAAACAATATATTTGTTATTTAAGCTGACAAGCTTTTCAATCATTGACTGTTTCTCAGTATGCGTTCTTAAGCGATCTTGCATCGTTGTGTTCTCGTGTAACGTCATCATCAACATCAATCAGTTCAAAGATACAACTTATTTGTCTCAGGAGTTTCCTTCAATGAGACGGTGAAAGTAAACATTCAGAAGAAAATCTCAATAAAGGCATAAACACATCAAGGGTGTTTATTTGCTGAAATTCATATTAAAATATGTTTTATTTGTTTTGTGCAAAGTATATTTGTCAGGCTTTTGTCCATGTTATATATATTGCAAAGGGAAATAAACAAAACAATAAATCGTTGTTTAAATGTTGTAATATTTAAATAATTTTTCCATAAAAATGCGTGAAGGGTCATGTGACCACTAAGAAGAACGCAGCATCTCGTTTCTCACAGGTTCGTTCTTCTGAGGTAACTTTGCAGGACCATTCCCCATGAGAACGTGAGTCCGTTCTCTGCGTTCTTGGAATTGAGAAACAGCCAATAACTCTGTCATCTTGTAGGCCAGGTTAGCACGTGAAAATATTCATGTTATGCGGCACAGCCAGTTGGCATTTCTATGTGGAGTTTGCATGTTCTCCCCGTTAACACTAAATTGACTGTAGTGTATGAGTGTGTGTGAATGCGAGAGTGTATGGGTGTTTCCCAGCACGGCGCTGGGTTGTGGCTGGAAGGGCATCCTCTGGGTAAAAACATATGCCAAAGTAGTTGGCGGTTCATTCTGCTGTGGTGACCCCTGATAAATCAGGGACTAAGCCAAAGGAAAATGAATGAATGAATATTCATGTTTGAAAATAAATGCATTTGGTGCTGTGATGAGCATTCCCTGTCAATACAACAATGTGAATATTCTTAAAAGATACTCTATAGACTATTTCAATGTGGTGATGTCATTGGCCCATGAACATTTCCTGCTTGTTATCAAACTATTTTATAACTGTAACAAGAGGCGATTCAATCATAACTTAATGTTATCATAGCATTATTTATCAATTTGTGGCTCTTTTTGGATTCTCGGTAGCTATAAAAATTCATTCATTCATTTATTTTCCTTCAGCTTAGTCCCTTTATTAATCTGGGGTCACTACAGTGGAATGAACCGCCAACTTATCCAGCATATGATTTATGCAGCAGATGCCCTTCCAGCTGCAACCCAGCACTGGGAAACACCCATACACACTTATTCACACTCATACACTACGGCCAATTTAGCTCACCCAGTTCACCTATAGCACATGTGTTTGGACAGTGGGGGAAACCGGAGCACCCGGAGGAAACCCACGCCAACACAGGGAAAACATGCAAACTCCACACAGAAATGCCAACTGACCCAGCCGAGACTTTAACCAGTGACCTTCTTGCTGTGAAGTGACAGTGCTAACCACTGAGCCACCGTGCCGCCTAACATTTATATTTTTATTTACGTGTTAATATATTGTTTTTGTTTACATCCCTCAAAATGGTCTATCACTTTAAATAACAAATAAATATTCTCTGTATTTTGAAGTGCCCACATTATCAATATCATGCATGTATATTATCACAATAATAATATCTATCTATATCTATATATCATATTATTGAATATCAGCATGTGTTTGCTGTTTATTCAAATTGTGGTCAAATGATTGAGATGCAAACCCGCGGGTCCACTGAAAAGGTTAATTCTCTGATCATCCATTTCTCCAGTAGTGTATATAATCACTGTGTTTGTGTTTGTTGGTCGGTTTGCTTTAATGATGCCAGTGTTGTAAGATGAATGTCCAGCTCTTTCGAGTTCGCGTCAGGTCTGATTACTCTGTCAGATAATAATATTTGTTTTGCTTGTAAATAAAGCCTTCAGTCCAGTTTCTCCTGAATTTGCATGTGAAAATCCCCACATGCACCTGATTCCCATGCTCTTCATTAGCCGCTCTCTCACTCTGATAAAGAACAAACAGGCTTGTCACAAACTAAATCCAAAGCATATGAGGTATCTGTCGAGACATTATTGACTGTTGTGTTTGTCAGTCTGGTGTTGCTCTCGCACAGACATGTCAGCATCAGGACACACGCACACACGCACACACACACACACACACACACACACACACATTTTCTATTGTGTGAAACAGACTCTTGGCTTGATCATTTACTTGCTGTATTACTGAGTTACACACTTGTCATTGTGTGGACTGAATTCAGACCAGTGTCCATCACGCATACACACACTCACTTACTCACTCACTTACTCACTCACTTATACACGCACACACACACACACACACACACACACACACACACACACACACACACTCACTCACTAACACACACTCTTTTATTGACTGTTGTGTTTGTCAGTCTGGTGTTGCTCTCGCACAGACATGTCAGCATCAGGACACACGCACACACGCACACACACACACACACACACACACACACACATTCTCTCATGTGCAAAAACACACACACACACACACACACACACACACACTCTTACTCATTAACACTCAATCATTTACACAAATGCACACGTGCACTCACACACATATACACACAAGCCCCTTTCACCCAGCGATACCGGTAAACATCCGGAAAATTACCGGTGTTATGGTTTAACTGGTGACCGTGTTAACTGGTGACCCTTTCCAGATGTAAGCTAGACACGTTTGCAGATTGGCAGATTCGTCACTTTTTCACAGCAACAAAACATGCCCATACCAAATAAATATTCTTATTACTTGGTGTCAGTGTCATTATTGATTTTAATATTTGTGTAGCAGAACAGTATATAACCAAAATTAATCTAAAAAAATAATTATAATTTACATGTCATCAACGGGATTCGAACTCCTACAGTCAAAAGGTTCAGCACACACAACAATCAACCTATTTATATATATCATATTTATATCTAAATATAAATAAACATTTTCTCAAATATATGCATACGTGTGTTAGGGCTGCACGATTCTGGCTAAAATGAGAATCACGATTTTTTTGCTTAAAATCAAGATCACAGAAGGTCGCAGGTTCGAGCCTCGGCTGGGTCAGTTGGCGTTTCTGTGTGGAGTTTGCATGTTCTCCCCGTGTTGGCTTGGGTTTCCTCCGGGTGCTCCGGTTTCCCCCACAAGTCCAAAGACATGCGCTATAGGTGAATTGGGTAGGCTAAATTGTCCATAGTGTACGGGTGTGAATGAGTGTGTATGGATGTTTCCCAGTGATGGTTGCAGCTGGAAGGGCATCCGCTGCGTAAAACATATGCTGGATAAGTTAGCGGTTCATTCCGCTGTGGCGACCCCAGATTAATAAAGGGACTAAGCCGAAAAGAAAATGAATGAATGAAAATCAAGATCACGATTTTCTCAGGATTGTGTAGATGTAAAATAAAGGTTAATATGAGTAGGCTATTATTATTTCTCAAACATATGATTAAAAAAACAATAATAATATTAGGCCTGTGTGTAGGTCTGCTGTTGGTTAAAATGCTACATTGTGTATAGACTTAAAATGGTGGACTTGACTAGACATTAAGTTTGCCCTGGTTGTTAATGCACAGTAAAGATCATCAGAATACAACTATTCATAACTCTGAAGTTGAATTATTATGTTTGAGACATGCTTGTCATTTGTCATTGACAACATTATTAGATCATTTTATTCACTGGTAAAATGAAACATTTGTCATTATAAGATTCCCTCTTGCATTATATTCAATATTATATAGGCTAGAGGAGTTATACTGACCCAGTAAACATTCATTTTCATGCACAACACTTTGTGTTCGCTATGAAAGAAAAAACACATCAAATGCTTGTCGTAATCATAGCTGTAAAAATCGATATGATCATTTAAATGATGTGCGCGCTTTAGGTTTCACTGCAGAGTGACTCAAGTCATGGCTGCTGTCACTTTGTGGAAAAAACATACATGAAAATTATTCTTCCCGCGTGGCTCCCAAACGATCACTTTGAATGTTATTTACAACTTTATTACCTGTTATTCACAGCCTATGCAGGCTCTGTTCACTAAAGTAGACATTGGCGGGTACGCGTGCGTCCTCTCGGTAGTAAACAAACAGTGCGTCAGCTCACGTGTGAAGACTTGTGTGTCCGCCTTTACGCTTCAGTCCTAAAAAAAAATATAAGATTGTGTGTAGGGTCGAATTGAGATTGCATTCTTTTTTCGATTAATCATGCAGCCCTAACGTGTGTATTTATATATACATAATAAATATACACAGCACACACACATATTATGTTTTGGATGTAAGGATCTATGTCTTTCTTTTTCGCAAATGGATTTTTTTCAAATGTTTTGTTTTTAGAGATTGTTTTTAATTTTCTATATTTTCTATCTTTTTGCCTTTACTTAGTTCGGATTTAATTGTAAAAAAAAACCCTGAATAATTAACAAAATAAATAAATAGCTACTGCTTAATTAAGATGTAATCTAACCTGAAGTCTAGTAAAGTGGAAAATGTTGTTAAAATGCAATTAGAAAATGCTCATTTCTGTCTTTTTGTTGCTTGTGTATTACAGTGACAGACACAGTTAGTCAGCAGTGCGATTAAAGTCTAGAACTGCATGTATCATCAACTGACACTCGGTGACCAAAAGATACAAAATGAGCTTGTTAACAGCTGTGAGTCAGTGCCGAGATGACGT
>CAIGQV010018106.1:27226986-27239367 GCA_903798115.1 Danio jaintianensis
TTTTCCTGATACTGTTAAGTTTCACCTACAGTTACTGATTTGAATCTTCAACCAAAAAACTCTGCTTATATGATTTCTTCTGGCACCGTTAGACCATTACATGGTCAAACAGAACAAAAGAACTGATTTTGAGCGCCATAGACTCTATAGAATAGATATAAAGCTGTATTTGTTAAGCCGTTAGCATGTCCGGTTCTTCGTTGTGGTTTTTAAAGGTTGTATGAGTGATCTTCTGCTTCAGTTGTTCTGCTTCTGGCCTGAAGCGAAGTCTTTTAAGTGTGTCACCATTGCCATGTTTTAAATACGCCATATTCTCTAGGTCCTTTTTCTTTTTTCCAGTACATTTAAATGTTTCTTGTCTTCACAAGTAGGTGTAATTTGCCAATTCAAGTCCATTTGTCAATAATTTTTCAAAAATAAATGCAAAATAAATGCAAATCAAAATAAATGCAAGTGTAAACATGATTTAAAATACAAAGTTTTTTTAAAGCTACAAATATATTAAAGGTAACTAGAAACATTTTTAGAAAATTACTAGAAAAACTAAAATGAAAATGATATTAAAATAATATATAAATTAAAATGACAACTGAATATTAAATATATATATAATTATAAACCATATAAATGGTTCTAAAATAACTATATACAAAAATCATTTGCTATTATAGCTGTAAGAATTTAAAGTGACGTCATATCAGTTTTAAGATTATTAAATAAGTGCCATTTTCAAGTTTTTTTTGCCCATTTTATAGTCTGTCAGATCAAATGAAACCTCATGATTTGAGGTGTCATTCCCATTTGCATCTCAAATGGTGCAGGAATTAATGTCATGATGATGTTAAAAGACAATGTGCTCCTAAATGTCCGCGAAGCATGACGTGACCTTTTCATTTGTCACCATGAATTAAAGTCAGTCTCATGTTAAGAACGCTTTCTGTGTCAATCAGGTGGTTTATGGAGCGTGTTCACTTTGGGCGGAGCCGGCAGCAGGCCAGGGGCGGAGCAAGAGCAGAACCCTCTCCCGCTCTCCAATCAGAGCCTGCTATTACTGCTGGTTCTGGCCAATCAGACGGACAGTCCCGACTGTCCCAACCCTTACCGCCAGGCTGTGACCTGCTTCAAAAACACTCAAGGTAGACCGCAGTGCCAAGTTAGCTTGTTTTTTGTTAAATATATTGAATTAAAGGTTAAAATGAAAGTTCTGTCATCATTTACTCACCCTTCACTTGTTCCAAACCTATTAGAGTTTCTTTCTTCTGTTAAACACAAAAGAAGATATTTTGAAGAATGCTGGAAACCTGTAACCATTGACTTCAAAGGGATATGTTTTTCCTACTATGGAGATCAATGGTTTTCAGCTTTCTTCAAAATATCTTAATTTGAGCCGATCAAAAGGACAAAGAAACTATAAAGGAAAATTTCTAACCACTTGAAGGAGAGTAAATGGTGAGTAAAGTGAGTAAACTATCCCTTTAATTTCACTGCAAAAATGCTTTTCTTACTTTGTTTTTGTCTTGTTTATAGTCCAAATATCTAGAAATTCTTAAATCAAGAAGCTGTTTCTAGACAAGCAAAAGATATTGTTTTGTTTTAAGATACAAAATGTCAAGATTTGGTGAGTTTTTCTTTAAAACAAGCAAAATAATCCAGCTAATGAAACTTTCCTGTTTGTGTTTCAGATTCCTCATCCATGCCGTCTCCTCAGCCCCACACGTTTCAGATCAACTTTAACAGTTTGTACACGGCTCTGTGCGAGCAGCAGAAATCAGACCAGGTGACGTTACTGCTCTACACGCTCCTGCACCAGAACAGCAACATGAGGACGTACATACTGTCCCGCACGGACATGGAGAACCTGGTGAGCACATTCAGCACATACTCTTACTGTGCGTTCACACCGAAGAGAGTGAGAGCGTCAAAGTTCACTCTGGCCGGCAGGGTGACAACACTGTCTGCTTTCTCTGCTCTGCCGGCGAGAGTGTCAGAATTCGCTACATTGATCTCGTATTTAAAGGAGCCGTTGCAGCATATCAGCAAATCACTTACATTCCCGCATAAAAAACATGCTTTTTAGCATGAAAATGTTGCACACTTTTTGTCAAATTCATTTAACTATGGAAGATCAATGTTGTTGCGTGTGCTGTGGCTTTGCTCCACTTATCCAATATGTGTCCATATGTCTGAAATATTCTAAAGCAGCAATACGGTTTTGTGCTGTCGTTATAGTTAGCATGAGATTCCCGCTTTTTTTAAGAATAAAAAATATATAACATTAATGCACATCAGTAACTCGACAGTAACTTTTTTAATGTATGTCCCTGTAAGAAAACATTGTAAATACTTGGGAACAAGTGTGGTCAGAACCAAAATTCACAGGGCTGTGTTCTCTGGACTCCTCTCAAGCGGTGGACTTCTACATTCCGACTGGTTGCCGCCGAACCGCATCATAGCTCGTTACCATAAAGTTGACTTGATTTCAACTCTCCTCGACGCCCACGCTGGCGAAGACGCACCGCTCCTTGCTGCTTATCACTGCCGGCTCCCATTGAAAATGAATGACTTTCGGCTACTTTAACGCTCTCGCCGCTTTCAGTGTAAACGCACAGTTATGCATTTCACTGCTTCATTCAAATGCAAGTACAAAATTCCTGACTCCTCATTCGCTGTGGGTGGGGCTAATAAATTGGTCAAGTTGGGTTTATTGATTTTCATAATTCTTATTTTAAAATGTATTAAGTTTTGTGAATATTCATTCATTTTCTTTTCGGCTTAGTCCCATTATTAATCTGGGGTCGCCACAGCGGAATGAACCGCCAACTTATCCAGCATATGTTTTGCGCAGCGGATGCCCTTCCAGCCACAACCCATCACTGGGAAACATCCATACACTTTCATTCACACACATACACTACGGACAATTTAGCTTAATTCACCTATAGCGCATGTGTTTGGACTTGTGGGGGAAACCGAAGCACCCGGAAGAAACCCACGCCAACACAGGGAGAACATGCAAACTCCACACAGAAATGCCAACTGACCCAGCCGAGGCTCAAACCAGCGACCTTCTAGCTGTGAGACAACAGCGCTACCCACTGCGCCACCGTTTTATGACTATTATGTAGAGTAAATATACATATCATTATTATGCAGGCTTTTTATAGGCTATTATAGGGTCAAATCTTTTTTTCAATTACAACAGGTTGTCTTGTAGATGCATGCTTGGGTAAACTGACCAGTGTTTGGTATTTTTCAATAATATAATACACATATATGTGTATATATATATATATATATATATATATATATATATATAGTGCTCAGCATACAGTTGCAATCAGAATTATTAAACCCCCTGAATTATTAGCCTCCCTGTTTATTTTTTTCCCCAATTTCTGTTTAACAGAGAGATTTTTTTTCAACACATTTCTAAACATAATAGTTTTAATAACTAATTTCTAATAACTGATTTCTTTTCTCTTTACCATGATGACAGCACATAATATTTGACTAGATATTTTTCAAGACACTTCTATACAGCTTAAAGTGACATTTAAAGGCGTAACTAGGTTAATTAGGTTAACTAGGCAGGATAGGGTAATTAGGCAAGTTATTGTATAACGATGGTTTGTTCTGTAGACTATCGAAAAAATATAGCTTAAAGGGGCTAAAAATGGTTTTTAAAAAATGAAAAACTGCTTTTATTCTACCTGAAATAAAACAAATAAGACTTTCTCCAGAAGAAAAAATATTACAGGAAATACTGTGAAAATTTCCTTGCTCTGTTAAACATCATTTGGGAAATATTTAAAAAAAGGAAAAAAATTAAAAGGGGGTTTAATAACTCTGATTGCAACTGTATATGAGTACACCCCTCAAAGAGCTCTCTTGTAAAATAATATTTTCTATAGTATACTTTACAGTAATATATGTGTGCATATACATTAGATTAGTCAGCACCAAACCCAAAACTGGAACAAATCTTTAAAAAAAAAAGACCACAGTCCACAAATTAATACACCCAAATTAATATGTTAGGGAAAAATATAAATTTTAATAAGCAGGAAAAATCAAGAGAAACATATGTATATATGTATGTGTAACGTAATCATGAAGTATGAATTTAAATGAACTCAAAGATCAAATAATTGTTTTCTTATAAATTATTTGATTTCTAATTCAGTCAGCCATACATTTCAGTTAAGCATTTGATATTTTTACATCATTTATCAGCATTATATTGGCAATCACACACTCTGCTCTCCAGGATATCAACATCGGGCATTGGGGGGAAAAAACAATCATTATCGGTCGACCACAAATGCATAAGCAAATCATTGTCACCTGACAATCATTCACCACGAGCTGAACGGGCATGTTTTTTGTTTTTACGACAGTATTAAAGTATGTTCTGTTTTCTTATCTCTTTAGGTGTTGCCGATTCTTGAGATCTTGTATCACGTGGAGGAGAGAAACTCTCATCATGTGTACATGGCCCTCATCATCCTCCTCATTCTCACTGAGGAAGACACCTTCAACCGCTCCATACATGAAGTGGTGAGGACACACACCATCACATTTACTCCCTCTCACTGATTCAGTCCTGTTAGCTTAGATAAGGAGTTTATTAGTCTAACTGCTGCAAGTTCTATTTAAAGGTCTCGTGAAGTGCTTTGAAATGTGCATTTTTTTATTCGATGTTTGACGTAATCTCAACTGAAACATGAAGAGAGGGTGGGACATAGAGTAGCTCATCCCCTTTTTGAAAAACAGCATTTGATTGGTCAGAAGATTTGATGAGAAACTGAAGTGTGAGGTGACATGAAAATTTTTTGGTTCCATTTAGGCGCAAGCTTTGGATGAATATATCATGTATATAGATATCCTGAAAACTAACATACTGATACTAACATCTAAAATGTTTTATTTTAATTCCACTGGACCGTTAAGCTTATATTTATAGATCTGTATTAAATGAGTGATATTCATGCATGTTTTTCTCTGAATGCATCGGATGTTCTCTTGTTTTTCCTGAAAAACACACTGTTCGGTAGATGCGGCAGTATTTGTTTGGAGGTTGTGGTTGTTGAGCAATTATAGTTGTGTTCACTGTTCACAATAATACACAAACACAGATGTGTGTCTTTAGTGAGTATCTGAGACCTCTTCCAGCATGTGTTACACTTATACTTCTTTCAATTAGTTTTTGTATTGTTTATGTTTAAAAAAATATATATATATATATTAGCTTTGTCTGAGTTATTGTTCGTTTCAGGACACATTCCCTGTCTTTCTTTGCATCTAAAATAAGCGGAAGACCTTTTAAAAACACATGCAAGATGAGAACATTAAATTAAATATTAAATATTATGTTTGTTTGTTTGATTTTGAATAAATATTGTAAATGTTCAATGCTGTATACTCATTTAAAATCAGTTTATTTGGTAACACTTTACTTGAAGTGGTGTTCATAAGACTTTCATGAAACCTTTGTAATCTTGACATGACAGACACATGTCCTGAGTGTGAATGAGATTTTATTTATGCTTATAACAACTCTCGTTAAGTGTCATTTGCTCAGTTGTGACGTTTTAAATGCAAAGATGACATTGTTTGTTATGACAACTTGACATAAACAAATACATTTGTCTTTGTCATGACAACTTAACATTACCAAGACAACAAAACTTGTCATAAATCTGTCATAAACATGATTGTCATGAAGCCGTTATAAATATGTCATGAATTTTATAACACCATCATCAATATATTTTTTTGACCTCAACTACAGCGATACAAGCTGAATTTGTCATTCAATTATCATTAAATATTAATGAGACAATTATTTGACAGGGTAATAACACTTTTAATGAGACATTTTAATGACAAATACAGTTTGTTCCACTGAAAACGTGATCAGAAAAATATTCATGACACAATTATAATGACAATCATGTTTATGACAGATTTATGACAAGCTACTTTGGTAATGTCAAGTTGTCATGACAAACAATGTCATCTTTGCATTTAAAATGACATAACTGAGGGATTGACACTTAATGACAGTTATCATAAGCATGCATAAAATCTCATTCCCAGTCATGAACACCCCTTCAAGTAAAGTGTTACCATTTATTCTTTAATCTTGGATAAATTTTGAAATTTATACTCCATGCACTAATAAAAGTCACTTTGCATGCATTTGTCATCATTTTCCATGCAAATTGATTCATTGACTGTGGTAAAAATATAATCTGCAATGTGATGTTCTTCCAAACTAACACTCATGCCAGAGTATTCTCTTACTGTGTGAAGACTGCTCTATTAAATCATCTATTAACTGATGCTTATTATTTAGTCACTGTAAATTCTGCTCTCTATGAAGCTATTTTTGAATTCAGCAAGAAATTCTTTTTCTCTGATGGTGCGTTCAGACCAGATGCGGATGAAGCGTTAAGTGTTTTACATGTTAAGTCTATGCAAAGATGTGATAGACATCCTGCGGCATGTTTTCCACAACTGAGGTGGCACAAATGACACAATTCCAGCAAATGATACAACACGAATTGAGCGTTTTGGGTGTTTGACACACACAACGGGTGATTCGCGCGAATCAATTGAGTTCAAAAATTAGAAACACCTTGATTGGCATTCTCCTTTTGTACATGTCATCAGAGGGGGAAAACCCCACCCACTAGTGACAATCTCTCCCTCATTAGCATAGGATGTTAGTCTTGTTTTTGAATCTGCCACTATGCTGACACACATGCATTTGTAGCTCCGCCCTCTTTTGAAATGAGCACAATCTCATTTGAATTTAAAGCGACAGTCACCAAAATGGCACAATTGCGATCAAAGCCTAAAAGGAGCAGTTTCAAAGAGTTATAAGACATTATTTGTGGGGTATTTTGAGCTGAAATTTCACATTCACACTCATTTCACATCAGACACTTATTTTGCATCTCGTGAAAAGGGCTCTTTGAATACAGTTGTAATGATGTAATTAGTTACTATTTTAAAGTAACTCATCCAACACTGATGATTTGCATGGAAAAATAATTTATAATAAACACTTCAACTTCAAGTCAGTCAATTTCGACTTGGTTTTAATTTTAGCATGCAGTAAAACCTTGTTTTTTTAAAGCTGTGTGATGATAAGATATTGTATTGACTCTTATGTGTTATTATTTCTCTCCCAGCTGTTGAAGAACATCTCGTGGTACACCGAGCGCGTCCTAACAGAGATCTCTCTAGGAAGTCTGCTGATCCTGGTCGTCATCCGAACCATCCAGTTCAACATGACCCGCACCAGGGTGAGACCAGAACGAGTCACAAATACAGTCAGAAACATCCACATCTTTAGCCGTGGGCACATGAAAATTTATTAATTTATATATAATATACAGTTAAAGTCAAAATTATTCGCCCTCCTGTGAATTTGTTTTTTCCCCCAAATATTTCCCAAATAGTGTTTAACAGAGCAAGGAAGTTTTCACAGTATTTCCTATAATATTTTTTCTTCTGGAGAAAGTCTTTTGTGTTTTGTTTCGGCTAGAATAAAAGCAGTTTTTCATTTTTTAAAACCATTTTGAGCAAATGGTTAGCCCAATAATATTATTAGCCCCCTTAAGCAATATTTTTTTCAATTGTCTACTGAACAAACCACTGTTATACAATGACTTGCCTAATTACCTTAACTTTAACCTAATTAACCTAGTTAAGCCTTTAAATGTCACTTTAAGCTGAATACTAGTATCTTGAAAAATATCTTTACTGATATCTTTATCAAATATTATGTACTGTCATCATGGCAAAGATAAAATAAATCAGTTATTAGAAATGAGTAATTAAAACTATCATGTTTAGAAATGTGTTGAAAAAACTCCTCTCTTCATTAAACAGAAATTAGGAAAAAATATACAGGATGGCTAAAAATTCAGATCAGATCTGTGAGTCCAGGGAGTCCAGTGAAGAGAGTGTGTTTTTATATTCAAAGCAGAATAGAGTCATTTCATTATGTTTTGCCCCGCGAGAAGAAACCGCACAAATTATTAATTGCTGCTTTTATTGATTTCCTCTCCTTCAGGATAAATACCTCCACACCAACTGCCTGGCTGCGCTTGCCAACATGTCGGCACAGTTTCGAAACCTCCACCAGTATGCCGCCCAGCGAATTATAAGGTAAGTTCATTAACAGCCGATTAGTTAGATTAGATCATGTTTTACTGCAGTTGTGTGAAATGTTCCCGTCTCTGACATAAATAGTTATTCAGTTAGGATATATTAAATTGTGAGTTATTGAGTTATGATTTTACAAAGGATTTCTGTTTCAAATAAAGGCTGTTGTTTCTAATCATCAAAGAAGCCTGAGAAATTATAGTTTGCAGTAATAAACACAGCACAGATGATGAAAATTATTTACTAGTTGATATAAACCATTTTTTTTGTTTGTTTAATTTTATTTAAAAAAAACATGATGTAACAAAATATGTTTTTATTATTTTAGTTAACTATAACTACACTGTTTGTTTTGGATATTTGGAGTGTTTAGGTCGTCGTTGTAAGTGAAGAGCTGGGGGGTGGGGTTTTGTGGGGAGGTTGGCGCATCATTTATTTTTTTATTTTTTTATTTTTATTCATTTTATTCATTCGGTACATTGCACATTAATGAACAATCTAACATTTCTGTACAGAATGTAAATGAGCCAGGTTGTAGCATAAATGCTAATTTTCACCTGTAGTCCCGAGGCAGGAAAATAACAACATAAAAACAATACAACATAAAAGAAGACAATATACAATATCAAACAAAAAACACATTAGCACACATTCAAAACTGATTACATCAATAAAGTTAGTCAAAATGAGGACATATCTGGGAACTTTTAAGAAACTGTTTAAGATGCATTTTAAATGTACAGTAAGTAGGACATTCTCTAATATTTGTTGGAAGGCTATTCCAAAAATGACCTCCTCTGATAGACAAAACAGTTTGTCCAAAGGTAGTTTTTCTGTACGGGATCTCTATATCTCCTCTAAATGAGGCTCTGGTACAAGAAACTCTGTCAGACCTAGGTTTGATGTATGTGGAAAGAGAAGGTGGAGCCAATCCGTGAAAAACTTTATAAATTAAACAGCTATTTTTAAAATTAATAAAATTTTCAAAATTGAGCATATTGTATTTTCCCAAAATATTACACTGATGGAATGACAGAGGCTTTTGATCAAGTATTTTTATAGATTTTTTGAATAACATTTCTATGGGTTTTAAAATTGTATTTCCAGTAAGTGACCAGGTTGTGATACAGTAATCTATATGTGAAAATATCATTGAATGTAAGAACATTTTAGCAGAAGTATGTGTCATTGATGGTCTGATTTGTTTAAAGTTATGTAAATTGAATTTGATTCTGTTTGCCATAAGTTTAATATGTTTTTTGAATGAGAGTGTTGGGTCCAGTGTGACTCCGAGGTACCTGAACTCTTCAACAATGTCAAGTTCCAATCCCCCCAGGAACACACTGGAACGCTCCAATTTTCTAGATTTTTTTGAGAAAATCATAGTAACAGTTTTCTTTTTATTCAATAGTAGGCAAGATTTAAACAGCCAATGCTGAATATTCTCCAGTGCTGAAAGTGAAGTTGTTGGTGCGTTGTCAAAAGTGTTTCTGTCCCCTTTTTTCCCTCACTAGCGACGCCCCTGCTATATGTAAATAATTCACACACAATACACATTTTTAACACAAAACTAGTTTCAATTAATGTTTATTTTATTTTTTAAAGGGTTTAAGTTAAATATAATAACCCTGTTTGTTTTGGATATTTCTTCCAAATGTAAATTAAAAATGTTGTTATTTAGAGCATTTTTGTTGCATTTTTTTGTTTGCTTATTTATAACACACACACAATACACATTTTTAACACAAAACCATTCATTCATTCATTTTCTTATCGGCTTAGTCCCTTTATTAATCTGGGGTCGCCACAGCGGAATGAACCGCCAACTTATCCAGCATATGTTTTACGCAGTGGATGCCCTTCCAGCTGCAACCCATCACTGGGAAACATCCATACACAATCATTCACACACATACACTACGGACAATTTAGCTTACCCAATTCACCTATAGCACATGTCTTTGGACTGAGGGGGAAACCGGAGCACCCGGAGAAAACCCACACGATCATGGAGAGAACATGCAAACTCCACACAGAATTAACATCTGACCTAGCTCGAGGCTCGAACCAGCAACCTTCTTGCTGTGAGGTGAACGTACTACCCACTGTGCCACCGTGAAGCAACACAAAATCAGTTTCAATTAATGTTTATTTTAGTTTTGTTTTATTATTTTTGAAAATGGTTTAAGTTAAATATAATAACCCTGTTTGTTTTGGATATTTCTTTCAAATGTAAAATAAAAATGTTGTTATTTAGAACATTTTTGTTGCACTTTTTGTTTGTTTATATACACATTTTTAACATGAAACCAGTTTCAATTAATGTTTATTTTATATTAAGAAACAAATTGTGTGTTATTATTTTAGTTCAATATAATAACAAACCCTCTTTGTTTTGGATATTTCTTGCAAATGTAAAATAAAAAAATGTTTTTATTTCTAATGTATTATTATTATTATTATTTATTATTTATTATTTATATTTTTATTATTATTATTATTTATTATTATTATTATTAATATTTATTATTAATATTATTATTATTATTATTTATTATTATCATTATTATTTTTTATTATTATTATTTTATTATTATTATTATTTTTTTTATTATTATTATTATCATTTATTATAATTTTTTAAAAATTTTTATTATTATTATTATTATTTATTATTATTATTTTTATTATTATTTTATTATTTTTTATTATTTATTATTATTTTATTATTTATTATTATTGTTATTATTATTTTATTATTATTATTATTATTATTATTATTAATATTATTATTATTATTATTGTTTTATGCAATATACAACTTCAGAGTTTAGAAAAGTGTCTGGTGTAGTAACCTTGATTTTCAGTCACAACAAATGAAAGCATTTTTTATTCTGACCAATGTCAATTTTTGGGGAAAAAACAGTTTAAATTATGATTTATTTATTTATTTATTGTTTGATTAGCAAAAATTTTATCGATTTTTATTATAGAACAAAACACATTAACATCTTACTCAAACCCACTTATACAACACCTACAGTATAATCAGACTTTGCATTTATTTTCCAATTGTAATTAAAGTAAGAGTTGTAGGCTCTCTTTGTGTAGAGTGTGTGTTCGGTCAGGCTGTCATCCAGCATCACAGATGGGCTGATATGCATCGGTCCAGAAACAGGATCTTTGTTTGAGATCAGGAAGGTGAGCAACTGTTACAGAACAAAACAAGCTCTTTCTAACACTTCCATTTAGCCGGCGTTGAACACAAACAGATCTCGTTTCACTTCATGATGTTTGCGATACACACGCTGAATTAAAGTCAATGAAATGTTTGTTGACTTTGGGAGCAGAACCCACCCGGTCACCTCAGTTGACCTGAAACTGAGACTGTTTTTCAAGGCTGTTGACAATCAGCCGTCTGATTGGCTGCTTTTTGTTTCCTGAATAAATATATGAGGGTCTTTCATATAACATGAAAACATTGTGCCATGTTGTAAACAGAGGCGTAAAAGAACACGTCCTCTGTGGCTTCAGTTGTGTTTTGATATGTTGCCGCTTTTATTGTACTGCCATTGGGAATGCATGTTTATACCATGTGGTTTCTGGTGCCCAGATTTTGCCATGACTTCATCTGAAACAGGAAAAACACAACTCAGAGGAGGTTTAGCTTTAGCGAATCATTCCTTAAGCCACAGCCATATCACCCTGCAGCCCAAGACCGGTTACTTACAGGGCTGAGCCTGGTCAATACCTGGATGGGAGACCACATGGGAAAAATAGGTTGCTGTTGGAAGTGGTGTTAGTGAGGCCAGAATGGGGCGCTCAACCTGCGGTTTGTGTGAGTCCTAATGCCCCAGTATAGTGAAGGTGACTCTATACTATCAGTGGGTGCTGTCTTTCGGATGAGACGTTAAACCGAGGTCCTGACTCTCCTGTGGTCATTAAAAATCCCATGGCAAATAGAACTGCTCAAAAGAGTAGTTTGATTCAAACAGTTCAGGCTGTTTTGTATTTTTGTAGTTCTTATTTCAATTCTGGTTGCTTAATTGCTTCGATACTGATTCATTTAGTACTGCACAGCGATTCAGATTGCTGATACTGGTTTGGACATGTTTTGAGGCTTTTGATTATTTTAATTAAAAAGAACTGCTCAAAAGAGTCATTTGATTCAAATAGTTCAGGCTGTGCTGTATTTTTGTTGTA
>CAIGQV010018106.1:27358570-27376632 GCA_903798115.1 Danio jaintianensis
ACACACACACACACACACACACACACACACACACACACACACACACATATATACACTCGCATACCTGTGCGCCTTTATTTGGTTGAACATGTTGTTTATTCAGATAGCAAGCAAACTTGTGTAACACACACACACACGCACTCTGAGGTCTGTTTGATGTGTAATTTGTGTGCGTGTGTATGTGTGACAGTCGTCAGAGAGGCTAGTCAGCAATTAAGACTAAAATAGCATCAGTCTGACACACAGCAACCACACACACA
The DNA here is from genome assembly GCA_903798115.1 of Danio jaintianensis. Lineage (NCBI taxonomy): Eukaryota > Metazoa > Chordata > Actinopteri > Cypriniformes > Danionidae > Danio > Danio jaintianensis. Next base: position 27,358,831 of record CAIGQV010018106.1, read on the forward strand.
CACACAGAATATTGAATGTATACAGTGGTACTTTTTTGATTGCTATATTCATATACCACACTGCTTAGTGTAATCGTATAATGGAATTACTATGGTAACATATCCAGACAAGCATGTTTGTAAGGGTTGTAATGAAGGCTCTGCCTACTGTAGTCATCAAGTTAGTCTGGGCTGGTGCATAATTAGCGACAGGGCTAAATTACGGCCTACTCACCCCGTCTGAGATTAAAGAGCGACTGTCCTTTACTCTGACATCGTGTACTAAACAGGCAGTAGCTCATTTTATCCTGAAAGCAAATATTGGTGGACAAAGTATTTAAATTCGAGGATACAGACCAATGAAATTTATGGTGGCCGCAGTTTGTGTTTTACATCATATATGTAACCCTGGTTTTGTGTTGCGCGGGTATATTTGTGGGACAAAAACAAAAAATACACTGTATGAATCTAAATTGTTTATATTATATTGGTCACACATTGTTTTAATGTACAGTTTATGCTATTAACAAAACATTAACTAAGGCTTTTAGCTCAATACTAATTAGCTTCTCATTAATAGTTAGTAAGGTATTAGTTGGGTTTAGGTTTGGGCTTTGGGTAGGACAAGGGATGTAAAATAAGATCATACTTTATAAGTGCTAATAAACTGTTATTATCTTAATAACAACAGTAATAAATGTGTGAATTGTTACTTAAACTAAAGTGTTACCATTATGTTTTATTTTATGCCAAAAATCATTAAAGTATTAAGATGAAGAAATTTTGTACATTTCCTTCCGTAAGTATATTAAAATGTAATTTGGTTATTAGTAATATGCAATGCTAAGAATTTTGGAGCATTTTAAAGGCTATTTTTTGCAATATTTTGATGTTTCCTGAACCTTCAGATTGCCTATTTTTAAAGTCATATATATGCCAAATATTATCAAATCACAACAAACCATACATCAATAAAAAGCCATTTGTCCTGTTTTCAGGAGATATTTATTTAGATTGAAAGTTTTGCATCAACAAAATTGAAGGGTACCAACAATTTTGTCCACGTAAAACTTTCAATAGTTTGCCTTTTATTAATGCTTCTGTTGAACCACAATTCAAAAGCAATATCTGAATTTCAGTAGTTTGATCAGTTTCAGTTTATTTCAGTGACCACTGAAGTTTTTCTATCTTTAACGGAAGGGAACCATCAAATTTGTCCATGGTTTTGTGGTCCAAGGTTACATATAGTGTGTCTTCTTTATTGTGACATCACAAGGGTCAGAAGAGGCATTGACAGTGGCGAGGGCGAGCACAGTCGCAGATTTATTCTTGCATTGACGTCAGGGCATTGTTGGGGTTGGCGTACGGCACAGAGGCGGATCCAGACTAATGATAAGCAGCACTGCTAATGTAAACAAGCACTGGAGGCCGGTGGCGCTGCTCAGATTCCTCACATTCCGACGATCCTGAACACTGAAATTAAGGATGCAAGATATGCTTGGCAGAGCTCAGGATGGTTTTCCTGGATAAAAGGCGTCCGCTTATGTGTGTATGCATGTGTTTACTTTTTGCGTACTAGCCCAATCTGGTCCTCGGCTTTCTCTTTCTTTCTTTCATTGAGAACTCTTGAAAGTCTAATAAAGCCAGTTTCTGATAGTTCTTATTGGTCCCAGTTGGTCATAATCTATTTGGGTAATCAGTTGGCATATGTGTTGGTTAGTTTGGTTTTGGGCTGGGATCCCATGTTGGACCTACAGTACAATTTTTATTTTTTACAATCGAAATTCACTGCAAGTTTATTTGATAATGTTAAACTGACATAATTGTCTCTTAAAAAATATTACAGTAAAAATGTGTCTTATTGGTCTTAATTTAGTGTAGATTGTTAATCATTTGAGATACCCAATGGTGGGCCTGGTTTTTTAGTTTTGGCAGAGCGGGCTAGAACTTTTTTATTCTATTGAAAAACCAGTTTCTGATGGTTCTTATTGGTTTAAGTCTGGTTTAGATGGGTAATCAGTTGGCCTGCCCACTGGGGGTCTTGGTTGACTATTTAAGCTATAGACCGTAGACCACTTTGGACCAGAAAATACCAATTTGGCAACCTTAAAAGCTAATATCTTATGTATTTTCAAGCAGAGGTTCAACCGAGTTCACTTTAATTGGTAATTACTGCTCATTTTTCCTTGTTCAACAGAACTTTTCAGTTGTTGAAACTCTACTGAAGCCAGTTTCTGACGGTTCTTATTGGTTCGATTTGGTTAAAGTCTGGTTTAGATGGTTAATCCATCAGTCCACCCAATGGTGGTCTTAGTTGACCATCTATGCTATAGACCGTAGACCCCTTTGGACCAGAAAAGCAAAAGGCAAATATTTTCAAGCAGAGGTTTAACCGAGTTCACTTTAATTAGTAATTGCTGCTCATTTTTCCTTCTTCAACTGCACTATTCAGTTGAACTCTGTTGGAACTCTACTGAAGCCAGTTTCTGATCATTGTTATTGGTTAATAGTGGTCATAATCTAGTTTCAATGATTAATCAGTTGGCATGCCCAATTTTGGCTTGGTTTTTACCCAGGTAGACCTTTTTTTTCCAGGGACTGGCTTGTACCAGTCTGACTACATTACTCTGGCGTGTCCTCATATTTCAAGAAGCTCACTTGATGAAGTTTAATTGCCATAATAACTCTCCTTTCTTCTTTGATAAACACTTTGTTTACTTTCGCTCTAATGGAAACTCCAATAAAGCCATTTTCTCATGGTTCTCACTGGTACATCCTGGTCATACTGTAGTCTGGTGGTCTTTGTTTCTGTCTGGTGGACCAGCAAGTACCAATTTGACCGCTTTAATCTGATGTTGAATTGGCTTTAGGCTTCTGCCTGTATCAATTGTTTCTTGATTAATCGCTGAATCATTTATCATGGTATACGGTATAATCACACTTTAGACCGTAGACAACTTTGGACCAGAAAATACCAATTTGGCAACCTTGAAAGCTAGTATCTTCTGTATTTTCAAGCAGAGGTTTAACTGAGTTCACCGTAATTAGTAATTGCTGCTCGTTTTTCCTTGTTCAACAGAACTTTTTAGTTTAACTCTGGTGAAACTCTACTGAAGCCAGTTTCTGATGGTTCTTATTGCTTCAATTTGGTCAATATCAGGTTTAGATGGTTAGTCAATTGGCCTACACAATGGTGGTCTTGGATGACCATCTATGCTGTAGACCATAGACCAATTTGAACCAGAATATACGAATTTGGCAAATTGTTGCAAAAAATGTACAGGTATAATAATAATAATAAAAAAATACTTGGTGTATTGGTTTACTGTATATGCATGTTCAGAGTAAACAAATAAATATAATTGCAAAAGGACGATAAAGTACAGTAGGAAACACTTAACAGTAAAGTCTCAGTAGTAAACGCTAGTTAATCCATATTAACCAAAACCACATTTATTACAAATGAGTCAGTTAAAAAAAAACCACAACTGAATTTTATTAGTTATCTCCACTTTTGTTAACAAATAGAGCCTTACCGTGAGAGGTTAATGAACCTCTAAATAGTATTTTAATATAACATAACATTTTATATTATATTTTCAATCAGCATTTCAGCAGATTTTAGACCAGATTAAGATATGAAAATGTTAATGTTATAAAAAATAAATAAATAAAAAAAGCATTTGGTGCTGTTATGAGTCGGCATAATCTTAAAAAGCACTCTAAATGTTTAAAATAGTAACTAATTATTCACTAAGATTCACTAGATATCGGTATTGAGTTCTTAGATTTAACAAAGTCAAATTAAAACAGTCCTTTGCTCATCAGGCAATATTGGAACTAAATGAGACGCATATCAAATAAACCAACAGTTTTTTTATGTCACACTTTAAGCGATTGAAGTGTTATGAATGTTTTGTTGAGGTGTTTTTGGTTGAAGTTTATGTAATATTGATTATGTCGATACTGTTTCACAAGAAAAAAAAAAAAGATATAGACTTGTCTGACAATAAAGTGTACAGTTGAAGTCAGAGTAATATTTGACTAGATATTTTTCAAGATACCAGTATCTTAAAGTGACATTTAAAGGCTTAACTAGGTTACTAGTTAGGATGATTAGGCAAGTCATTGTATAAGAGTGGTTTGTTCAGTAGACAATTGGGAAATATATATATATATATATTGCTTAAGGGGGCTAATAATTGACCTTACAATGGTTTTAAAAAAAATAATTAAAAACTGCTTTTATTCTAGCCGAAATAAAACAAATAAGACTTTCTCCAGAAGAAAAAATATTATAGGAAATACTGTGAAAGATGTATAAACATTTTGACTTTAACTGTATATCAATCAATCAATATTGAATATAAAGTCTAATCGGCATTACGATTAACCCGATCTCTGTTTGTGTCTCGGCAGATTCACTGGCTCTTCAGGAGCATGGAGAACAGCCTCACTGGTGTGTGGTGGCGTACTGGGAGGAAAAGACCCGCGTCGGGCGCCTCTACTCCGTCCAGGAGCCTTCTCTGGACATCTTCTATGACCTACCTCAGGGCACAGGCTTCTGCTTGGGCCAGCTCGCCTCCGAAAATAAGAGTCAACTGGTGCAAATGGTTCGGGCCAAAATCGGTTACGGCATCCAGCTGAGCCGTGAAGCCGATGGCGTTTGGGTTTATAACCGGAGTTGCTACCCTATCTTCATCAAGTCAGCCACACTGGACAATCCTGACTCGCGGACGCTGCTGGTGCATAAAGTGTTTCCCGGGTTTTCCATCAAAGCCTTCGACTTTGAGAAGGCGGGAAGCTTGCAACGACCCAACGACCACGAGTTCAGCCAGCAGCCGCGGACGGGTTTTACCGTGCAGATCAGTTTCGTGAAGGGCTGGGGTCAGTGTTACACCAGACAGTTCATCAGCAGCTGCCCCTGCTGGTTAGAGGTCATATTTAATAACCGATAACAGCAGGCCACGCCCCCATTCCTTCAGCACCATTGCGACAGACTTCCCCATACCTTTTATGGACTACACCGTTTTGTTCTCCAGAGGATGCAAAACGAAAAACAGACTTTAATAAATGACTAAGATTTAAGTGAAATTAAAAAAAAAAAAGCTAAAAGTGTATTTTATGTTAAATATAAATATATTATTACCTGTAAATACGAAGTTTTATATGCATTGTTATTTATGTATTGTGCAATGTGTTGATGAGAAGAAGAGGAAAAAAAGAGATGCACTTTGCTTAATATAAATGCAAACGAAGAAATGCCAAAATAAAAGAAAAAATACTGAATATATACGTTTGAATCTGTGTTTATTTTGCTAGTTGGGTTAACTTCCTAAAAAAAGTGGTATAGTAATTTGTGTTTTAATTAAGCTACAAATTTAAAGAGTTTTAACTGTGATAAATGATTTAAAATAATTTCCTTTTTCAGTTCATGTTTATTTCTATAGCGCTTTTACAATGTAGATTGTGTCAAAGCAGCTTAACACCTGCAGCTTCTCCACCATGGATGTCCAGCTTCTCCAGCGCCTAGACTGCAGCTCTGCACAAGAAGTTTGGCCATAGGAGAAATGGTCGTGCCCAACTGAGCCTGGTTTCTCTCAAGTTTTTTTTTTTTTTTCCCTTCACTTTTGTCAATTGGTGAAGTTTGTTCCTCGCCACTGACTTGCTTGGTTTGGGACTTGTGGAGCTGCGCATGGATGGATTTGCTCCAGTGTTTGGACTTTCAGCAGTGAAAATTAAACCACACTGAACTGAACTTCAACTCTGAAAACTGGACTGAAGCAGTTTCAGTTTACTAGAAGTCCAGTGTCAGTCCAGTTTTCAGAGTTGAAGTTCAGTTTAGTTTAGTTTAGTGTGGTTTAATTTTTACAGCTGAAAGTCCAAACACTGAAGAGCAAATCCATCAATGCGCAGCTCCACAAATTCCACATTAAGCCAATTGACAAAAGTGAAGGGAAAAAAAAACCCTTGAGAGAAACCAGGCTCAGTTAGGCACGACCATTTCTCCTCTGGAAAAACTTCTTGTGCAGAGCTGCAGTCTAGGCGCCGGAGGCTGGAGAACGCTGGATGTCCATCATGGAGAAGCTGCAAGTGTGAGTAGGTCACCGGCGGGTGTTCAGGCTGGCCCACTTTTTATGCACAGCTACTTAAACTCACAAATTGTGATATTTATGACACCTGTGAGAAAAAAAAAAAGAGGAAATATTGTGGGATATGGAAAAAAGAAAAAAAATTGACAACTTGAAAATTACAATTTTTACTGGATTTCAAGAGTTCACACTTAGCTATTGCTTGATACTAATAGCAGGTTTGGCATTCTGTCCCAGGAGAGAACCCTGAGCTTGGAGATAATTAACCCCAGGGCTCCCGCCTGGTCAATGAGCATGTAAGACGGTCTGAGATCAGGAAGTTCTTGAGAGCTCCCCCTGGCAAAGGGGGAAAAAGGGTGGATGGGGGGATTCTTCAAAAACAAAGATAAAGGAAGTAAGGTAAAATTGGCTATTTATTGTAGGTTTGGATTACTCTGATTGGTTTATCGATGATCGCAGATGAGAGACCAGCTGCGATCAATCATATCATGTGCTCCTTTCTGTAATCACTAAAACTTTGAAATACAATTTCCAAATTATTCGTCTACTGTTGCTTAAATATTTGTTTATGCATATGATGGGATATATTTTGTAAAATCTCACCTGTTGTAAGTCAATCTGGCCTCTGGGAATGTGCTGCAACCTTTAGAATGAGAATGGCACTTATGTGAATTTCTGTAAATATTTTTATTAAATATTAGTCTACTGTAAACATAGAGAAAAAAAAGAGATGTTTAATAAAATCGCACCTGTTCTAAGTCAATCTGACCTCTGGGATTGTGCTGCAAACTTTAGAATGAGAAAATCACATTTGGGTAAATTATTGTAAATATTTGTTCTTAAATATTTGACTACTGTACATTTGTGAATGGAAATACTGGTAAAATCTCACCTTTAATAAGTCAGTCTGCACTCTGGGAACAACCTTTAAAATGAGAAAAGTACATTTAAATGAATTACTGTTAATATTTTTCCAAAATATTTTCTACTGTATATAAATGGGAGATCCATTAAAATCTATTCAAAAAATACCTGTGATAGATAAGTCAGGGGACTAGAAAAGTACTAATACACATATTGAGATATTGCAAATTCAAACCTAAAACAAACTTTATAAGCTTTATAAATGCGACCAAACTCCACATGTAATAGCAAAGGTCTAATCTGTTGTAGAAACATTTATACTGGGAACAATACATTGACAATCAGTTCATATGTGTCATTTTATAACTTCACAAATTTGAAGAAGCATTACTTACCAAATGAGATGACTGAACAATTAAAAAATCTGGCGAAAAACCTCCCATGTGTCTGACTTCTTCTAGTGTTTAATTGACAGCTTGCAAACTGACTTAATGGTGCCTATGCTGGATTGGAAGTATGGGGCGCAACTTAAAGGATGCTGGTTCAGCATATGTTTTTAAGTTGAGTCGACAAACACTCCATTAGACTAGTTGAGACAGCGAAAACTTACCAGGTTAAGTTGAATTACCAACTTTGTTGTTTCAACTTACAAAATCAAGTTAAAAAAAACTAAAGTGCAGAATCATTTTATATAGTGTAGCACATGTGTTTGGACTGTGGGGGAAACCGGAGCACCCGGAGGAAACCCACGCCAACACGGTGAGAACATGCTCCACACAGAAATGTCAACTGACCAGCCGGGACTTGAACCAGCGACCTTCTTGCTGTGAGGCGACAGTACTAAACAAAATTCAATCAACCAATCAAAAAGTGGCTTATTTGGACAGGAAATGTCTAATGATTGACTGCTTTTTGAAATTTCAGATGTACATTTCATTTCCATTGTAATTTTTATTTTCAATACTTAATGCTGCATGAGTGTGTGTCTGTGTGTGTGAGAGAGAGCAAATTCCCTCAGTATGTGTGTGAGCAGCAGGCCTGTGGGGGAGGGGAGCGTCTGCATCCGTCTAGACGAGCTCCACACCTCCTCCTGCCGCTCCTGATATGGACGTCTGCTGGAGGGATTACAGCCGTAAGCCTGCACTGACCCGACCAACCAGACCTACATTCACCAGCACACACACACACACATTCCCATGCACAACACACACTCTCTCCAGTACAAACATCACATAATCAAAACCACATCTCTGTTTTTCTCTCTGTCTATCTCCATCTGCATGTTTTTGTTTGTTTCCTCAGGTCAGTTTTTGCCGTGTGTTGGTGACTACAGGGTATTCCTGGGTATTAGTGTCATGGTGCTGTCCTGTAATCCAAACTCCCCTAATGCATGTAAAGCTTGTTCTGGCCAGGAAAACCGGGACAGATGCTTCGAGCCGACACCAATAGCTCCACCGGCAGCTTATTTATTCCCCCGTCTGATAAACACAGACACACAACAGCTAATTACGTCAAAACTCATGAAGAAAATACTTCACCTTACAGTTTAAAAAAGCAAAACAGCAAAAGCTAGACCTGTCACAATATCTATTTTTTGTACGATATATATATATCGCGCCAATATTTATTGCGATAAACAATATTATTGTTATTTTAAGACAATTAGTATGAGTATGACAAGATAATAGCAAGTACACTCTTTCATTCATTTATTTTCCTTCGGCTTAGTCCCTGATTTATCACAGCGGAATGAACCACCAACTATTCCAGCATATGCTTTATGCAGCGAATGCCCTTCCAGCCGCAAACCAGTACTGGGAAACATCCATACACACTCATTCACACACACACTCATACACTACGGCCAATTTAGTCAGTTGTGCTGGGTCAGTTGGCGTTTCTGTGTGGAGTTTGCATGTTCTCCCCGTGTTGGCGTGGGTTTCCTCCGGGTGCTCCGGTTTCCACCACAAGTCAAAACACATGCGCTATAGGGGAATTGGGTAAACTAAATTGTCCGTGTGTGAATGAGTGTATGGATGTTTCCCAGTGATGGGTTGCAGCTGGAAGGGCATCCGCTGCGTAAAACATATGCTGGATAAGTTGGCGGTTCATTCCGCTGTGGCGACCCCTGATTAATAAAGGGACTAAGCCGAAAAGAAAATGAATGATTATATTATTTAATGCTGTTTTAATTTTGGAATAATTTTATTTAACACAAAATAATGTCTTATTATTTTTAATATAATTAAATAATATGAATAAATATATAATTTAAAAATATTTAATGAAAATCTGTTTATTTTATGTTTAAAGGTAATACTTTATATTTATAATTGAGTAATAGTATATTTAAGTGTGTGTGTGTGTGTGTGTGTTATGTTTGTTTAATATATTTAAAAGTAATATGTAATATATAGTACAGGTGACACGGTGGCTCAGTGGTTAGCACTGTCGCCTCACAGCAAGAGTGTCGCTGGTTCGAGTCTCGGCTGGCTCAGTTGGCATTTCTGTGTGGAGTTTGCATGTTCTCCCCATGTTGGCGTGGGTTTCCTCCGGGTGCTCCGGTTTCCCCCAGTCCAAACACATGCGCTATAGGTGAATTGGCTAAGCTAAATTGGCCGTATATTGTATGAGTGCGTGTGTGAATGCGAGTGTGTATCGGTGTTGCTGTGAGGCGACAGTGCCTAACACTGAGCCACTGTGCCGCACCCCTCATGCTAGTATATTGTGGATAAACGAATGTGTGTCAGTGCATCAGGTCAAGCCAAAACCTGCTTGACTTGACCGTGGTGAAAAGCACAGAGTCAGACACACACTTTATCAGATCATCGTTGTCTTTGGCTGTTTCTCATCAATCAGATAAAGCTGTTGTCCTCATATACCAGCAGTGTTTTCCATTCGCTCTTCACACACATCAACAATTATACTGACTCTGGCGTGGAGCCAAAGCGTCTGCGGATCACTGACACAATTAAAAGGATAGTTCACCTAAAAATAAAAACCTTTACTCACCCTTGATTTTTCCAAACCAGTTTGTTGTTGTTGTTGTTCTGTTGAAGATATAAAGCTGGAAACCTGTAAAAACAAATAGTTTGTTGAGTAAACGATGGCAGAAAGTTCAGAAAGTTTTATTTCCTTTGGAATTCTTTATTAAATCCGAGAATTCAGTTTTTTCTCCTAGAATTCTTTATTAAATCTGAAAAATTTATTTGAAGTTTAAATCTAAAAAAAAAAAAAAATTTTCTTAAAATTAAAAAAAAAAATGTTTAATTAAACTTTAAAAATAAAGCTTCTATCTGAGAATTCAGATTTTTTTTGGTAGAATTCTGTTTAAAGCCGAGAATTCGTTTTTTTTCTTTCTAACAATTCTAAGTGTAAATCTGAGAATTCAGCTTTTTTATTTTATTTTATAAATATAAATATGAAAATGTTTTTTCTCTTAGAACTGTTTAAATCTAAAAACTATTTTTTTTTTCTTAGAATTCTGAGTTTAAATCTGAAAAATACATTAAGTTTAAATCTAAAAAAACATTTTTTCATAAAATTTTAAGTTTAAATTTAAGAATTTAGATTTTTTTCTTAGAATTATGATTAAATCTGATAAATCATTTTTTCTAGTTCAAAATTTTAAGTTTAAATTTAAGAATTTAGATTTTTTGTATCTTAGAATTCTGTTTAAATCTGAGAATTCAGTTTTTCTTTTAGAATTCTAATTTTATTTCTTTTAGAAGTTAAAATGTAAAATATATTTTTTTTCTTAGAATTTTAGGTTTAAATTTAAGAATTTAGATTTTTTTCTTAGAATTAGATCTGGGAATTCAGTTTTCTTATTTCAGAATTCTAAAATCTGAAAAATTCATCTGTTTTCTGAGAATTTAGTTTTTCCTCTGAGAATTTTGCTTAAATCCGAAAAATAAATTTTAAGTTTAAATGTGAGAATTAAATTTTTTCTCTAACAATTCTAATTTTAATTCTGAGATTCCATTTTATTTCTTTTATAATTCCTTTGAAATCTGGGAGTTCTTTTTAGTTTAAATCTAAATGCTTTAGTTTTTTCATAAAATTTTAAGTTTAAATTTAAGAATTTAGATTTTTTGTATCTTAGAATTCTGTTTAAATCTGAGAATTCAGTTTTTCTTTTATAATTCTGAGTTTGAATCTGAGAACTCTTTTTCTCAGTAAAGTTTGAGACCGATTCTTATGTTCTGACTTAAGTATTGTAAATTAAGGACTACAATGATTGAAACACAAAATGGCCGCCCTTGACCTCTGAATCAGCCTATCAGGAGCCTGCAAGGATGAAGTCACAGCAAGACACCATTCACTGATGAATTAATACAATAAAATTATTTAATAATTTAAAATGTCATTAAGAAGTAGTTTGCATTATGTGAAAAAAATGACAAATAAGTACATGCATTTTACACAATCTTGCACAAAATGATTGCTACTAAATGTGATGCTACTTGAGCCATTAAGCTGATAAATCACATAATTGTAAATTGCACTCTTAGCTGTATATAAAAGAAAGACCAAAGTTTAAAACCCTTAAAGAATGGATTCAAAAAGAATACCTTCACGATCAAACCTGTATCGTTTTAGCAACTCCCTGTCATCATATAATTGCAACACATTCTTTTGTTCTTGAAAGGTGCATGGTCTCCTCCTCTCTGCTGCCATCTTGTCACTCCTAACTAGGTTAAGATACATCCCAAACACTCCTAAATAATTTAGGAGCTGAGACCAAGTCTTAACACTTAAGAACCTTTATAAATCACACTTAATCTTAAGTCTAGAAATAAAAGTAAAATGAAGTCATTCTTAGAATTTTGACACACTTAAGAGTAAAATTCTACACTGAGCAGCTTTATACATACGGCCACAGAAACAGTTATTTTTTCTTTCAGTTTAATAACATATTTCCAACTAAAACCGAATATTGAGTATAGGGGGTGGGGTTTTATTTCAGAGTAGAAGCAAAGTATTAGATTTTGATAAAAGATTAACAACACTCAAAAAAATGAACTTTCACTATTGTCAGTTTTACTACACCCACCTTTGTTCACATTACATGAAACATAAAAGTAGCTAAATTAACACAAGTTAACCATGTTATTTCTACAGAAGTTTAGTACTGTAAGCTTTACGTAATAAGGGTTTGACTGGCCAACTTAACATTGCAGAGCAAATACTTAAGTGAATAAAAAAGTGTTCACCTTACGTATTGAAAGTTCATAAATCATAACATAACATTACTAAGTAAAATATACATATAACTAAAATGCAGTAGTGACACATCTGAATGGGTTGTATGTACTAAGAAATATTTTGTCAACTTTACCTGAATTTCTTAAGTTCATTCAACTATATTGTTGCTTGTAGAAACTACTCAACACACTTGCGTGGAACCACTTGACACTCTTTTTTTATGCAAGTCTAACAAATAGTTTTTTTTTGAGTGAATACAAACTTTTTTTCAGTGGATTAACTTGCATGGATTTATTGTTCACATTAACACTAAAAATTAGTAAATTTAGTAAAGTAACATTGTAAATTTAGATTTTACAGACTTCAAATCTAGGAATTATTTTCTTGAGCTTTATCCTCGGAATTAGATTTCTGAGTGTAAGTCTGAGAGATATAATTAGTTTTTTCACTGAATTCTGAGATTAAATCTGAGACTTCCAATTTTGGCCCCCTTGAAATTCTGAGTGTGCAAATTTTACTTTTATTCTCAACATTTCTAATTTATCTCACTTTTTTTTTTAAGAATTCAGTGTTTATATAGAATAGTTGTTTTTTTGTCCACTCAAAATTCAGAATTCTTTCAATTTACATGTAACAATCAGTGATGAATTATGAGTGATGAATTAAAACAACAGAATAATAGCTTCAAATTCAGTTAACTTTTTTTGCATTCAGTGGTCTGTCTAAATGAGGTCACATAACAGACCTCTGCTGTTCTTATATGAAGCTAAATATAATTATTACAGGCAAACCCAAACCCTGCCCTAAACCAAACCCTCATGAATCAGGATTTACCTTTGAGGTTTTTGCCAGACAGAGATTCCAACCCAGAAAATGATCCACTGAGAAATTAACATGGACAGAAGCAGGTAAAATACAACTTTACTATATACACTGTGTCTCAAAAACATTCAAGCAAAATTAATTCTGTCAGCATTTCATCAAAATACTTATGTGTATATACAAAATACTAATTAGATAGCAAATAGATGAAATTATATGATATGTATACGTTTTCCACCTCACCTGATTTGTATCACCTTCTTCTCTGTCTTCTTGGCTCAGTACCATGTCTTCGACAGGGGTGATATTTTCAACAGTATGGGCAGTGCGTAGACGACCACACCCCGCCACACCACATACTGATCCAGTGCGATTAATTTTCACCAACAAGTAATCCAATCCACCGTTTGTGCAGTTTTTAGTCGGAAATTCACAAAGAAAATGTGAAGCACTGTAGCCTTTCAGTTCTCGTAAACCTTTGATCAAACTCTTCATTAGAAAACACCATTTTTTTAAGCCCTACACAGTAAAAAATAAATACGCCATCGCCAAGGAAAGTAAGTAAAAGGATTATTCTAATGCACAGATTGCGCTGTTATTCCTGTACGAAATTTAGTCATTCTTATTCTTGTAGTACGATAAGCAGTTTTATTTTTGTATGATATATTATTGCTTGGTTTTTTGAGACACTAAAAGGCTTAGTCCCTTTATTAATCAGGGGTCGCCACAGCGGAAGGAACCGTCAACTTATCCAGCACATGTTTTACGCAGCGGATGTCCTTCCGGCCGCAACCCAACACTGGGAAACACCTATACACTCTTGCATTCACACTCATACACTACGGACAATTTAGCTTGCCCAATTCACCTAAAGCGCATGTCTTTGGACTGCGCGGGAAACCGGAGCACCCGGAGGAAACCCACGCCAACACGGGGAGAACATACAAACTCCACACAGAAATGCCAACTGACCCAGCCGGTGCTCGAACCAGTGACCTTCTTGCTGTGAGGCGACAGTGCTACCCACTGCACCACCGTGACGACCCGACAGCCTATATATATTACAATATTATACAAATGAACTGCAATATATACAGTTGAAGTCATAATTATTTGTGATTTTTTTTTTTTATATATTTCCCAAATGATGTTTAACAGATTCAGGAATTTTTCACAGTATTTCCTATAATATTTTTTCTTCTGGAGAAAGTCTTATTTGTTTTATTTCGGCTAGAATAAAAGCAGTTTTTAATTTTTTAAAGACCATTTTAAGGTCAATATTATTAGCCCCCTTAAGCAATATTTGTTTTGGATTGTCAACAGAATAAACCACTGTTATACAATGACTTGCCTAATTAAACTAACTTTACCCTAATTAACCTAGTTAAGCCTTTAAATGTCACTTTAAGCTGAATACTAGTATCTTGAAAAATATCTAGTCAAATATTATGTGCTGTCATCATGGCAAAGATAAAAGAAATAAGTTATTAGAAATTAGTTATTAAAACTATTATGTTTAGAAATGTGTTGAAAAAATCTTCTCTCCAAACCGAAATTGGGAGAAAAAATATACAGGAGGGCTAATAATCCTGACTTTAACTGTATATGTTGTTAGACAAGTCGGATATATTAAATATTACAACATTAATATACACCCTGCATTCAAACGTAAAGCCTAAACATCAGATGTGTTTACTTGAGACATGTTTGACAGTTTATAGTTCACTCTATAGTTTATTCCCACACTCTTATGTCAGACCAAAGCAATGCTTATAAAGCCAGTATTAGGTGATACATGCATATTACAAACTAATGTAAAAACAGGTTTAATCAGGCCACTTTTGAATCTAGAAATGAATCAAGGATCTGATGTAATTATTTGAGAATGTAGGGCAGAGTCTGTGGTCATTTAGTGAGTTACAAACCAAACTGTTTTCATTTAACTACCTTAACATATTTAGGGTTATTTCAGGATATATCAATATACACTACTGGTCAAAAGTTTGGGGTCAGTATGCCTTTAAATGTTTTAAAATAAGCTTCTCCTGCTCACCAAGGCTGCATTTACTTCATCAAAAGTACAGTACAAATGGTAAAATTGTGAAATGTTATTGCACTATAAAATAACTGTTCAAAAGTAGTTCATAATTTTTTTTTTTTGCCAAATATATTTATTACCATTTTGTGCAGACACAATATCAAAAATAAGTAATACACTGTTCTGCTTTTTCACAACCAAGAACCAATGACCATAAAAACAATATAGTTATTAAATAAAGTAAATGTAATTAGTCAACATAATTTAACAAAGGTTTCCATGTTTTGTAAAAAGGTTTTAAAGACCCTCTTAATGAAAACCAAATTTTTCCAACTTTCATTTATTCATTTTCTTTTCGGCTTAGTCCCTTCATCAATCTGGGGTCGCCAACTTATCCAGCATATGTTTTACGCAGCAGATGCCCTTCCAGCTGCAACCCATCACTGGGAAACATCCATACACTCTCATTCACACACATACACTACGGACAATTTAGCTCACCCAATTCCCCTATTGCGCATGTCTTTGGACTTGTGGGGGAAACCGGAGCACCCGGAGGAAACCCACGCCAGCACGGGGAGAACATGCAAACTCCACACAGAAATGCCAACTGAGCCAGCCGAGGCTTGAACCAGCGACCTTCTTGCTGTGAGGCGATTGTGCTACACACTGCGCCACCGTGACGCCCGTAAATGTAATTAGTCAATATAATTTAACAAAGGTTTCCATGTTTTGTAAAAAGGTTTTAAAGACCCTCTTAATGAAAACCAAATTTTAAACGCACAAAAAATGTATTTTATCCATCTGAGAATAGGCCTCCTAGCCAATAATGTGGTGAAAGCAACAACGTTCTGTGTTGTTGAAGGCAAATTTGGCCCAAAAGGAATTCCGAATAGTGCTGTTAGAAGGTCTGGAGTGGCTGATATGTTAAAGGTTTTTTTAAAAGTATCAAATAGTTTATACCAAAACTCTGTCCATCTTGGACAAGACCAAAACATGTGAGTGTGATTTGCTGGAGATTGTTGACACCTATTACAAGTATTAATTCTATCTGGGTATATTTTGGCTAATCTGGCATTAGTGTAGTGTGCTCTGTGAAAAATCTGGCTTTGCATTAAACTGTGTCAGGCACATAAAGAAGAACTGTGTACTAAATTGAGTATATAATCCCATTCTAGTTCACTGATGGTGATCCCCAACTCTTGTTCCCAGGTATTCTTATGTAATTCAGAGGAGTCAAAGAATTTATTGACAGATAGAAACTATCCCTTTTCTGTCTGGTTTAAAAGAATGAATGGCGTCCATTTTTGAATCAGTAAGAAGATTAGGAAACAGAGTAAACTGATTTTTAGTTTATAGTTTAATTGAATCATTTATTCCAGTGATTTTAAAGATGGATTTTCAGCTTCATTAATTCAGTCTTCAGAGTCACATGATCCTTCAGAAATCACTCTAATATTAATTATTATTATTATTGTTAATGGTAATAGTAATAAAAGCAATGATGACTGGAGTAATAATTTAATCTGAAACTACATACAATAAGAAAGCAGTTATTTAAAATGTTTATAAATATTAAACTTTCTTTTTTTTTTACATTTAATAAATGCCGCCTTGAAAAAAAACATGAAGACTGTCCCCAAACTTTTGACCGGTAGTGTACATTATAAAAAATGTAATTTGAGCTCACAAACTGCAGTTATACGAGCAAAAAATATAGTAATATGATATTTAAAACAAAATAAAAATAAAATTGCATTATAACTCACAATTGAGATGTAAACTTAGAATTCTGAGGGAAAAAAGTTTAAATTATGATATAAAAAGCTCAATTTTGCTGCAAGACCTCAGAATTCATAGAAAAAAAGGTCAAAATTGTGAGATGTAAAGAAAAAAACAACTTTTATTTGTGAGTAACAAAATGTGAGATATAAACTTGAAATTGTGAGATGTAAACTTGAAATTGTGAGATGTAAACTTGGATTTTGAGTTGTAAATATAATTCTAAAGGGGGAAAGTAAAAAAATAAATAAACTGTGAGATGTAAACTTTGAATTCTGAGGAAAAAATGTTTCTGTGAAAAAAAAACTATTTTGAAGGAAAAAAATTCTTAGACGAAAATTATAAAAAATGCAAAAAGTAAATTCAGAATTCTGAGGGGAAAACTTGGTAGCACTGTCGCCTCACAGCAAGAAGGTCGCTGGTTCGAGTCCCAGCTGGGTCAGTTAGCATTTCTGTGTGGAGTTTGCATGTTCTCCCCGTGTTGGCGTGGGTTTCCTCCAGGTGCTCCGGTTTCCCCCACAGTCCAAACACATGCACTATAGGTGAATTGAAGAAACTAAATTGTCCGTAGTGTATGAGTGTGTGTGTGTGTGTGTGTGTGTGAGAGAATGAGTGTGTATGGGTGTTTCCCAGTACTGGGTTGCAGCTGGAAGGGCATAAAACATTAATGTGTAAAACATATGCTGAAATAGTTGGCGGTTCATTCCGCTGTGGCGACCCCTGATAAATAAGGGACTAAGCCGAAGGAAAATGAATGAATGAATGAAAAAAAATCTAAAGACATGCATAATTAGTGGTGTGAACGGTCTTTTACTCACATGCCTACATGCAAACTTCTCAAATCAGAAGCAAACAGCCCAAATCCACAGACCGTCACACACCATAAGAACAAGCATCTATAAATGACTGTAGAAATATGCAAGAGGCAGGATGGGAAAACAGGAGCTCACAGGACCCATAAACGCTGTGTGTGTGTGTGTGTGTGTGTGTGTGTGTGTGTGTGTGTGTGTGTGTGTA
>CAIGQV010018106.1:27388417-27400689 GCA_903798115.1 Danio jaintianensis
GCTGGATTTAAACAAACAAATGAAGTTGAACATTACTACATTTAATTTGTTTGTTTAAATTCAATCCACTTAAATTGTTCGCCACAGTTTTGCAAACATTTTTTTATTTCAGTGTATGATAGTGGAAAAATATGCGATGTTGCTGCGAAAACGGTATTTCATAATATTTCCCTACACTAAAAAATGCAGGGTTCCACACAATTCATTCATGTTCGATTAAGTTGAAGAGAATGTAACGAAATTAAGTTGATTGAGCATAACAAATTAAGTTTCCCAAAAGAAATCTCCAGAATTGTGTTGTTTAAGCTCATTTTAAATAAGTAGTTTGAAGAAGCAGCAAAAAGTTTGTTTTTTTGAGTATAGAAAGAATATTACTATTACTATTTTTATTACCTATGTGTTTAAATCATTTATTTATTTAATAATATTAAAATAAGCAGGTGACAAATATCATTCAGATCTACTTAACTCTAACTAAGACTAAAAAACTGTCGAGGTGCAAACATTTAGTCTTTAAAACACTATAAATGAGTGAAAACCTGCACAGATATTCTTACTCAGATTGGCTGTTGTCACTTTCCCGCCATTAGTGTTTATTTTCAGCTCTGGGTTCACCTTTGGGCAGCTCCAGCCAATGGCAGAACTGCAACTACTGCAGAGGCGAGGCTAAAGAAAGTAAGGCCCCATCTGATTGGTCAGATTTAGATAACTAATGCATCAAATAAATGTAATTTATCACACGTCTGCAATATACTGTTATTTAACACCATAGCATCCTCTTAGCAATCATTTGGAACACCTTGTCAGCTACCTAGTAACAGTCCAGAACACACTGGAAACTGCCTAGCAACCACTTATAAATCATTCATTCATTCATTTTCCTTCGACTTAGTCCATTATTTATCAGGGGTCGCCACAGCGGAATGAACCGCCAACTATTTCAGCATATGTTTTAAGCAGCGGTTGCCCTTCCAGCTGCAATCCAGTACTGGGAAACATCCATACAATCTCATATTCACACACACACACTCATACACTACGGCCAATTTAGTTTACCCAGTTCACCTATAGCGCATGTGTTTGGACTGTGTGGGAAACCGGAGCACCCAGAGGGAACCCACGCCAACACGGGGAGAATAAACTACTCAGAACTACCAAAAAACTCTACAGCAATCACCTAGCAACCATCCAGAAAACCCTAGCAACCCAAAACACTTTTGGGACATTGTGCGGCAGATCATTTGCATTTAAAGAGACACACAAAAACAGTGTGTTGATCCTTCCAAGCAAAACAGGGATCTAAAAAATTTATTGTGAGGTATTAAAACTTTACAGACACCTAAAAATTCTGAAGACACCTAAAAGTGATGTTACATCTAATAAAAAAGCATAAATAATACACAAACGCTTTAATAGGCATAACATACTCACATATTATAACAGGGAAATGTTCCAATCACAGTGCTGTAGATCTTTTACACAGCTGTGTTTTGAATTGCTACAATTAGTGACCAATAAAACCCACAATGAGATATAGTTGCCAGGCAACCATGCATCTTGAAATAGAGATGATGTGCAAGTGTTATTTTTGACAATAGAGGTGATCGAGTATAACCCAAAACAAAATGCATGCTGAAGAAAAACACCCACTGATATTTATTTGATGGTGACCATATTCATCAAAATCAGCCTGACAGGTCAATCCAGCCCTATTCTCTTAAACAATAGTGATTAGACAGTGATTTCAACAAAACCAATCCCAGTTCTCCATGTCTAAGTTCAGCTGAGAAGAATAGAAAGCTTTCACAAATCACACACCTGCTGAAATCGCTTTTTGTGTAGATGGAGTATAACATCCTGCTGCCGTCTGTGCAAACAAACGCATTTTTGTAATGACAAACATTATAAAACCATTAATATCATGATGAATATTCAGCTTAGAGATAATAAAAGCCATAATACTCACCTGCTGAATGATCATCAGGTGAAATAAACCCGCAGATGCACGCTGAAGTCCATGCTAGACCTATTTAACCACATAAGAATAAAGACATTAATTAAGATTTTTATTTTGGAGGACAGTAACTAAGTATTTTTAATTCACTATTATTTTTTTGTATCGGTACTTTACCTGAATATATTGATTTCTAGGAAACATTTACTTTCAATTCACTACATTCCAAAACTAAATATTGTAGTTTTTACTCCACTACAGTTCCTAAATGAAGCTAAGTAATAATTAATTTGTGCGATTGCCAACACGGGGAGAACATGCAAACTCCACACAGAAATGCCAACTGGTCCAGCCGGGACTCGAACCAGCGACCTTCTTGCTGTGAGGCGAAAGTGCTAACCACTGAGCCACCGTGCCGAATTGTAATACCATTCCCTAATATTCCTGTTTTTTAGGCATTTCTTAACCGTACTTAAATAACAATGGCCTCAAATGATTTATAGGCTTATTCCAGACGCCAAACACATTATTTGATGTTCGTAAGTCTCCACGAACCCTCAGATGCCTGTTCGGCATTTTAAATGAAAACTGAATGAAGTTCTGAACTCTTGACCACATTTTCTTGGTGGAAAAAACAAGCATAGTCTGCTCTTTGATTACAGCACAAAACATCAAGCAGGAGGAATTCATTGTGTGACTTAAAATTCACTAAAATCAAAGCAAAGTTTCCATTACAAAAGATCGGATGATAACACATGCAGTGCGGAGCCAGTTTGTTCATGATACATTTACACACACACACACACACACTGACAACATTTTAAGATAATATTTAAAATAATATGTTTATTTAGAGTTCACTTACAGATGTGCACATTCTCCCACATTAGTTTCTTTACCCTTCATCCAACAAAATACAGACAGACGGGCAGACAGACAGACAGATGAACGGACGGACGGACAGACGGACAAACAGATGGACAGACAGACGGATAGACGGACGGGCAGACAGACAGACAGACAGACAGACAGACAGACAGATAGACAGACGAACGGACAGACGGACGGACGGATGGATGGATGGACAGATGGACAAACAGTCAGACATACAGATGGATAGACTGATGGACGGACAGACAGACAAACAAACAGATGGCCGGATTGACAGACAGACAGATAGACGGACGGACAGACAGACTTACAGACAGACAGACAGATCAATAGATAGACAGATAGACATACAGATAGATAGAAAGACAGACAGACAGACAGATAGATAGATAGATAGATAGATAGATAGACAGACAGACAGACAGACAGACAGACAGACAGACAGACAAACTTTTTTTTCTTTCTCCCTGATATGTTAGGCGGTATGAAGATGATAACGGTGTGTTAGTAGAGGAAGGATGTCGTGATTTCCGAGAACTGCTCAAAAATCTATTTTGACGTTTTAGATGTAAAGGGAGCAGCAAAGAGACGGCGATAGAGAGATGGAGAGGAGATGGAGAGATATAAAGGTGATGGAGAGATATAGAGAGATGGAGACGGGATGAAGTGTGAAGACAGCGGTGCTTCTGTCGATTTTCTCCCACCGGAAGCAGCTCTTCTTCCGCTCATGTCGAGTCTACGCTGTTGCCGCACCGACAGGAAAACCACAATGTCTTTCATGTCATGTCTGTGAGTTATTTATTCTACAGCTACACAGATAAATCATTAGCAAAAGCCAAACTACTCTTATTTATATAAAAACATTATTTATGAAGTATATAACAATCAGTGCACACAGAAGTGTCATTTTAGCTTTTCTTTTTTTTTTTTTTTTTTAAGTCTGCATGAACCGGAAGTTGCGACCGTTTTTTGTATTGTAATTTCTTTGTCATATTGGGGCGATATAAACACAATAAGTCTCTTTTTTTTATTTCCTGACGTTAAAATAGGATCCAAATCCCTCCCATTTTGAGGCCGACCGCAACGTGATGTAGGAGTGCGGTTTCCCCAACCACCGAATTGATTAACAGCCGCATATTAACATGTCTCCGTAGTAACGCGTATAATCATATCAACAAGACAGGACGTGCGCAAAGCAACCGGGAATAAAAAGATCTGTTCAGCTCTCTGTGATCATCAATCATCATCAAATGTGATCAAGAGTGAGTTTTACAAGTTTAACACGTTTTAAAAACAGTGCATGTTTGTAATGAATTACAGCGATTTACTTCAGCTTTACTTTATCATCACAGCCGCGTGTCAGTACAGTTCTAAAAGAAGACGCTTCAATCCCGGGTTGTGGACGTTAAATCAGGTTTATCTTGTACATTAACATAACGGATATCCATACAGCAGTGGATATTAACGTGTATCCTGTCACATTTGTCGTGCAAAAACAGTGCAAAGTTAAACGCACACGCTGTATGTGTGTGTGTCCGTTGTCTGTGTGTGTGCGTCAACTTTGTAACGACATTGTGTGTAACTCATCGCAGAAAGGCTTGAATTAACTTTTGATTAAAAATACATCAAAAAAATCATTGGGAAAGTTCTTACTGTAGTATTTCTCACAAACGTTACGTGAGATCTGCTTCTTTATGTCTGTCACTGTGCTGTTTATCTGACGCAGCCGAGGCAGAGATTGAGGCACATTCTGACAGGCACGTGGGAACGATGGGCGTTAAAGGCACAGGCCACAAAAACAGCTACATAGTGTTCAGAACAGAAAATCCAATATTCTGAAAGGTCTAAGAAATAATCTAATGGGTGTTTTGAGCTGAAACTTTACAGACACATTCTGTAGACACAAAAGACTCATCTTAAATCTTAAAAAAGGTGCCCTTTAAATGAGAAAACAGTGGGCGTGGTTTGTTTTTTCTACTGCGAGCTGATTGGATGTAGTGATAATGTAGTAATTAATGCTATATTTGTCACAGTCAGACCAGGCTCTCTCCTCTCTCAATCACCCTCACCTGAAGCCTATCACCGCCGCACACATCAAATAAAAATATTGCTTAAGAAAGTTAATAATGTTGACCTTAAATTAAATCAAAAGCTGCTCTTATTCTAGCCGAAATAAAACAAATAAGACTTTCTCCAGAAGAAAAAATATTATAGGAAATACTGTGAAAAATTCCTGAATCTGTTAAACATCACTTGGGAAATATTTGAAAAAGAAACAAAAAATCACAGGAGGGCGAATAATTCAACTGTACCTAAATAAAATAGAGACAAAATTCTAGTATATGCATCTTAAATCCAGGTCTTGATATATTTCCATTCAGCAACTTCAAGAAAATATAGCATTGCACACACACACGCACACGCACACGCACACACACACACACACACACACACACACACACACACACACACTCATAGCTCCAGATGTATTAAAAACATACATCACTGAAATGTCATGATATGATGATGTGGAGCTCTGCGCGTCTGACAGTCGCTGAAATGCAATATTATACAGCAGAAGTGCAGCATTTATCATCAATATTGCATGCGGCTCTATAGGTTTTTGCAGGCTGTTTGATTGTGGCTGACTGATTAAAACAATAAAAACCGCAGCTCGGGAGGTGTTAGAGAGTCTGACGTATTAAAGTATGCATGTGTGTGTCTGTGTGTGCCTTGTATTCCTTACAATATGGGGACCAAATGACCCCACAAGTATACCAATACTAGTATATTATGACCTTTTGGAGACATACTTGTTGTTAACGGCTCCTAAATCAGACAGAATGAAGTCTTTAGAAAATTTAAAACTGCAGATTGTGTCCTGTGAGGGTTGGTTTATGGGGAGATGGAGAGAATATACACACAATTTCTATTGTCTGTACAATAGAAACATCATTACAGCTAATGGAAGTCCCCATAAAGATAGCTGTACAAGTGTGTGTGTGTGTGTGATGTGGCCCCTGCTGTATGTCTGTTTGGACTCTTGATCACATTAGTGTGTTCTGCTGCTCCTGATGAATATTAATCTGCACAGATAAACTGCAGTTTTGTGATGGGTGACCATCTGCGGCTCTCTTGGGGGATTCTGGGATTGTTGGGGGCTGGAAATGAGTCTGTGTGTTGTGGGGGGTTTCCTATTGTGCAACAATAAAGGTCTGTTAGTCGAGCTAAAGGAAAGATTGATGTGTGTGGATGTGTGTGTGTGTGCGAGCGTGTGTGTATGTCTGGTGACGTCTGAGGATCAGCTGTCTGAAGAATGAAGAGGGAAAAGTCCTGCTCACAGATGACGACGCAAATATATTGTGTATTTATTTAAAATACATTTTTGTGATTTAATGAAAAACTTAGAAAAATCATTGATTTGTTTAAAAAAAAGATTATATATATACAAATATGGTCATTATTTTTAGCCCCTTTAAGAATTTTTTTTGATTGTCTACAGAACAAACCACTGTGATCCAATGACTTGCCTAATTAACCTAGTTAAGCCTTTAAATGTCACTTTAAGCTGAATACAAAATAATCTTGCAAATCTTGCAAAATAACTAAAATATTATGTACTGTCATCATGGCAAAGACACAAAAAGTAAGTAAAGAATTCAACCTAATCGGGTAATGGCTTTGTTTGGAGTACTAAATCAAAGATATAGAAGTTTGGAGTACGTAACCAAAGACATAGAAAATGCCTTCGCCTTTGTAACTTTAATAGCTAGAAGAAGAATACTTATAGAGTGGAAATCACCAATGCCACCTAAACTGTCACTTTGGCTTAGCGATGTAATGCTATTTTTGAAAACAGAAAAAATTTAATATTTTCTCAGAGGATCAACCAGAACATTTTACAAAACCAACCATGAACCCCCCCAACATCCCCTCCCCCCTACCCCCCTGTTTTTTATGTATTTATTTATAATAATAATAATAATAATAATAATAATAATAATAATTATTATTATTATTATTAATATAATTTTTATTTAGTTTAATTATTTAATTCATTTTTTATTTTTTTTATTTAAATTAAATTACATTTAATTTAATTTGTAATTGTCTCTGTCAAGTTAGTTTTTGGTTTAAAAAAAGGAAAAAACTAAACGAAAATACCTTTGTTACTGAATACCTGCAATGTACTGTACTTTGTTTTGTCAAAATCACAATAATAAAAAGAAAGTAAGTAGTTATTAGAAATTATTACTTATAAATTAATTATTGTGCTGAAAAATATTTATATTTAATATATGGCAAATATTTGAAAAATAATTGAAATTTCTATTAATTTTAACACACAGCTTCAATTATTTTCATTAAATTATATCACTTGAATTTTAATTATTTTTCAAATAATATATATCTGGGCCTCACGGTGGCGCAGTGGGTATCACAATCGCCTCACAGCAAGAAGGTCGCTGGTTCGAGCCTCGGCTGGGTCAGTTGGCATTTCTGTGTGGCGTTTGCATGTTCTCCCCGTATTGGTGTGGGTTTCCCCCACAGTCCAAACACATGTGCTATAGAGGAATTGGGTAAGCTAAATTGGCCGTAGTGTATGAGTGTGAATGAGTGTGTGTGGATGTTTCCCAGTGATGGGTTGCGGCTGGAAGGGCATCCGCTGCGTAAATCATATACTGGATAAGTTGGTGGTTCATTTCGCTGTGGCGACCCCTGATTAATAAAGGGACTAAGCCGAAAAGAAAATGAATGAATGAATAATATACATCTTTTGGCAAATAAAGAAAGAAAAAAGGAAAGAAAGAAAAAGACAGAAAGTGTGCTTTAATCTTCTTGAGAGAAAAGACTTTTTAAACTAAATGTTAGACAACAAGCAATGTCTACAAAATCTAAAATATTAATTTAATATGAATCTTTTATCATTTTCTGAAAAACCAAAATGACTTGTTCATTCATTCTTAAAGGTGCATGTAAGTTTGACACCCAGTGGTTGAAATAGGTATTGCACGCCTGGATCAAAACACATTTTTAACTTGGCTCCTCATCTGACAAGTCCATGCAAGTGCAGGTTGCCAGATTGATGCGAGTGCGCCTGACTATCGAGCCTAAAGGCTGATTTGAACTGTTTTCTTCCAGCATGCGATAAAAGGAAAATATATTCCATACTAAAAGGAGTTTTTGTCCTAACCAACAGCTGAGATTTATATTTTAGAAACGGTTTCTATTTCTCACAGGTGAACAACAGGATGAATTATGATCACCTCAAGTACACCTCATGTGCTTTATTCAGTGTTAAATGCTAATAATGTGAGTTTGAATGACATTTTACATGACATTTATTGCCGTACTACTGAAAGCAGCAGCAGATAGTTCACCTCAGATCTTGAAAATAAAATAAACCATTTGAAATTGAACTTTAGAACTGTGACTCAGTGTAAATCAACACTTATCAACGATTCAGCATGTGCATTTAATAATGTTAAAAAGGTTTAATATGTATTAATTAGAATATAAACCTTACCATTTCGTTGGAGTGCAGTAAGTGCACTATTCTGTGCTTCTGAATGGCTGGTGCAAACAGCAAAAATTGCTTATCACTGCAAATCGTCATATAGCATGTTGTCAGGACACAGCGTTACAATGTATCCTGCTCACCTAATGTTTATGTTTGTAATATTATATTATTTGCTAACTAATAACCACCTCATGTGGAACTCTGAATCTGCGTCTCATTGCGGAGTCTGCTACTGTCCACCAGAGGTCGCATTTCGGACACGGACGCATGCTTTGAGAGCCTTCCTGACTGAATGAATGAAATATGCTGTTTTCCACCCAGGCAACCCGGGGTGCTGAAATATAATTGGCTAAACTGGCATTGGGCGGGTTAAAAGAACCAAAACATAGACAGCCATTCCAGCACGTAACGCACATTTTCAAAGCAGAATATCTGACTTCAGCATTGTTTTTTAGATAAACAAGAATGCTCACTTAGCATGTTTCTGAAATATCTGCAAACATATTATGGTATTTTTATGCTTTAGAAGAGTCAAAAAGATACATACAGCACCTTTAAGTAAACACATCTATTGTAAATATGACAAACACAATAAATATCAAAAAACCAAGAGGTATGTTGTGTCTCAGTAAGATTAGATTGCATTGCTGTGAATTGACCAGAAAGACAGGAAAGAACAAATATTTCACAAATGATCCTGATGCAAAGCCTAAAATATCACATAATGCATGACAAATGATCAACATTGTGACGAATCATTAAAAGAGTCTAAACATAATGATAACAGACTGAACACAAGCTCATCTCTGCTGCATCTCATACTCAGATCATTAATCTGAGCCAACCCTGAGCCCTGAACAATAGCAGAGGGAGTGGAGTGTACGTGTGCGTGTGTGTGTGGGTGTGCGTCAAACACACTGAAGCCTGTAGTTTCCCCCACATGCCTTTGATCGTTCTTTGCTACCATGCAGCGTTAATACAGGCTTGACATTTTCCCCAGGTCAATTAGAGATAATTAGTCTGAGAACTCATGAGCACGTTCGCACTTGCACACACACACACGCATACATACACACGCACGCACACACACACGCGCATGCACGCACGCACGCACGCACGCACGCACACACGCACACACATACAGAGAGAGACTTGTACAGCTATCTTTATGAGGACTTCTCATAGCTGTAATAATGTTTCTACTGTACAGACTGTATATTCTCTCCATCTACTCCTAAACCAACCCTCACAGGACACAATCTGCTTTTTCACATTTTCTAAATACTTCATTCTGTCTGATTTATGAGCCATTTTCCTCATGTAGATAAAAAATGTCCCCACAAGGTCAAAAGTTACTGGTATTGCTATACTTATGGGTACATTTGGTCGCCACAACATGAGGAATACAAGGCGTACACACACACAAGTGCGACAACATCAGCTCAGTGTGTCTCTCTCTCTCTCTCTCTCTCTCTGTGTGTGATGAGAATGAAGGAAATTAGCTGGAGACAAATAATATTTAATATCTGATTAGTCAAAAATGGGGAAGTTTGAGATGTTGAACATGACATTAAAACTACTGTAAAATTACTGTACTGTACTTAACGGAATCCATTAACTAAATAATTATTATTATTCATTCATTCATTTTCCTTCGGCTTAGTTCCTTTATTCATCAGGGGTCGCCTCAGCGGAATGAACCGTCAACTATTCCAGCATATGTTTTACACAGCGGATGCCCTTCCAGCAGCAACCCAGTATTGGGAAACACCCAGACACATTAATTCACACACATACACTACGGCCAATTTAGTTTATTCAATTCACCTATAGCGCATGTGTTTGGACTTGTGGGGGAAACCGGAGCACCCGGAGGAAACCCACGCCAACACGGGGAGAACATGCAAACTCCACACAGAAATGTCAACTGACCCAGCCGAGGCTCGAACCAGTGACCTTCTTGCTGTGAGGCGACAGCGCTACCCACTGCGCCACCACGCCACCTAAATAATAATAATTATTACTAATTAATATTACGGTTTCTCCTTGCAATAATTTGTTATTTGCAATAAAACAAACTTCCCATTGACTACTATTTAAAAGAATAGTTCAGGGTCCCAAAATTGTGCACATAAATGAATAAAAACAGATCAGTAGATCATGTAAACACCCCCTAAAACTATAAAAATACTTTTCAAAAAAATGTATATGAAATATGTCAAACAAGGGTGAGTTAAGGTACAAAAATAAAAAATAAAATAAAAATATGGCGGCACGGTGGCACAGTGGGTAGCGCTGTTGCCTCACAGCAAGAAGGTCGCTGGTTCGAGCCTTGGCTGGGTCAGTTGGCATTTCTGTGTGGAGTTTGCATGTTCTCCCCA
The DNA here is from genome assembly GCA_903798115.1 of Danio jaintianensis. Taxonomy (NCBI): domain Eukaryota; kingdom Metazoa; phylum Chordata; class Actinopteri; order Cypriniformes; family Danionidae; genus Danio; species Danio jaintianensis. The sequence goes on from CAIGQV010018106.1 coordinate 27,399,165, forward strand.
TGTTGGCATGAATTGATGAACTGAAATGGCCGTAGTGTATGTGCGTGAATGGGAGCGTATGGGTGTTTCCCAGTGATGGGTTCATTTTCTTTTTGGCTTAGTCCCTTTATTAATCTGGGGTCACCACAGCGGAATGAACCGCCAACTTATCCAGCATATGTTTTACACAGCGGATGCCCTTCCAGCTGCAACCCATCACTGGGAAACATCCATACACTCTCATACACTACAGACAATTTTAGCTTACCCAATTCACCTATACCACATGTCTTTGGACTGTGGGGGAAACCGGAGCACCCGGAGGAAACCCACGCCAACACGGGGAGAACATGCAAACTCCACACAGAAACGCCAACTGACCCAGCCAAGGCTCGAACCAGTGACCTTCTTGCTGTGAGGCGATCGCGCTACCCACTGCGCCACCGTGACGCCTATAATAAATAAATACATTTAGGAAAACATACTATTTAATTACAGTAAATGAGAAATTTTGAAGTAGAAAGGCTGAAATTGTATTTTCTAGTATATTACTCCAGTGATCTGAAATTGTAATAGATTAGTAAAGATCAAAATAAATTTCAGTTAATCCTTATGTTACTTAAAGCAGTAAATAATACATTTAAAGCAATAAATAATACATTTAAATATAAGTCATGCAGGTTTTAACATGATGAGGAAGACAAACTCTTTATTTTTAGGTAAACTTCATGCTCCTGAATAATATACCATATATAATCCATCTGCAGTCATACAATAGACCCGTTTAATATCGCGTGTAAACATCACGGCAGGAAACATCACACGCACATCATTATATCTGTATAATTAGCTTAATCATAACTTTAAAACAGCATTAAAGGCATTTACATGATGCATTACACAATAGCAGTCATGTAAGCATTGAGAATAATTCATCCAATTACTGAATAGGTAAATGAATATGGGTGTGTGTGTGCGTGTGCGTGTGTGTGCCTGTACAGTCTTTAGACGCAGGGCATTTCCCATGTACAGTTGACGGCAAAATTGTTAGGCCTCCTGTGATATTTGAGTTCTTTACAAATAAAATTCCCAAGTGCTGTTTAAAGGAGAGATTTTTTTTCAACACATTTTTAACGTAATAATTTTTTAACTTTTTAACTAGAAGTTCGTAGACAAACTTTATGGTGGCTTGAGAAAGCCGAGCCTGAAAGCTTGAAGTAGTTTTAAAGTTAAAATAATTAAAGTAGTGGTAGGTGGTTGCTAGGGTGTTTTGCTTGCTAGGGTGTTTTGAGAGGTTGTTAGGTGGTTGCAAAGGCGTTGCTAGGCAATTGCTAGGGTGTTCTAGGTGGTTGCTAGTTATACATGTATTTATTTATTATGCATATATGAGCATATATAAATTATGCATGTATGTATTTATTTTGCATATATAAGCATATATAAGTTATACATGTATTTATTTATTATGCATATATAATCTATGCATGTATTTATTTACCATGCATATATAAGCATATATGTTATGCATGCATTTATTTATTATGCA
>CAIGQV010018106.1:27457844-27474864 GCA_903798115.1 Danio jaintianensis
GGAAGGCTATTCCAGAGTTTAGGAGCCATAAATGAAAAGGCTCGACCTCCTTTACTCGACTTTGCTATTCTAGGTACTACCAGCAGCCCTGAGTTTTGAGATCTTAAAGAGCGGGTTGGATTGTAGCGAGACAGAAGGTCGGTTAGATAAACAGGTGCTAGATTATTTAAAGCTTTATAGGTAAGAAGCAATATTTTATAATCAATACGGAACTTAACAGGCAGCCTGTATGTGTATTTGTGAATGTCGCACTGTCTGTGTTAGGGTGTGAATGTCTGTGTATGTGTGTTTATCTGAGCGTGTGTGTGTGTATTTGTGTCTGTGTATGTGTGCTTATAGGAGTGTGTGTGTGTGTTTGTGTGCATCTGAGTGCATGTGTATTTGTGTCTGTGCATATGTGCTTATTGGAGTGTGTGCATTTGAGTGTGTATTTGTGTGCATATGAGTGTCTGTGTGTGTGCAAGTCTGTACAGTATGTGTATTTGTGAATGTGTCGCTTTGTCTGTGTGGGTGTGTGTGTGTGTCTGTGTATGTGTGTTTATCTGAATGTGTGTGTTTGTGTGCATCTGTGTGTCTGTGTATTTGAGTGTATATTTGTGCCTAAGCATCTGTAAGAGTCTGTCTGTGTATTTGTGAATGTCGCACTGTCTGTGTGTATGAGTATGAGTGAGTGTGTATTTGTATATCTGAGTGTTTGTGGCTTTCTATGTGTGATTATCTGAGCGTGTGTGTATTTCTGTGTGAGGATGCTAAATGAGCAGAGTCAGACGGGTCCTCTCGCTGGGGTCAGAGACTCTTCATCTGTGTTATATAATCCCTTCAGATTGAAAGCGTCTGCTTGAGCGTCAGATGCTGAAGAGGACAGGTTTATATGAGGACAAACTGATGATTCATCAACACACACACACACTGAAGACGCAGACGCTGCTGCACATCACAGACACGGGAGAAGATGTCTTATTCATGCCCCAGATGCCCCAGTATTGTGAAGGGGACACTACTGTCAGTGAGTGCCGTCTTTCGGATGAGACGTTAAACTGAGGTCCTGACTCTCTGTGGTCATTAAAAATCTCATGGCACCTCTCGTAAAGAGTAGGGGTGTAACCCCGGTGTCCTGGCCAAATTCTTTCCATCGGCCCTTACCATCATGGCCTCCCAATCATCCCCATCCACTGAATTGGCTCTATCAGTCTCTCCACTCCACCTATAGCTGTGGCTGCCGTCGTATCATCCAAGTGGCTGCTGCACACTGGTGATGGTGTGAAGAGACCCCCCTCTCATGATTGTGAAGCACTTTGGGTGTATGGGCATACACGATAAATGCGCTATATAAATACACATTACAATTACTGAAGACTGATGTAATGATACTGAAAAATTCAGCTTTCGCTCACAGAAATACATTTTATTCTAAATTCTAATCAAATATAAATTATTATAAATGTCAATAATATTTTACAATTTTACTGTCATTGTTTTGAAACATGATAGTTTTACTAACTCATTTCTAATAACACAGTACATAATACATGACTAGATATTTTTCAAGATATTAGTATTCAGCTAGTGACATTTAAACTAGGTTAATTAGGCAAGTTAGGGTAATTAGGCAAGTCATTGTATAACAGTGGTTTGTTCTGTAGACAATCGAAAACAAATATTGCTTAAGGGGGCGAATAATATTGAAAAATGGTTTAAAAAATTAAAAACTGCTTTTATTCATGCTGAAATAAAACAAATAAGACTTTCTCCAGAAGAAAAAATGTTATAGGAAACACTGTGAAAAATTCCTGAATCTGTTAAACATCATTTGGGAAATATTTGAAAAAGAAAAAAAAAAATTTCACAGGGCGAATAATTATATATAAACAAATAAATAAATAAATAAATCTTTCTGTTTTAACATGATCAACTCAGTTGTTTTATGCATGCAAATAAACAAGCAATATAGCTGACTGTAAGAGTTCAACATTATTATATTATTAGTGAAAATAAAACCAAATTAAAATATTCATAAAATATAACAAAATACAAAAAAACGTAGTAGTAGTTGTAGTAATGTAGTAGTAGTTCCTGTAGTGCCAACCCCTTATGATGCTGTTATTGACACATTTGCTGGATGTTGATTGTGCATTTATGCATTTGTTTTATGTATTTAATAGTGTTTGTTGAGTGTAAATCTCTCTCTCTCTCTGTGTTTTGGCTGCAGCAGAAGCGGGTCAGAGTTCTCGTGTCACATCAGAGCGAGAAATGAGCCTAACAGTCAGTTCCCAAACAACAATGACAAAATACTTACAGCTTCACCACCAAAACCACTGTACAGACAGACCAGAAAACACAAACACATGCACGCACACACAGAGAGGCACGGATCCATCCCTGCTGTTTCAACACATCACACACACTCACAGAGAAGCGTATTTCATACTTCTGATGCATTTTATGTACACATACACACTGTTATTGTTAATTGAAGTAACTAAAATGATTTTCTTTGGATCATTGAAATATAAACACGCGGTAACACTTTAGTTTAGGTCACAATTCATGCTATTTACAACTGGCCTATTACTTGCCTATTATTAAGATATTATCTGTTCATTAGTAGTTATAAAGTACAATCTTATTTTGCATCCCTAATCCTACCCAAAATCTAAATCCAACTTCTATTGTACCAACTATTAATAAACAGCTAATTAGTAGTTTATTAAGCTAGTAGTGTTAGTTAATGGTTTGTTAATACCATGAGTTGTCACCTAAACTAAAATGTTACCAAACATGCCAACGTGAAGCATGGGGGGGTAATAAAACTAACTAACTAACTAACTAATTAAAAAAAAAAATAAGCACGCACGCACACACACACACACACACACTATAACTACTAAATCTAAAACTAAAACAGAATAAAAACAAAATATAAACAAGTATACAGTAATATATGTCAAATTATTTACGGATTTTATGTTTTTTGATTGCTTTAATTGAGTTGTCTTCATCTGTAAATATTTTTTTGAAAACTAATGTCTCCCAAATGATTACATGTAATTAAAAATATATTAAAAAGCAACAAAAGTGCATAAAATGATCATTACAAATAAAAATGATTATAGAATTATAGAAAAATGTTTTACAAATGCTAAATGCTGGTAATGTAATATGTGATATAAAAGCACAAAATTAAATACTATTAATGATACTTTCCCCAAAATCCACACCAGTGTTATTAATGTTAAATATAACTATTAAAAGTCATTTCAGTAATTAAAATTAAATAATGCATAGATTTTTTGGAATGTTCCTTTTATAAATGCTAAACAATGATAAATGTATAGCAGCTTAAAGGGCACCTAGTTTACCCCTTTTTCCAGATTTAAGATGAGTCTTTTGTGTCTCCAGAATGTGTCTGTAAAGTTTCAGCTCAAAACATCCATCAGATTATTTATTAGACCTTTCAGAAGTTTGTAATTTTTAGCTCTGAGCATCTTGTAGCTGTTTTTGTGGACTGTGCCTTTAATGCTAGTCCTCCCCACCCACTGTTCCCACGTGCCTGTCAGTGTGCCTCAATCTCCGCCCTCGGCTGCCTCAGATAACAGACAGACATGAAGGAAGCAGATCTCACGTAACGTTTGTGAGAAATACTACAGTAAGAACTTTCACAATGATTATTTGATGGATTTGTTGTGGAGTTGCAACGATGAGTCACACACAATGTCGTTACAAAGCTCACGCACGCACACACACACACACACGCACGCACGCACGCACGCACGCACGCACGCGCACGCACGCACGCACGCACGCACACACACACACACAGCGGACACACACACAGCGGACACACACACAGCGGACACACACACACACACAGAACACAGACAGCGTGTGCGTTTAGCTTTGCACTGTTTGTGCACGGCAAATGTGACAGGATACACATTAATATCCACTGCTGTATGGATATCCGTTATGTTAATGTACAAGATAAACCTGATTTAACGTCCACAACCCGGGATTGAAGCGTCTTCTTTTATAACTGTACTGACACGCGGCTGTGGTGATAAAGTAAAGCTGAAGTAAATCGCTGTAATTCATTACAAACATGCACTGTTTTAAAAACGTGTTCAACTTGTAAAACTCACTCTTGATCACATTTGATGATGATTGATGATCACAGAGAGCTGAACAGATCTTTTATTCCCGGTTGCTTTGCGCACGTCCTGTCTTGTGGATATGATTATACGCGTTACTACGGAGACATGTTAATATGCGGCTGTCAATCAATTGGGTGGGCGGGGAAACCGCACTCCTTCGTCAAGTTGCGGTCGGCCTCAAAATGTGAGGGATTTGGATCCTATTTTAACGTCAGAAAAAAAGAAAAAGAAAAAGAAAAAAAAAAAGAGACTTATTGTCTTTATATCGCCCCAATATGACTGTGGACACACTATACATACACACAGCTCTGTCCAAACAGCTTACAAAAGATGATTTTCATCATAGGTGCCCTTTAAATAAAATCTGAAAAAATATGTTTCTTTCTAACCAAGGTTATAATAGTTTTGGACTTTTCATTAGTTTGAGTTTTTATTTCGTTTTGACTTTTTGTTTTCAACTTCAGTCAGTTTTAAGTAGTTTTTAGAGGCAGATTTACTAGTTTTTATATTTTGAAATTGCTTAGTTTTAGTTTTTATTAGTTTCAGTATTAGTTTTTTTGTTTGTTGTTTTTTTTGTAAATAAGGATATTTGTTAGGTGCAAGATTTAAAATCATCAGAATAAATATTGTAAAATAAAAACTCAACCAAAGATAGGCTACATTTTTTGACACAAGAACACTACCATCTACCATTACCATCTACCCATCCTCAAATTCAAATAAAACAGGCCACAAGATAGCAGCCTTAAGTAAAATATGTGTGCAAGGCTCCTTCTAAGGTTAGATACACATGGGAAGTTGGGATCTTTAACACGAACCGGATCTTTTGTGACAATCCTCTCAGGATCAATAGTTCCGTATTGATTATAAAATATTGCTTCTTACCTATAAAGCTTTAAATAATTTAGCTCCTGTTTATCTAACCAACCATCTGTCTCGCTACAATCCAACCCGCTCTTTACGATCTCAAAACTCAGGGCTTCTGGTAGTACCTAGAATAGCAAAGTCGAGTAAAGGAGGTCGAGCCTTCTCATTTATGGCTCCTAAACTCTGGAATAGCCTTCCTGATAATGTCCGAGGCTCAGACACACTCTCTCAGTTCAAAACTAGATTAAAGACCCATCTTTTTAGTAAAGCATACACTCAATGCATCGCATAACGGTATGATGCATGAATGTGCTCCACGCAGGTGAGCTGGCTCGACATCACCTGTAGGACACACTCCTCAATACACCAGACATTGTAATAGAAACTCTCATATGCTTTACATGTTTGTTTCTATGTTTGTTTATTTAACTGCTATTTTCATCTATAACATTCCATTTTTGCATCTCATTTAAATACACTATGAACAGCAGCTACGCTAATTATTTTCTTTATTCTCTATTTCCACCTGGAGATACTCATTTCGAGGGCCCTAGAGACTATCCAGCGCCATTGATGCGATTCAAGACCTGTGAAGAGATGATCCCAAGGTATCCATAATCCTGGACCAGGTCGTATCCCGAGCTGATGCTGTGGTCGTCATGGAGAAATGGAGTGCATGATATTGATTCTAGAATGACCACTGTGACAAACGAGTCCCCGCATTGATCCTGTGGGCCAACCTGACCGCCCGCCAGTGCCCTACTCACACCTGCAGCTTCTCCACGATGGACGTCCAGCTTCTTTAGCCTCCAGCGCCTAGACTGCAGCTCTGAACAGGAAGTTTGGCCAGATGAAAATGGTCGTGCCCAACAGAGCCTAGTTCCTCTCGAGGTTTTTTTTTTCCCCTTCACTTCGTCAATTGGTGAAGTTTTTTTTCCTCGCCACTGTCGCCACTGGCTTGCTCGGATCGGGACTTGTGGAGCTGTGCTTCGGTGGATTTGCTCTACAGTGTTTCAGCAGTGAAATTTAGACCACACTGAACTAAACTAAACTGAACTTCAACTCTGAAATCTGGACTCTACTAGAACTATGTTAAGCTGCTTTGACACAATCTACATTGTGAAAAGCGCTATATAAATAAACATTAATTGAATTGAATTGAATGTTAGGACTCAACATAACAAAAATATGTAGTCAGCAATCATAATTTCAGTCAGTTAAAACATCACCATGATCTGAAATGTTTCTTACAATTACGTTTTGCAACCCAACTGAAGCATAATTCACTTATTTAAATTCCATTACGACTTTCGGTTATGAACTAAACTAACTAACGTTTTGCCAGATCCTCTCGTTTAAGCCCTCGGTTTACGCTGCAGTTGTTCAAGTTTAGTTCAGCCACAGCAGGCTGTCATGTACAGCCTGCTGTTTCAGTTGTGTTCTGTTCACTGAATCACGCATGCGCAGTATTATCAGTTCACTGCTTCTCAAATCTGATCTCAGAGTACTGTTCTAATAACTGAATAACTCAGTATATATTGGTTTATTTCGAGTCCGAGAGGGGTATCAGGCATGTTAAAAAGTAAGTAGTTTGTGGATAAGAGTGCTTACTGGAGATGTAAATCGTTTCAAATGATTCACTTAGATTTGGTGAACTAGTTCAACCGGTTCAATTAGAAGATCCGGTTAAAAAGAACGATCACTAATACAGAAATAAAACCTGTTATTGGGCACAAATGTGTTAAATTAATACTGTGTGTCTGCTCGGGTCGTATTTAATCACAGTGCTGCTGTCATGTCTAGTCGCGGAAGCAACAGCGAAGATGACTGGAGGAGAACCAGCTTGATCTGGCCAATGGCAGCAGGATTACAGAGGTCCCGTACAGGTCAAACACCTGGCAGCGCAAAGTAAATAGATGTACTTTTAAAAGGCATACAGTAAGCAGTCGTGTAAAGAGTACTGAAAAATCATACTTAAGTAAAAGTACCATTACTTGCCTAAAAATGCAGTGCAAATAGAGTAAAAGTATCTGTTGTAAATATTACTCAAAGTATGAGTAAACAGTAGACCTTCCAAAAGTACTCAAGAGTAGTGAGTAGAGAGTATTACGCAATAAAAAGCTGATGCATTTACATGTAATTTGTGGATGTGTGTAAACGTAACATTCTGTAGTGCATTTAGTTATTGCCCAGCAGGCACACAACGTCATAAGACGTTAATATTAGGTTAGATTTAGGTTGTGATGTCAGGTAACCAAAATTCAATGTCTAGCCAGCGTCTAAGGACAATGTTATTTTGATGTCCAATAACATCGTCAAATGACGTTGATATTTGGTTGATTTTAGGTTGTGTTGGAAAGTGACCAAAATCCAACGTCGAGCCAACATCTTAAACCAACGTCTTATTGACGTCAAATACTGACACTTATTCGTCAGGTATGGCAACCATAATCCAACATCTGATAGACGTCATAGTGGTAACGTCCACACAACGTCAAGCTCTAACATCATTAGACGTTGACATTTGGTTGATTTTAGGTTGGATGTTGGACACTGACATCGGCCTGACGTTGAGTTCTGACGTCAAACCGATTTTCATTTCCAAACAAAACGCAACATTTCAGTCATCATACTGTAAACATCTGTCTTCATCTCATCAGTGACGTGCATCTAAACAGTCTTCTTATACACTTTTATTGTTTACAAACAGTTTTCTGCATTTATAAATTGCTAATGTCTTGAGGTAGTTCACTATGATGCGATTTACCTTCTATGTGTGATTTGATTGGACAGGAATCACAAGACTGATTTTTCTAATTCCCATAGACAAGAAAAAATAAAGTAGTGACTGCAGATTGAAGGAAAGCAGTAGAGTAAAAGTACCGGTACTGCACTAAAAATGTACTCAAGGGAAAGTAAAAGTACACATTTATAAAACTACTTAGTAAATTACAATTTCTGAGAAAAACTACCCAATTACAGTAATTTGAGTATTTGTAATTAGTTAGACTTACTGTCAGTGGTGTAAACTATGTATTAAATACATTTACAAAGACGTAAACGAAGGACGTTGCTATAATTTTAGCTAGTTTCAGTTACTTTTCTATGTATACAATACAGTTTCAGTTAGTTCTAGTTTAAAAAACTCGTTTTAACTTTATTACAGTTAACGAAAATGTTTTTAATTATAGTTTTCATTTTTTCGTTCGCTTTCGTTAACTATAATAACCTTGTATATAATAACTGTATTCTAAATAGCAATTAAAAGAGATCAAATAAAAAAAACGTATCTATGTTTTAAAATAAAAACTTATACTGTAATAGGTTTGATTAGAATAAAAATTAACATGCATAATCCAACCAAATACATTTAAATTAAATGTAAAACATTACAATAAAAATAACAAACACATCATTAAATAACCACAATTTTAGGTCAAACTAAATAAAAAATTTAATATCAAAAAGTATTTTAGAATTTAATAGCGCTGATCCACACTAGTCAGGTAAGTATTTAGGTTATTTAGGTCAGGTTACTAGTCAGGTTAGTATTCAAATTCATCCAAAACATCCTCTACTTTTTTTTAAACAACAGAATATTAAAGGTATGCATTACTTTAATAACCTTTGTGTGATCTTTGGAGTTATGAGGAAAAACTGCAGCCAGGATTTCCGTTCCATGCAAATGAGGATGATTTAATGATGACAGAACTTCAGTCTGAACTGGCTTTTAAGAATGAACTCCTCATTTCTAAACGAGATGAAAACATTCGGGGCCCGAAAGTCCCTGCAGTCCAATGAGGAAACTGAGCTGAATGAATGAATGAGTCACATCCTCAAATACTTCAGTAAAAGAGGAAGAGCAGAAACAGAGACCGCAGACGCCAAAACAGGAACCAAGGAGTGGTTTTCTACAGGTGGAAGAACCACTTTCCGTAAAATCCTGCCGTCTGATTGGTCCTTGCTAACCAATAGAGTGCATCAGTGCCCACCCACTTTTTTCAGAAGTATTTTACATGTTTGTATTATATTCAATAGGCTTTAAAAAAACCACAAAGCTACAAAATCACAACATTAAAAACTGGTCAAAAATACAACACTGTGAACTTTCATTAAAAAGGGAGAGAACTACAATCCCATGAGGCACTGCGAACAACACCATTCATTTAAAGCTGTTCAAATGTTGACTGCTTTATTCCAGGTTTATTGTTAAATATGTTTACATACACGAGTATTAAACTATTTTGATAAAGTATGGAGACTTGATTGTGGCATTTTTGGTGCTATATAGGACTGGGTGGAGCTTTTTGGTGTGCTTTGACACTCATTGGTGGATTTTTAGCAAAGCATCATGGGTAATGTAGTTTTTAATAGGCCTTTTTTTTTTAAATACACGTTTGTTTTGTTTTTGAACCAAACATGCAGCTACGAGATCACAACATTACAAACTTTGAATTGAAAACTTGCATCAAAAACACAACACTGTGAACTTCTATTAATAATGGAGAGAACTACAATCCCATGATGCACTGTGGACAGCACTATTCATTTAAAGCTGTTCAAATGTTGACTACTGTATTTCAGGTTTATTGCAAAATATTTATATATACATGAGTATTAAAGTATTTTGAGAGTGTATTGAGAGTTGATTGTGGCATTTGTAGTGTTATATGGTGGATTTTCAGCAAAGCATTATGGGTAATATAGTTTTCAATAGGCTTTTTAAAAGAAATAAACTTTTGTTTTGTTTTTGAACCAAACACGAAGCTATGAGATCACAACATTACAAACTTCAAGTTGAAAACTGGTCAAAAATACAACACTGTGAACTTCTATTAATAAGGGAGAGAACTACAATCCCATGAGGCACTGCGAACAACACCTTTAATTTATAGCTGTTCAAATGTTGAAAACTATTTCAGGTTTATTGCTAAATATTTGTATATACAAGAGCATTAAAGTATTTTGAGAGTGTATTGAGAGTTGATTGTGGCATTTGTGGTGTTATATAGGAGTGGGTGGTGCTTTTTTGGTGCGTATTGACCCTCATTAGTGGATTTTCACCAAAGCATCAAGGGTATTGTAGTTCTTAATAGGCTTTTAAAAAAAATAAACTTTCGTTTTGTTTTTGAACCAAACACGAAGCTACGAGATCACAACATTACAAACTTTTAATTGAAAACTTACACCAAAAACACATTATTGTGAACTTCAATAAGTTTACTAAGGGTGAGAACTACAATCCCATGAAGCACTGCGAACAACACTATTAACACTATAACTACAGAGGCGGTCAATTTAACTGTTTTTAGTTTTTGTAATTTAATAACTTTGTTGGAAAAAAACACAAACACATATCTATAAATACTCTGACTTTTCCTAAATATGTGTATATTTCTTTCTAACATTGTTGTTTTATTAAAATTCCAAAACACAAGCTACGAGTATTTCTACCTTTAATTCTGCATGCATTTCAGTGTCTGCTATGTTTCCCCCGTGACTTAAAATATGCGTGCCTCTGTTGCCTAGCAACTTCCTGCCAACATAAACATAACTTTCTGATAAAAACACAACTTTACTTCAGATATGTCTTTCAAAACAGCATATTCTGTGTTTTATTCTGTGTAATATTTCAATAGAAGCTTTGAATGAATTGAAATAAGTGCACTTTAAATGCACGGATGATGCACTTTTAGTTTCAATTGTTAAAAATAAGTGTGTAACACTTTACGCACTCAACGGCCGCATTTTTGCTCACATAGTGAAAGGGGCAGAGCTATGGGGCACTGACGTTCAATTACTTTATTTTTTTTTTGGATTGTGAAAGTTAAATTCTCCTACAAGAGTGATTATGCCGCCTCCCGATGGTGAATGCGGTTATACTCATAGCAGCTACTATTTGGTCATTTATTTGACTAATTTGGCAACCGTCAAATGTTGTCTGGGAAATGGTTTGAATTGGGACAACACTACAATCATATAATATGCTGTTGAGTGTGTAAGTGCATAAGTACATAGTGTATAAGTGCATAGTGTGCCATTTGGGACGCAGTGATGTAGTTTCAGGGTGCTTTCACAATAGCACTTTTGGTCGTTTGAGTTCAGTACGTTTAGCTAATGTGAACAATGTCTTCTGAACTCGGGTGCGCACCCGTGAACCGTATCCAAGTCTGCTTGAAAGAGGTGGTCTGGGGTACGGTTCGCGCAAACTCTGGTCAGGATCACTATTGATATGAATGCAATCATACCAAATAACAGAAGTGAACCGCCAACTATACAACAAACTTTAGTTTTCATTCATGTTCATTCATGTGTGTGTGTCTGTGTATCACCTAACGTTACCTTAGCGACAAGGGGGACTAACCCAGTGCAAACACAGTGATAATGTCTGCTTGTCTCCTCCAAAAACGACTCCTGCAGACATCGCGTGATGTTCTGAACGTTTATAATATTTTTGCGGCTGATAGACACAAGTGGCTCTCTGTATGTTACCAAAACCAAAAGATTGAGTAAAAGCATACAAACATATCGGGGTTCAGAGGGAAAAAAGACGGTGTGAACACAAACCAGCCGAGAAGGTGGCAGGGGGGGACAATCGAACTTGGGTTCGGACCTGGCAATTGAACTAAGTGTGAAAGCATCTTTATTTGGTTCTTACCTGTAACATGTTGAGTAGGAGTGAGCGAAATTTGGTTCCCTCCACCATGAATAGAGCCATCTTGTCACAGAGTTTGGCAGCGGTGGCGGCAAAGCTCCGGTCGCTGACGGCCTTGCGGTAAATGGTCTGCACGATCTGGCTAAGTGTCTCCTCAGATTCGGCTGAGTTCTGCGCCTCCTCCATGAAGCTAGTGAGCTGAGCCTCCACACCGCTGCTGTTATTCCTCATACTGTTCAGGATCTCTAATAATCGGTCCATTCGGCTGCGCTGAGGGCCGGCCGTCGCCACGGGAACATCCTCCTGCCAATCAGAGAACAGTCATCATCAACACTGACGAATAGTGAGTGTTTATCTATATACATGCATAGCGCTGTGACGGTGACAATTTTTTACTACCGCGGTGGGAAGTCACCAACAACCGCCGGTGTTGCGGTGGTGGTGAGGGGGTTGGGTCAATTATGCTGTAAAAATCTGTGACAGAAGTTCACTCAAAAGTGAAAATTCTTTCCGTCATTAATTAACACTTCTGTCATTCCAACCTTCAGAACACAAATTAAGATATTTTATAATATGAAAAAGCAATTAAATTATGAAAATTGTTAAATTAAAGCAATAGTCCAGAGATCTGGTCCCCGCGTCAGGTCAGGGTGCGCCTGTATATAGCCTTTAAAACGCGCACGCGGCGGCGGAGGCGCACTCTAAACTCACACGGGAGAAAACTGCACTAGGATGGCATGAAGGCGAGCAGCCTAATTCATTTCATCTTTTGGTTGACTAATTCTTTAAATACAACTCTTTTGAGCTCTAAAGGGAAAAAAACGCTAAAGAAATTTGCCGTTAAATTAATGTTAGCAGAGACGCAGCTGCCAGTCATTTTCACATTAGTTTTTTAGTAGGGGATTAACATTAGAGTACCCTATTAAAAATGTTTAGTTGGACACTGCACAGTCCTACAGTAGTCTACAATATAATTAATATTATAATTGATTATTATTAATATTATTAAAACTAAGCTATAAAAGTGACAAAACGCAAAACCCTTTTTAATGTTTGCTTTCATTTTGACATGGCTAAAGCGCAGTTTTACAGTTGTGAAAAGAAACATCCCATTATGCAGCAGCAGTCTCAAGTTAGGACACTTAATAAATGCCTTTTGAGTTTAAAGATGATCGGCGTGCGAAGTCAAGTTTACATTTATGTTATAAATGAAATGGGTATATAGTGCATTGAGTGAGTGGATTTGCCAAGGATCAACCTCTCACATGCGCTGCAGGTATAGGCTGAATGATCATCTAGGGTAGATAGGCTCTCTGTTTTGCTACACTAATGCCCGAAATAGTAACTAAGTAACACATTTAGCTACAATTTTTTTTAAATGACATTGAATTGTAGCATGTAGCTTTTTTCTAACACTGATATTGGTTGGGTAATGAAGCGTGATGACTCGGTTATGATTTATTTACCGGTAGTGGGAAGTGAAAGTGGGTTAGCTTGCATGTGTGGGCATAGTTTGACTTCTTTACCTAAAACTTTAAACATTCACGTTGTTTGAAATAAAACGGAAATAAATAAGGAGAATAAAATATAATTTAAACCACTCGTCTGGCGCTGAAGCCATGCTTCGTCTGCGTTAATAAACGGTATCGTTGCATTACCTTCATTGATAAAATCAGTAATAGCGAAACTTCATATTATTATTATTATTACTACTATAAAAAGTATATTACTGGACTAAGTCAGTATAACTTAGGCAGTAATGCAAAGTAATAAATAAGTGAATAAATAGCCTAAATGAAAGGAACAAGAGGGACCAAAATCGTCAGTCTTCCATTTATCACTTTCTCTTTTTTATCTGGCCATTTTTGGAAAGGCCTCTGCGATACCTGGCTGACTAGCTGCGCGTTTGCGTTCAGAAGACAGGAGTTGATTATGCGTGTCTATCTATCTATCTATCTATCTATCTATCTATCTATCTATCTATCTATCCATCCATCTATCTATCTATTCTTTTCATCTGTCCATCTGTTTTTATTCCATTCATTCTTTGTTCTTTTATACCATTCCTAGTTCTTACATTCTGTCAATCCATCCAGTCATTTCATTTAAAAGATCCATCAATCCATCCATCGGTTTTCAATCTATCTATCCTTCAGTTCATTATTTTTTCTTTCAATTTATCCACCATCCATCCATCTTACAATCTATCCAACCATCATTTATTTTATCATATCCATCCATCCATTCAAATCACTCATCCATCCATTCAAATCACTCATCCATCCACCATCTTTTCATTCAATTTACAATTCATTTTTTTCATTCTACCCAATCCATCCATCAATTCCATCAATCTATCTATATACTAACCTATCTATCTTACATTCTTTTCATCTATCCATCTGTCTTTATTCTTTTCATTCTTTGTTCTTTTATACCATTCATAGTTCTTACATTCTGTCCATTCATCCAGCCATAATTTTGTTCAAAAGATCAATCCATCCATCGGTTTTCAATCTATCTATCCTTAAGTCCATCATTTTATCTTTCAATTTATCCACCATCCATCCATTTGTCTATCGTTCCATCCATCCATTTATCCATCCATCCAATTAATTCACCCATACATACATCCATTCTTCTTTCATTCTATCCAACCATCATTCATTCAATCATGTCCATCCATCCATCCATCCATTCAAATCAATCATTCATTCATCATCCTTTCATTAGATTTAGAATTCATCCCACCCATCCATCATGTTTCATTCTATCCATCCATCTGTTTTCATTCCATCCTTCAGTGCATCATGTTTCAATTTATCCATCCATCCATCCATTTAATTAATTCATCCATCCATCCATTCAACCCATCCATTTAATTAATCAATCCATCCATCTTCTTTCA
Organism: Danio jaintianensis; assembly: GCA_903798115.1. Lineage (NCBI taxonomy): Eukaryota > Metazoa > Chordata > Actinopteri > Cypriniformes > Danionidae > Danio > Danio jaintianensis. The sequence continues at coordinate 27,472,426 of CAIGQV010018106.1, forward strand.
TTCTATCTATTCATTCAATCATTCAATCCTTTATTCATTCTATTATGTACATCCATCCAACCATCCATTCAAATCAATCATCCATCCACCATCTTTTCATTCAATTTACAATTCATCCGCCTTTCATTCTACTCAACCATCATGCTTTCATTCTAGTTATTCTTCAAACCCAAATTCTGCACTCAGTTCAGCTTCATGGACTAAACCATACTTTAAAAGCTGTTCCCAATTCAGGTGTGTACATCTTATGTCAACAATCACCTTCTCTTTCAATCTCCTCCTCAGTCTCTCTTTGGATGACTGCAGTAAGCAGATCTTCCCGCTCTCCGTTTTCTCCTCCTGCTTGTCTTCTTTCTTCTTCTCCTCCTCTTTCGGCTCATCCTTCGCTCCTCGATCAGTGTGGATCTCCGGCTCCTCCTGTTTTACATTCTCTGTCTCTTTGGTATTGCGTGCGGGGCCCCTGTCGGCCCCTGAAGGTCCTTGACTGAAACAGTTGGTCTGATGTTTTGGGTTTTGATGCCAGCGGCGGTTCTGGCTGTATCCGTGATGAGGGCCGCTTTGTCGGACACCTTGATTCTGCTGGCCCTGGTAACCCCGCCCACTTTGCTTCAAGCCAGCTCCTAATTGGTGGTCTGAGTTGGGCTGTTGCGTCTGATTGGTCGGCTGATGCTGCTGCGGCTGAAGTCCTTGTTGCTGCTGTTGAGGATTTGGAGATTTCCCACCTGTCCCTCCTCCTTCTCCTCCTCCTCCTCCAGGCAGGCGTTGCTGTTTCCTATAAAAAAAAAAAAACAATAAAAAGAGCCTGTTGAATGACAATGTCAATGACAACTGTCATGTCCATATAAATGTTGCTTTGATGTTCTCAAGTGTTTTAGGTAGTTGCTAGGCATTATGTTATGTTGTTGGCAGGTATCGTTAGTTGTTTGCTGGTCGACTGGTAATTAAAGTGGTAGTCAAGAGTGTTATGGGGTTGCATAGGAACTCTGGGTGCAAAGACTGTAAAATAATAAAATAAAATAAAATAAAACAAAATAAAATAAAATAAAACAAAACAGAATAAAATAAAACAGAACCAAATAAAATACTAAAATAAAATAAAACAGAATAAAATAAAATAAAACAACACAAATTAATAAACTAATTTATTCATTAATTTGTTAATTATTTCTTATATGACTAATGCCTACACTTATAGTATAAATAAACAAATAAATAAATAAATAAACAAATAGAAAATGCACAAAAATAAATAAAATAAAAAACTGAATAACATAAAATACTAAAATAAATAAAAAAACTGAATAAAATAAAATAAAATACAGAATAAAATAAAATAAAACAGAATAAAATAACAGAATCAAATAAAATATTTAAATAAAATAAAATAGAACAAAATAAAAACAAAATAAAATAAAATAGAACAAAATAAAATAAACAACACAAATTGATAAACTAATTTATTCATTAATTATTAGTTAATTATTTCTTATATGACTAATGCCTACACTTAATTTTATGAATGTTCTAAGAAACTAACTAACTAACTAACTAACTAACTAGACAAATGCACAAAAATAAACCAAAGAAATAAAAGAAATAAATAAATACTCAAATATATAACTGAATGTAAACATTTAAGTAAATAAAGTCACAAACAATGCAGTTAATTGATCAATAAAGCACGGAAATTAATACACAATAACAAACAAACAAATAAATGCATGCGTAAATGCAATAAAAATAAAAACAACAATTAACAAAAACTAAAATATATAAATAACAAATAAATAAAAAAAATACAATGATATAAACAAACAAAACTGAAAATAAATACACAAATGCATGCATGAATGAATAAATCTAATGAAAAATTAAGATGAAGCAAAGAATCAAATACATACAAATGCATGAATAAAAACTAAAAGAAAAAAAAAACATAAAAACATAAGTAATGCATAATGAATAAGTGAATGAATTCACGCAACAAGCGCAACAATCCATAGATCCTGGATGCAAGACGATTAACACACAATGAATGTTGCAATATTATATGCTTTCAGAACTAAAGGATGATAAATAGAACTATAACAACAAAGCTTTAATCAATAAATCCATGTGACATGAGCATTTAAAGCGGCAGAAGACATTATTGACGACAATATTGCATGATTAATACGTGTGGATGCTTTCACATAATAGTTTCTGGTGTTAACAGGCCTCAACCCCAAATATGCGCAATAGTAACAGCGATGATGGATAATAATAATAATTGTAGCCACTCACGATGTGTAATGTGTGTGTGTGTGTGTAATGATTTCCTGCAGATGTGAGTCAACCGTTAAACATGTTTGCACCAGACTGACGGATGATCCAACCAGCACTGGATTATGGAGCTTTACAGTGTGTACATATACTGCACACACACATACTGACATGTGC
>CAIGQV010018106.1:27510903-27521450 GCA_903798115.1 Danio jaintianensis
CTCGTCGAGGTGAAAAGTTGTCTCGTGAGTTGTGATGTTATGATGGAGCGTGAGGGTGAAATTAGCATTGAAGATTGGAGGCAGGATTGGATTTGATCTGCAAATCAAGTGCTTTGCACACACCTGGCAACCCAGGCTGGCCTCGGAGTTGCGCTTGTCACTCGGTTGGGCGGGCGGGTGTGACGTAACCGTTTTTTTCACCGGAGTTCAGCGGGTGCCGCGTCCAACATAGGCTACAACTGCAGCCTCACACATTATGGTTTGTATCCATGCAATGGAATAGCACTTCAGATATGATAAAAAGTCATAATCGTCGTAAACATATGGAATTAAGGTATTCCTATTTTAGTCGCATTATTGAAGTGCAGATATGTAAATGCTGTAGTCAAACTATTAACACCTTGAAGGACTTTTAGCCGCATTTTAAGACAGGACATTCACACCTAGCGAGTCAGTAAAGCACCACAGCCACACACATCTCTAAGCACGCGTAAACAAACACACACACTCACTGAATGATCTCCTGGAGACTCATCGTCACATCATCATCACAGAACGCATGTTTATGAAAAGCTGAATTTATTATTTTTTTTTCATTGGCGTGCGGTATCAAACTCCATTAAAACAACTCTCTCCTATCAGTCCTTACTTCATATTCACATGATCGCATTCAGTAGCTCAGAGTGAGTCACGGTGGCATAAATGAAATCTTGCTAAATGAAAGTGAAACTGATTAATTAAGTAAAAATTAAATACAAAAAATTACATATATATTTTTTAAGTTCAGTTTGTGGAAAAAAGTTTGATTTCTCATGTGAAATTGTACAGGGGAGAAGCCAGTCAGTAGAGTTTATAGTTAAATATTTAGCAGTGTTTGCATGTCCTTTACTGCATATAATTCATTTAAATAGAAATAAAATACCATTCATTACAATGTTTTTAAAAAGCAACTAAATTGTTTTTTCTATTTTGTGATTTTTTTCTAGTTCAATAAAAATCTCTTTTCCATTCATATATTTGCAAATATTTAAAATTATATATAAAAAGATTATTTTCCATTCACATAGGCTATTAGCAAAATATTTAGCAGTGTTCGCATGTCCTTTACTGCGTATAATTCATTAAAATAGAAGTAAAATAACATTCATTACAAGATCATTTAAAAAAAAGCACCTAAATATTTTGCGATTTGTTTTTTTTTTCAGTTGAATAAAAGACGATTTTCCATTCATATATTTCATCATTGAGGATTTCTTAAAAATAGTGTAAAATTCTGGTCTCGTTCTCGTGAACCCAATCTCGTCTCGTTGAGTAGGCATCTCGTCACACCCCTAATACACACACATATCTGGATTTTCTAGTTTTATAAAGTATGTATTTGTGTAAAATGTAAATTTGATTTATTCTGTAAAAGTCTGATGTAGAATTCCTTTCCTAATACTTTCCTAATAATTCATTAATTATTAACCTTTTTTTTTTTTATTTTATTTTTTTTAAATGCTCTAAATGGCAAAACTTTTATTTTAAATAGAGAAGAAATGTTATTAGTAGTTTACAGAAACACACAACCTATGCATTAACTATAAATGTATTGAGAGTATTTTCATGGCCATCTTTTTCTTTTTCTGTAAACTACTAATAACATATCTTCTTGATTTAAAATAAAAACTTTCTCATTTAGAGCATTTAAAAAAAATAAATAAGGTGTTGTTATTGTTCTGTTGAGCACTGTGAAACTCTGCTAATCTCCAGAAACTGGAGACATGCTTGTGTGCTCAAATTTCTGTGGAGACCATAATTAGCTCAGGCACATTTTCTTTTTTTCCTTCCTAAAATCCACTGAATAAGTCTAGAGCTCATTTTGAAAGATGATATGGAGCCCTAAACATATTACAGTACTGTAATTAAGAACTTGCACAGTGCATGTACAAAAAACACACTGAAAAATACAGAAAAAAAGGATATATTACATTAGATAAGACATTTATAATTGAAAAAAATGCTTTTTATATTTTAACTCAAAGAACCATTAAAAAATTATGTTAAATATGAAGCAACACAAGTGTTAGTAAGCATAAATATTTATTTTACATCAAATCATCACATCATAAAAGGATAATTTAATGCAGAAGACTGGAGTAATGATGCAGAAAAGTCAGCTTTTACATCAGAGCAATAATTACATTTGAAAATATATTTGCATAGAAATCAATTATTTTAGTTTGTAAAAATATTTCAGATTTTTCCCCATTTTTATTGTATTTTTGGTCAAATTTGTAAGCAGATGAGATTTTAAAAACATTTTTAAATACCTTCCCATCCTCAAAGTTTTTAATGATGTATTCAAGTCAATCGAAAATTGATGTAATTTGTTTCTACACAGCATGGATCTAATATCTTTTACTTTAAATAAACATGAACATATTATATAAAATATGAATCAACACAACTGTTAGCAAGCATAAATATTTATTTTACATCAAATCAGAATGATTTCTGAAGGATAATGCAATGCAGAAGACTGGAGCAATGATGCAGAAAATCCAGCATTTAAATCACAGGAATAATTACATTTGAAAATATATTCGCATAGAAATCCATTACTTCAGTTTTTAAAAATATGTCAGATTTTTCCCCATTTTTATTGTATTTTTGGTCAAATCTATGAGCAGATGAGATATTAAAAAACATTTTTAAATACCTTCCCATTCTCAAACTTTCGAACGATATATTGAAGTCGGTAGAGAATTGATGTCATTTGTTTGTACACTGCTTACAGGACTAATATTAAAAACATCTAGCTTTAAGAAAAAGACAGACATAGAGAGAGCAGAAGCTGACGGCCTCATTAACTCAATTTAGCCTGAGTTTTAAATTAGACCGTGAGTCAGCACTGCAGAAGCAGAAAACCCACACTCTCAGAAATAAAGGTACGCGAGCTGTCACTGGGGTGGTACCTTTTCAAAAGGTACAAATTTGTACCTAAAAGGTCCATACTAATACCTCAAGGGTACATACTAGTACCTAAAAAGCACAAAAGTGTTCCTCTTAAAAAAAAATTGGTACTAATATATACTTTTGAGGTACCAATATGGACCCTTTAAGTACAAATGTGTACCTTTTGAAAAGGTACCACCCCAGTGACAGATCACGTACCTTTATTTCTGAGAGTGCAGAGCAGACAAACATATATTTACTGAACTCTGATCTTTCTGATATAAACATGTGATTGTGATTTAAAATGCATATTTAAATACATATCACATTTTGTAATTATATATGGCTACATAATAATAACAACAATAATGCAAGTTCTAAATACAAACAAAATTGCTATTGTCAACATGACACTACAAAATACTTAAAAAGTACTTTATTTTACAAAGTATATACAGTTGAAGTATTTTTTCTTCTGGAGAAAGTCTTATTTGTTTTATTTCAGCTAGAATAAAAGCAGTTTTTAATTTTTTTTAACCCATTTTAAGGTCAATATTATTAGTCCCCTTAAACAATATTTGTTTTGGATTGTCTACACAACAAACCACTGTTATACAATGACTTGCCTAATTACTCTAACTTGGCTAATTAACCTAGTTAAGCCTTTAAATGTCACTTTAAGCTGAATACTAGTATCTGGAAAAATATCTAGTCAAATATTATTTACTGTCATCATGGCAAAGATAAAAGAAATCATTTATTAGAAATGAGTTATTAAAACTATTATGTTTAGAAATGTGTCTTCAACTGTATACATGTATATTATAATGATTATGTTGTTTTATAGCTTTAAACTTTGCCTTTTGGTGATTAGTGTTATATAATCATGCCAAGCCACATGAAAGAAAATACTATAGTAAAGTACATCAATTAATCTGTTGTGGCAATTCTATAGCTGCTATGGTAACGCAACAACTATAGTAATATAAACAAATGACCCAATGCTGTACATTTCTACAACTATAGGGTGTGTTATATTACAATACAGCACAGTTCACTGTAGTCAAAAGTAAAGTATACTATACAGACCGCGTAGTTTTTCACGATTTTTTTTATGGTTTTTTGCCATAAAAATTACTGATTTTGTGGTGGTAATTCCAAGAAATTTGCGGACAATTTTGCGATAATATATATATATATATACACAAAGGTGTGAATACTATAATATATATTACAGTTAAATACACTCTACTATAGTATGGTTCAAAAACACTATAGTATTTACTATAATAAATTGCAGTTTTAGTTTTATATTGATTATTAACACAGACCCACAGTGATATGTCATTATTTACACAGACAGATTTATTACATTTGTGTGTGTGTGTGTGTGTGTGTGTGTGTGTGTGTGTGTGTTTGCTTGCGTGTTCCTTTGTGTGTGTGTTTGCTTGTGTATGTGTGTGTGTGTGTGTGTGTGTGTGTGTTTGCATGTTTGTGTGCGTGTGTCTGTGTGTGTATTTGCTTGTGTGCATGTTTGTGTGTGTGTGTGTGTGTCTGTGTGTCCAAGTGCACGTGTGTGTTTGCTTGTGGGCATATGTTTCCCTATATGCGTCTGTGTGTCCATGTGCACGTGTGATTTTGTGTGTGTTTGCTTGTGCGTGTGTTTGCTTGTGTGCATGTTTGTTTGTGTGTGTGTGTTTACTTGTGTGCGTGTTTGTATATGTCTGTCTGTGTGTGTATGTGCACGTGCATGATTGTGTGTGTGTTTCCTTGTATGTGTCTGTGTCCATGTGAGTTTTTGTGTTTGCATGTGTGTGTGTGTGTGTGTTTGTGTGCATGGTTGTTTGTGTTTGCTTGTGTGCATGTTTGTATGTGTTTGACTGTGTGTGTATGTGCACGTGTGTGTGTGTGTGTGTGTGTGTGTGTGTGTGTGTGTGTGTGTGTGTGTTTGTTTGTTTGTTTGTTTGTGTGTCTGTGTGTGCATGTGTTTCCTTGTGTGTGTCTGTGTGTGCGTGGGTTTGTGTGTATTAACTTATGTGTGTGTGTTTGTGAGACTCTCACCCATGACTGTCCAGGTTCGCAGCCCAAATGTCTGTCCCGAGGATGTCGAAAGAACACTCTCTGTTTCCGTTCTAACACACACACATGCACACGCACATGCAGAAACACACAGTTACACTGTCAGTGCTTTAACAGGTTATTGTTTTGTTTTTTTAGAGCAATAAATATAGAGTTTTTGTCCTGACCTTTGCTGGAGCTCTGAACTGGTTGTTTCGTCCTCTGCTGCCTGATCTAGAACCAGAACCAGGTCGAGAACCTGAACTAGGTCTAGAACCAGTGCTGCCGTTACTGCTGTGCTCCCAGTCATCCTAAAGACAGAAAACATTCAATCACATTCACGAAATCACTCAACATCTACTGCACACGTTATAAACAGAGACCAAGATCAACCATAGCAGCCTCATTTTCAGCTTCAGCATACGTTTATGTCAATAATAATGAAAAAAAAAATAATAATTTTTTTTACAGAGTTTTCTGAAAAGTCCTGACAATAAGTCACAGGCAGGTCTAAACTGCAAAAAATAAATAAAAAAATAAAAAAGATCACATTTAATAATCATATTCACGAATAATGTAAAATTTATGCATTTTATAGATTTATTGATGTATTTTAGCTCCCCTCAATCAGTAAAAAATAAAGAAAAAGTAAAAATACAATATACAAAAATTACAGTGGCAGTCATTATAAACAAGGTTTATTATAATTGTATATATTTTAAACTAGCTCAAATTAATTCCTGTGACTTTGACAAACACCAAGAGTTTCGCTTTTTCACTCTGGAAGCTATTACAAATCCTAATTAACTAATTGACTAAAAATAACTGCTACGTGTTTTTAAGTTGTAAAGTTGGATGAGACGTAACATTAAGTGAGTCTCTACTGGTGCTGGGTGAAAATGAGAAAACAAAACGAATGAATAAGTGAAACAAAAATTAACAATTTATTAAACCGAGAATATCAAACAATGAATATAGGAATTTAGAATGTAATTTTAAATAACAGAATTAAACGAAAAACAGGAGTGTTGCCAAAACAAGGAAATAAATATAACAAAACAATCTAACTAAACCCCAACCCACTAAACTAACTAACCAAAGAAAAATGCAGAAACAAAACCGTAATCTTGAGCATATACGACGCTTAACTAAACTTCTTAACTATTGCAAAACATAATTACAACTGCGGCAACCCCTCCATAAACTAAATAACACAAAAAAAACAACTATGCGGCTCAAAATCACTAGAGTTCTCGTAAAGTACACACTGTTAACCATTAGCAAAACAAGAGCTTATCTGATAATCCAATTCTCAAAGATCATTCAGCTTCCTAATAATCGGGTAAATTGAGCTGCACAAACCTATCTAATGAATAAAGCACTTAAACAAGACAAACTAAACAACAACAGCAGCAACAACAACAACAACAACAAAGATAATTCAAACACAAATGAACAGGCTGGCCGACACAAGTGAGGAGGTTGGTGGCGAGCCAAGCCAGAGTGCGTCATAATGATGACTGACAGTCTTCCTGACCAATGGTAGCACACCTAGGACAGGACAGAGTACACAACGGAAGAGAGACGAGAAAGCAAAACAGAAAAACAAACACAAAACACCACAGAACATACGTGAAACGTAACAATAACTAAATATATTAGGGAGAGTCACACTAAAATTGACAAAAAATATATATGCATCCCAAAACAAACTGAAAGTACTTCAGGGGTTATTAATATGTCAGTGATCTTTGGTTAAGTGATTAAAAAAAATAAATCTAAAATAATCAGCGTAAGGTACTAGAAAAATAAGTGAAAAAGTAAAAAACAAAACTTGAAAACATGTAAGTGTAATAACGGGTAATACCCTGGCAAGTACTGGGCCTAGGGAATGTCATGATATTGCAGGCCAAACCATCACTGATCCACCCCCATGCATCACTCTGGGCATGCAACAGTCTGGGTTGTACGCTTCCTTTGGGGCTTCTCCACACCGTAACTCTCCCGCATTGCAATATTTTAAGCAAAACTGTCCTATCCCCCAGCACTGCTCTTAAGCCACAGTCACGCTGCACTTTTCACCCCATAGACTTCTATTCATACGCAAGTGAATGTTTAAAGTCATGTAGTGTGAACTAGGCTTAAACAGCGGTGAGTTCGGTAAACTTATGACCTTCACGGCCAATCACAGTAATTTCTGTTGAGCACATGAACACAATGGCAAATCAGCGATGTTTAAGAACGCGCTTCGTTTTTAAAATTTCAGTATCGATTGGAACCAAATTCCAGTATCGTGACAACCCTACATGTCGCTGCATTGGAAAGTTCAAGCTTGTTGAACTCTGAATTGCGAAATCGCATCACGTGATTGCGTGAGACCAATCGAAGATCAAAACATGACCTCTCTGGACAGGAATTTTAAATATGGAGCAATCGCTCATTTTTTTTTTTTTTTACATCTAATCATCTAGTTTAGTCCCATCCCTTTTCGCAGCGCCGAATGACAGAATTTCGCATCCTCAAACTGTAGTGTGACCGCAGCTTTACTGGTGGAATGTTCAATCAATGACGTTTCCAACACTAAATAGGCCAGTGTTTCATTGTTTAACCCCTGTATATCGCAGGAAAACTAAATATCACAAATGTCTGATGTTTCTTAAATGATAGCCATGTCTATAAAGGCCTTTCTTTTTCAATTATTTGTGCCTTTGATTTTTTTTTTTGACAGAAAATATGTTTAAGTATCAAAAGAAATGCAAAACCCCTAAATTACAAGCACACAAATACTGAAAGTGCTTGCAAACTAAACACATGTAAAGCAAACGAGTCTTCAGCTCATTCAAAGCAAGTTCATCAGACAATACTGAGCATGTGCAGAACTAAATCACATGACATCAGTGAATATTCAGAGCAGGGATTGAGTGACCTCATCACAGCGATGCAGAGGTCATGACCTCAGACCACAATACTATCCCTGTGCTGTTCACAATGATCTCTCACACACCCATCTCACACGCACACAAATTTAAAACACAGAGCATCTAACCTTCTCACGTCTGCCTGCTTTAATATTTAACATACACACAGATTACCCTTATGGCTGACAGCTTTAGCCTGCTCCAGTGTCACTAATGAGAGAAAATTAGTGATGCATCAGTCTGGAGAATTGCACACAGACTGTATGTGAGTCACCATGTAAGCAAAATGAACAATTATTATTTGTTTATGGAATACTGCTAAATTTATTGTTCATCCATGCACATCATTTGATCCAATTCATATGCTCTAGTAATATCTAATCCAAAATCCTGCCAAGCCCAATGACATTTTACTTTTGGTTTTCTGGCATGAAGGCGGGATCAAAATGTCACTCGCATGAGATCCACCAATAGCAGACCACAGCAATCTAATGAATGCCCCATTAAAGGCACAGTATATAATTGTGGCCACTAGAGGGCGTGAATTCACAACAAACAAATGTGTAGTTTGATGATGTCATGACTGAGTGTGTAATCACGGGAGTTGTGGTCTTCATTACATCATAAAGGACTCATGTCGATGGATGAGCTGAAGTATTCAACAATCGTATTCTGTGATGCGTAATGCAAGAGCTGTGATCTGTCCCCCCCACACACCCACTAGGGGTTGCACCGACTAGTTGACTGCTGGACTTTAATGCTCTGCGGTGACAATTTTTGATTGACGTCGACTAGTTGGCTGCGCAGATCACGTGGTTTGACCTGAACTACGTGGCAGCTTTACACACGAAGGTGGTTCACTGAATGAAACTGCCCTCGGATTATTTGAAGTCATTTTTAAAATGCCATTTTTCTTACTTCAGCGTCAAAGATTCACATGAACTTCGAGTCAACTTTAAATCGTCAAACAGATGGCAGTTAGATCACTCCACGCAAATACCCTAGTGCACATGATAGCCAATCACTTTTACGCAACCTGGAAAAGTAATGTGATTGGCTGTTGTCCTTTGCGAAGCATAGACGAGGACATATTTTGTGATAATCTGTGAACTGCGAAACCGTGAAGTGCGCAGCCGCCAGAGGTGTGATAAACTTCATAGCATGTGCAAATATCATCTCAGGTGAACGCGGTGAAGATGTGCATCGAGAAGACATCTGATAACCAAGATAAGCCAGTAATCGTGAAAAACGCCCGGCTTGGGCAGGATTTTGAGCAGCTTTCTAGCGCACACTATCAAACGGTACAATGTGCGTCTGAGCATGTCTCTGACAGCGTAATAAGGCTTAACGTTATAGTCTTTGTCTTTCATGCGTTATGTTGTTATGAATAACTTCACATGAATCTGTGTGCTGATGACATGTGCATTACTTCTGCATTAAAATATCTGTTATTGTTACATTCTTACTAGAACCTGTGGTGATCAACGTTTTGACTGCATTTATTTAGCAGTAAAACTAGCCCGAGTGCTAATATGTTGCATTATTAACAAAATGAAAGTTTGGTAATGTTGTAATGTTGCATTGTTTTTTCAGCGTGTTATGAGCTGTCAAACAGCATGTCTATATATTTCCTTCAAATAAATCGCAAATTGTGGCATGTTGCAAAACATTTGCATCTTGTGTTTTATTGATGACATCACCAGTGACTAGTCGACGTCGACTCGACTTTGATAACATGAAAGTCGACTTCCAAAACTCTTAAGTCGTTCAACCCCTAACACAGACACAGAACTCACTGGTTTGGATAAGCCCCTTTCCCGTGAAGATGTCCAGCTCCCGTCAATCTTATCACTGCAGTTTTCGGTCCACTGAGGGAAAGACACACGTACAGAGACACACAGAGAGAGAGAGAGAAAAAGAAAAATCTTACTGTAAATAGTTTCAGGTGTCGGGCAGGTTTTCTTTGTTTAACCTGTGAGGTGTGGGACTAAGGCTAGATCCAAAATCATTCACTATATTCATACATATTCCCTCCTTTAAGTAGACTATAGTGGACTAATGTAGGGAATAGTGACTGAGCATATAGGTGGCGATTTCGGATACAGTAAAGACCAGTTTATACTTCTGCATCAAGTGCGCAGATTGTCCACCATTGCCCATACCCTTCACTGTAGCCTGATGCAGATCCTGACGTGCACCTCTCAAAAAAATTTAACTACATGTCATGGCAGAGTTTTGTCAAATCTTCTTCACCCTGGCCGGAGTTTTCAGAAAGTTTTGGTTTCAGTAACCCGGTACTCTGTATTTGTGTGAACAAACAGCGAAACTGCATAGAAAAAAAAGGGCGGTTTTAAAAATACCAGTGTTCATGTTGACAGGGCCTGAGAAACCCTACTGCCAGCTAGCGCTTCAGAATAGTTATTGTCAGAGCAACACAAACAGAACACAGAAGTATAAATGCACGGCTATGTGCAAGGTCTGTGCCGTGGGATACTGCAATCACTCGACGCAGAAGTATAATTCAGCCTTAACGGTCTATTATACATGTGATGTGTGGGACAGTGTCTATAATACAGCATCTGTGAACATCTATAATACAGTACCTGTGATGTGTGGGACAGTGTCTATAATACA
>CAIGQV010018106.1:27521460-27546183 GCA_903798115.1 Danio jaintianensis
CATCTGTGATGTGTGGGACAGTGTCTATAATACAGCATCTGTGAGTGCTATAATACAGTACCTGTGAATATCTATAATGCAGTACCTGTGATGTGTGGGACAGGGTCTTGTCCACATCGGGGTCTGTTTCATTCTTGTCGCTCAGCAGTCCCTGCACCTGGTACTCCAGCACGTAGCTGTCGATGAACCGCTCCAGCTCCTCAATCTCCTGCGAGCGTGTGCTTCCCGCCTCTGACGACGCTGACGCCACCGATGAGCTCTCCATGGCAACCGGCCCGCTGTGGGGGAGGAGCGAGGGAGCTGTGGGTGGGGCAGAGAGGAAGAGGAAGCTGTTAGTGCCCTAAGCCTAATAATAATAACAACAACTACCTTTACACAGTTGAAGTCAGAATTATTAGCCCTGCTGAATTATTAGCCGTCCAGTATATTTTTTTCCCAAATGCTGTTTAACAAAAAGATTTTTTCAACATTTCTAAACATAATAGTTTTAATAACTTTTAAATCTTCTTTTACCATGATGACAGCACATAATATTTGACTAGATATTTTTCAAGATACTAGTATTTCAGCTTAAAGTGACATTTAAAGACTTAACTAGGGTAATTAGGCAAGTCATTGTATAACAGTGGTTTGTTCTGTAGACAATCAAAACAAATATTGCTTAAGGGGGCTAATAATATTGACCTTAAAATGGTCTTAAAAAAATTAAAAACTGTTTTCATCCTAGCCAAAATAAAACAAATAAGACTTTCTCCAGAATAAAAAATATTATAGGAAATACTGTGAAAAATTCCTTGCTCTGTTAAACATCATTTGGGAAATATTTGAAAAAGAAATTAACAGGAGGGCGAATAATTGTGTATATTTAAGGACTCTCATAAACATAATGATGTTTCTACTACACAAACTATATATTCTCTACCCCTAAACCCTATCCTCACAGGATATAAAAACAAGTACACACACAGGTTTGTTTTTGTGAATTGTCGGTACACTACATAGGTTTCTATTGTTTTTAACTGAACAAACTGTATTTTCTATCGCCCTAACCCCACCCTACCCCTGAACTCAACCCTCACAGGAAACGGTGCAGTATTACTTTCTGAAAGAAAACTAATTCTGCGTGATTTATAAGCTTTTGGAGAAATGAGGATCAGCAATGTCCTCATATTTCACCACTTTCTTGTAATACCTTTGCCATGCCCATGTAGTTATACAGATTTGTGTCCTGATATGTCACAAAATCACGTACACACACACAGACTGCAGTTCACCTACATCACCAATAGTGGCAGCAGAGGTACAACAAGTTACAGTCTAGTTGATAAAGTTCTGTCTGCTTCTGTCTATCCTCTCATCTTTCACCAGTGTCACATCCATCCTCTTTCTTTAATCTTTGAACCTAATACCACCATATATTAAACATAGACCTATTCAACTCTGCTTTCTTTGCACAGCACTTTCAAAACCATAAAATACAAATCACATAAAAGTTACCACATCTGTGATACGACGTATCAGTTGTGATCATTAAGCTTAATTGATATTAAATTAAACTTTTGGACAACACAAAAAAAGGAAAATGTTTGTTACAAGGATATGATTTTACAAAGTGGCAACACATTTAGACCAACCAACTATATTTGAGTCAAATAAAGAGTAGAATCAGAAATTTAGGCATGTAGACATGGTCAAGACGATCTGCTGCAGTTCAAACCGAGCATCAGAATGGGGAAGAAAGGTGATTTAAGTGACTTTGAACGTGGCATGGTTGTTGGTGCCAGACGAGTATTTCAGAAACTGCTGATCTACTGGGATTTTCACGCACAACCATCTCTAGGGTTTACAGAGAATGGTCCGAAAAAGAGAAAATATCCAGTGAGCGGCAATTCTGAGGTCAGAGGAGAATGGCCAGACTGGCTCCAGCTGATAGAAAGGCAACAGTAACTCAAATAACCACTCGTTACAATCGAGGTCTGCAGAAGAGCATCTCTGAACGCACAACACGTCCAACCTTGAGGCGGATGGGCTACAGCAGCAGAAGGCCACACCGGGTGCCACTTCTGTCAGCTAAGAACGAGAAAGTGAGGCAACAATTCACACAGGCTCACCAAAATTGGACAACAGAAGATTGGAAAAACGTTGTCTGGTCTGATGAGTCTCGATTTTTGCTGCGACATTCGGATGGTAGGGTCAGAATTTGGCATCAACATGAAAGCATGGATCCATCCTGCCTTGTGTCAACGGTTCAGGGTGGTGGTGGTGGTGTAATGGTAGGGGAGATTTTCTTGGCACACTTTGGGCACATTAGTATCAATTGAGCATCGTGTCAACGCCACAGCCTACCTGAGTATTGTTGCTGATCATGTCCATCCCTTTATACCCACAGTGTACCCATCTTCTGATGGCTACTTCTAGCAGAATAACACGCCATGTCATAAAGTGCAAATCATCTCAGACTGGTTTCTTGAACATGACAATGAGTTCACTGTACTCAAATGGCCTCCACAGTCACCAGATCTTAATCCAATAGAGCACCTTTGGGATGTGGTGGAACGGGAGATTCGCATCATGGATGTGCAGCCGACAAATCTGCAGCAACTGCGTGATGCTATCATGTCAATATGGACCAAAATCTCTGAGGAATATTTCCAGTACCTTGTTGAATCTATGCCACGAAGGATTAAGGCTGTTCTGAAGGCAAAAGGGGTCCAACCCGGTACTAGTAAGGTGTACCTAATAAAGTGGCTGGTGAGTGTATAAACCAATTGTGAGAAATAAAAACACAAATCTAAAACAAAATGTTAGAAATTTGAGGGAAAAAGGTAAGTATTATGACTTCTCATTCACAAATCTGTTTATAACTCATTATCAAGATCAATTTTCTCACTTTATAACTCAAAGATGCAATTAAAAGTCAGAACTCTAAGGAAAACAACTCAGCGATACTAATTCAGAACTAATTCGGGGGGTGAAAATGTCAGAATTGTTAGAATAATAAAACATTTCAAATTGTTCCAATGAATTGGAGAAATGTTTTAATCTGTATTAAACTTGCTCTTGGCCATTTAAAAATGAAAAAAAAAAAAGTACACTTTGTCTTTCCTCGCTTCAGAAACGAAATGATGAGATGAAGTTCTCGACAAAGTAACTTACATGCACAAACTGCACAGAACAACTTGACAACTCGAAGGAGAAAAGTAATGTAGTTGTGCAAGTCTTCAGTTCATGCAGGACTCAAAGCACAAATAATACCACAAAAAATGCTTTACTACAATGAAGCACAGGCCCTTGAGTCCTTCACACTTTATACCTACTCCTTCCACTGGGCTTTACATTACCTAATGAAGGCTCAAGGTAAAATAGAAAGAGAGAGAGAGAGTATAATCTGGTTTTAAGTCACTACTTGAATCGTGTCCAAGCAAAGAGGATTTACAACTGGAGCAGCAGAATCTTACCAGCACACATCCACAATAACACACGCAACGGTCTTACGCCTCCAAAGCAGAGCTGCTGGTATTTAAGATCATTTGCCTGGTTAAGCAATTGTTCTTTGTACCACCCGTGATCTGTGAATGGATGCTTTGTGCGAATATTCATCGTGTTTATTCAATTATTTTCCTTCAGGTTAGTGCCTTTATTCATCAGGGGTCACCACAGCGGAATGAACCGCCAACTTACCCAGCAAATGTTTTACACAGCGGATGCCTTTCAGCTGCAACCCAGTACTGGGAAACACCCGTACACACACTCATACACTACGGCTAATTTAGTTTATTCAATTCCCCTATAGCGCATGTGTTTGGACTGTGGGGGAAACCGGAGCACCCGGAGGAAACCCACGCCAATACGGGGAGAACATGCAGACTCCACACAGAAATGCCAACTGACCCAGCCAGGACTCGAACCAGCGACCTTCTTGCTGTGAGGAGACAGCGTTAACCACTGAGCCACCGTGCCACCCTGCTTTTATTCAAGCCAAACTAAAAGAAATAAGACTTTATTTCTGCAGAAGAGGAAATATAATAGGAAATACTGTAAAAATGCTCTGTTAAACATCGCATGGGAAATATTTGAAAAAGAATAAATATGTGAGAGGATATATCAGAGGAGCCTTCATAATTTTTTTTAAACAAGATAACGCTTAATAAAGCGATATATACTTAAAATTCTAATTAAAATATTACTGCATGCTTTCCACAGATAGCAGTCTTAATAACATTGTAAAAATATCCATAAATTAGCAGTTTTCCGTATTTTGGGGTTCATGGGATTATAAATTCATCCATGTATATCACGAGTTCTCAAATTACTTCTCCCTCTTCAACGACTTCTCTTCTCTGATTGGTGAGGGCGGGATCAAACATGAGTGTCACTCACATGAGCTCCACCAATAGCAAATCACAACCATACAATCACTTCTCTAAGAACAAAATCAAGCCCCGCCCACATTTGGTCTCGCACAAGAAGCAATTTCTCTCAGATTTATATTGCAACAAAGTAAAAAAGATGATCATAACTTCAGTTTCATGCCAACTTTGCAAACAAATACATCAATTATCATTTATTTTGAGAATGTGCCGAGAGTTTACTATATTGAAGTCTGCTTGAAATCAATATTTACTGTTTATTTTACTAGCTCATATTGTTATTCTTAAGGTAAATAACTAATCCGTGCAAGTTGATCCACTGAAAAAATGAGTTTGTTGTGGTAATCTTCAATCAAAGCCTGACCATTTGCTTATGCATTAGGAGTGGCTCCTTCTGTTGAGATCAACCTGAAGGTTTCCATAGCAACTGCATATTAATACCCTCTCTTAACACTGTAAAAATATCCATAAATTAGTAGTTTTCCGTATTTTGGGGTTCATGTTTGTTATTATTTATGCTTATGAATTGCATTATAGGACTTTGATCTGTCTTACAACAACTTATAACCTTGCAAAATGACTTTTATGAACATGTTTAATAGTTTGAAGTGCTGTATTGTCTGGGTTGGTGTTGTATATTATGCTGCAAAAACCTTGTAATAAACTGCCAGTACATTTTCAGTTATTTTACAGACTCATTTCTCTATATATTATTTCTTATACATTATTTCAAACGACTAAAATATCAATAAAAGTCACTTTGTTAAACTGTAGGAGTTGAATTTTCAACATTAAAAGTCGACAGAGCAGAGATCAACATCCCATAATGCAGTTCACAACCATAAATAAACAGAAAACACCTGTGAATCTAGAAAATATGGAAACTGTTCATTAACAGATAATGTTTACAGTGCACTAAAATGAAGCAGCAAAACGGTTTTCAACATTGATAATAATCAGAAATATTTCTTGATTATTCAATCTTGATATTGTAATATCTTCTGTAAGATGGTGTGACACTGAAGACTTGAGTAATAATGCTGTAAATTCAGTTTATAATGAAAACAAATGCAGCACTGGTGAACTTTTGGATATCAGCCACTTAAAAGAATGTAAACAAAAGGTGTTCGTGTGTGACAGAAGTGTGTGTGTGTTGTGATATCAGCTGTTGATTGTAATGACGTTATGACACACACATACACACACACACACACACTGAAGACGGCAGCTGAGGAAAACACAGAAGAGTGTGAGAATGTACTCAAAGCACATCAGACGATGAGCGTGAGAGTTTTTGATTGTCAGTAGATTGAGCTGGACAGCTTTAATGAGGATTGGAGATCTCTGACCTCTGCTGACTCCACAACACACACATACACTACATTCAACACGTCTTGTTTTGCAGAGTGTTTATTATAAAAATTATAAATTCATCCGTGTATATTATGTGTTCTCAAAATAGTTCTCCCGCTTCAACGACTTCTATTCTCTGATTGGTGAGGGCGGGATCAAACATGAGTGTCACTACCGCTGAAAACGCACATCACAGATGCGAGTATGAAGTAAGGACTGATAGGAGAGAGTTGGTTTATTGGAGTTTAATACCGCACGCCGAATGAAAAGAAAACAGGGATGATGATATGACAAGTCTCCAGGAGTTCACTGTGCGCGCGCATGGAGATGTGTGTGTCTGTGGTGCTTTACTGACTCTGTGCAGAGAAGGTGCAGAGAATAGTGTCAAACAGCCGTGTGTGTATGGCTTATAATGTTGCAAAATGCGGCTAAACGTCCTACACAACGGTAATAGTTTGATTACGGCAACCTTTGAACTCGCGTAACGCAAGCTCTGTGATTGGTCGGCTTGGTAGCACTGACTGGTAGCACTCATTGGAGTGGTAGCACTCATTGGAGCGAGTGTTTACAAGTGTGAAGTCCCGTGAAGGAGTTCCAGATGGAAACTTCTGTTTTGTGTTTACCTTATGACACATCTGCCAGTTCCCGCCTCTGAATGAGCGAGATTTAGCTATGTTTTGAGGTTGTCATGTGGTGTGGTGGTAAAATAACAGAAACAGTAAATACAAATTTTGTCTCAATAAACCCCTACCTAGACCCCTACCTGAGGGTCTACTCTGCCTTGATTGGTCAATGACCCAGTATGTTGTGATTGATCAAATCAAATGCTCATTTTCAGATTTTATCTGCACAAATACAAAATTAAACTGAAAACTAAACTAAAAAAATTATCTAGCTGTTTATTTATGAACATTTATATCGTACATTTATATTCACGCACGGAAAGTTAAAGGGCACCTATATGATGCAAAATCAACTTTTGTAAGCTGTTTGGACAGAACTGTGTGTAGGTACAGTCATATTGGAGTGCTATAAACACAACAAGTGTCTTTTTTTATTTTATTTCCTGACGTTAAAATAGGATCCAAATCCCAGTGATTTTCAGGCACACCACAACGTCATGTAGGAGTGCGGTTTTCCCTACATGCGGTTTTTCTCTGTAGTAACACGTATAAACACTTCCACAGTACAGGATTTGCAGAAAAACTGAGATTAAAAGATCTGTTCTGACTCTCTGTAATCAGATGAAGCTCAAGAATAACCCTAATAAAAATAATAAAGTTTTTAAATACATATTTTTTAAAACAGTGCATGTTTGTAATAAAGAAAAGACCATAAAATGGCTATGAAACTCAACTAAACTATAAATACATCAATAAACACCCACTTGGAATGTTATCAGTCGATTGAATGGGCGTTATCAGTGGTTTATCAGCTGATAGATATGGGCCAGTAGGGGCCTACTGCGCCTACTGGTAGGCTCAGAAGGCTGTTATCAACCATCCACATAATTTATCAGCTATACTTATAGAGAAGATCCAGATCTGTTTTTACATTACTGTGACGGTTGGGTTTAGGGTTGGGGTAGGGGTAGACGTTAATAAAATACAATTAATGGGAAATAATATAATTTAATAAATAATCAGCATAGGCTCATTCTGCATTTTGTCTTTAAAACGAACGCTGCGTGGCGGTATACACGCTTACCTCCATATGAATGGATTTTGAGCTGTTATCAGTTTCTCCAGTGGCTCACCGTGTACGTCGGCAGACTTGTGACGTGGTGCGGAGTTGACAGCGATGATGGGGTTCGAGTCTGGCGAAGAACGATTTCAGAAAGCAGGTAAGACAAAAGCTGAACAAGTAAATTATTTGTTTTTTATTGCTTTTAAAAAAAACAGACGGTTGGGTTTAGGGAAGGAGAAGGGCGGGTTAATCGGAGCGAAATAATGACGGTTGGGTTTAGGGAAGAAGAAGGGCGGCTTAATCGGAGCGAAATAATGACGGTTGGGTTTAGGGAAGGAGGAGGGCGGGTTAATCGGTGCTGTTGAAAAAATAATGACGGTTGGGTTTAGGGAAGGAGGAGGGCGGGTTGATCGGTGCTTTTGGAAAAATAATGACGGTTGGGTTTAGGGAAGGAGGAGGGCGGGTTGATCGGTGCTTTTGGAAAAATAATGACGGTTGGGTTTAGGGAAGGAGGAGGGCAGGTCAATCGGAGCGGCCTCTGCTGGATTTACGCGAGAAGAGCAGATATTTGATATCTCATATAGCTGATTAACCATGTGCATGGTTGATAACAGCCTTCTGAGCCTACCAGTAGGCGCAGAAGGCCCCTACTGGCCCATCTCTATCAGCTGATAAACCACTGATAACGCCCATTCAATCGACTGATAACATTCGAATTCGCTGCAATAAACCACAAATATATCAAATAACCTTACTTGGTACTTTGGACTCAAACTGAATCTCTGCTTCATTCGTTGACTGCTGTTTACCTGACATGACGCAGCAGGAGAAACATACATGCATGTAAGATGGTGGGTGGGGTGAACCAGCTCATTTGCATTTAAAGGCACAGGCAACAAAAACAACTACAATGTCTTCTGTAAACCAAAAATTCCCACATTCAGAAGGGTATAATAAATAATCTGATGGGTATTTTGAGCTGAAACTTCACAGACGACTTTGGCGACACCAAAGACTAAAAAGGGGTAAAATAGGAGCCCTTTAAGTTAAAACCCCATCATTTAATTATAAATCAGACAATATTTTAGACAATATATTGGAAAAACAAAACAATTCTCAAAACAGGTGCTTACAGCGGCTGTAATCTAATGAGCAGTCTTGAACGCAATGCTGGAAAATGAGCACATTTGGGCTTAAATCTGTTCAGCCAGAAATAAGATTAATTCAGCTCTCATTAGGGCTTTTCCATTAGCCACTCAGATAATGGTTCTGGTCATATTGAATGTGTCTCATTTCACGCAGGATTTTCTCCCACTGGATATCATCATGTCAAGTGTAAATGAGTGAACGCGTCTGACAGCACACAGTCTGAGCCTCGGGCGCTCGACTAATGGACCACAGCAGTCTGAGACGCACACAATAAAACACACTACAGGAGAATTCATCAAGAAAACAATCAAACACAATTTGCAACATTTTTAATCCAGAAAACATCGAAGTCAGCTTTATTCAGGGTATCTGCAGGTTTCTAAGAGTTTTATTTAAGACTTTAAGACCACACAGAATGACATTTAAAGGCCACCTATGATGAAAATCATCTTTTCTAAGCTGTTTGGACAGAACTGTGTGTATGTATAGTGTGTCCACAGTCATATTGGAGTGATAGAAACACAACAAGTCTCTTTTTTTTTACTTTTTTGACATTAAAATAGGATCCAAATCCCTCCCATTTTGAGACCCACCGCAACGTGACGTAGTAGTGCGCTTTCCCTGCCCACCGAATTGATTGACAGGCCCCATATCTCCATAATAACATGTATACACATGTCCACAGAACATTTTTTGCACTCTCTGTGATCATCTGCTCCTTAATAATTAGTTTAAAATAAGTTTAAAATGTTTTTAAAACTGGATGTTTGTAATAAAGACAGTAAAAATCGCACAAAAATGCTACAAAAACAGCTATGATGTATTCAGATATCAAAATGGGCAGATTCTGGAGGCTATAATAAATAATCTAATGAGTATTTTGAGCTGAAACTTTACAGACACATTCTGGAGACACCAAAGTCTCAAAGGTAAAATAGGTGCCCTTTAGGACTAGGACTGAACAATATATTGTTTGTGCATGGATATCACAGTGTGTGTATCTGCAATACTCACATCGCAGTATTGGATTATAGATTAAAAGAGAAATATATATATATATATAATTAT
This sequence comes from Danio jaintianensis, assembly GCA_903798115.1. Classification (NCBI taxonomy): domain Eukaryota; kingdom Metazoa; phylum Chordata; class Actinopteri; order Cypriniformes; family Danionidae; genus Danio; species Danio jaintianensis. The sequence goes on from CAIGQV010018106.1 coordinate 27,531,087, forward strand.
TAAGACAACTAGTAACTTTAAAAAGCAGCAGGTTTGCTCACTTTTTTTTTTTGTGCCACAAGCATGCATAAAATCTCATTCACATTCATGATGTTGTCATGATTATAAAGGCGTCATGGCAGTCTTATAAAAACCCCTTCAAGTAAAGCGTTACCATTTTTTAACGATGCTTTTTAAGCAAGGGGTTTACTTTCTTTTTAAAGTAAACAATAGCTTTTTACAGTGTATGCATTTTGCTTTAAAAAAATAAAATAAAATCACATATTTGAGAATATTATTCTCCATCTGCCACAAACAATGAGAACAGACACTAACACTGTGCTAACAAAAAGAGGAACAGAGAAAAACACTATGGTGTGTGTGTTCAGCTGTTTAATGTGTCTAATTTCTCAATAAAGCAGCTCCTTCTTCTAGCACTGCAGTAAAATCTGTCTGTCTGACTGACGGTGTGTGCTCACTGCTCTCTCACCACCTTACAGCAGAACGCTTAAAAACCTGCCTGTCTGCAGACCAGCGAGAAAGAGTTATAAAATTCTTATATTTTATTAATAATAATAATAATAATAATAATAACAGGGTGGCATGGTGGCGCAGTGGGTAGCACGTTCGCCTCACAGCAAGAAGGTCGCTGATTCGAGCCTGCGCTGGGTCAGTTGCCGTTTCTGTTTGGAGTTTGCATGTTCTCCCCGTGTTGGCGTGGGTTTCCTCCGGGTGCTCCGGTTTCCCCCACAAGTCCAAACACATGCGCTATAGGTGAATTGGGTAGGCTAAATTGTCAGTAGTGTATGTGTGTTTCCCAGTGATGGGTTGCAGCTGGAAGGGCATCCGCTGCATTAAAACATAAGCTGGATAAGTTGGCGGTTCATTCCGCTGTGGCGACCCCAGATTATAAAAGGGACTAAGCCGAAAAGATAATGAATGAATGAATTAATCAATAATAATAATAATAATAATAATATATATTTTTTTCTTTTATTATCCTTATAATCCTCATATTAGTCTTTTTTCTTTTTTAATTATGTATTTATCAATATTTTAATTGTGTGTGTGTGTGTGTGTGTGTGTGTGTGTGTGTGTGTGTGTGTGTGTGTGTGTGTGTGTGTGTGTGTGTGTGTGTGCATACTTGACAAGTTATGCCAATAAAGTTAAAGTAAAAATGTTTATATATTTTCCAAACGATGTTGAACAGATTCAGGAATTTTTCACAGTATTTCCTAGAATATTTTTTCTTCTGGAGAAAGTCTTATTTGTTTTATTTCAGCTAGAATAAAAGCAGTTTTTAATTTTTTTTAACCATTTTAAGGTTAATATTATTAGCCCCCTTAAGCAATATTTGTGTTCGATTGTCTACAGAACAAACCACTTATACAATGACTTGCCTGATTAACCTAGTTAAGCCTTTAAAATGTCACTTTAAGCTGCATACTAGTATCCTGAAAAATATCTAGTCAAATATTATGTGCTGTCATCATGGCAAAGATAAAAGAAATTATTAGAAATGAGTTGAAAAAAAAATCTTCTCTCCATTAAACAGAAATTAGGGAAAAATATTAAAGATTAAAAATTTAACAGGAGGGCTAATAATTCTGACTACAACTGGATATAAAAAATACTAGTGTTGATTTTGGTCAAAAAATGTATTAAAGACAGAGAGACTGCTGTGAATGTAAATGGCTTGACTTTAACAGTGTGTTTAAAGAGTGTCTGCATGTGTGTGTGTGTGTGTGTGTGTGTGTGTGTGTGTGTGTGTGTGTGTGTGTGTGTGCTCATGTGTGAAAGTGTTTGCTCAGACTTATAGCAGACGCTGAATATGTCTTTATATTACACCAGAACAAAAGTACACAGGAAACCTTGAACATCCAAAGTGTGTGTGTGTGTGTGTGTGTGTGTATATATGTGTGTGTGTGTGTGTGTGTGTTTGTGTGTAGAGACATGTTTAGTATTGTGAGGTGTAGTATTGTATTTTTATTTGTTATTTTCTTTGTAAGGTGTAGGTAGTTTTATTGTGGGTGTTTAGGTCGAGTATACTTTTTGTTTATTATTTTTCTGTGGGTCCTCTCCGAGGTATAGGCTTCACGTTTTGGGTGTTTAAAAAAAAAAAAGATAAATAAACTGATCCGACTTTAAGTGTTCTTAAAAGTTATTTTATTTGTCGAGTGTTTTATTTATGTTACGTACTTGACCCTAGACCAGGGTTGTAACACACATGTGAAAGTGTGTTCACTGCTATAACAAAAAATCCACTACACAACATTATACCACATACTGCATCGATAATGCTGCATGCTAAGACGTTTAAAGGTCCTGTGAAATTAATATGAAGTTTTTCAGATGTTAGCCTTAAGGATATCTATAAGCTAGTGTGCCCCAAAACAGTGACAAATTCACATTTAGAAGATATAAACCTGATATATTCATCCAACGCTTGCAGTTTGTCTCTTCCGCCTAAATGATTTTTTTTTTTACATCAACTCATACTTCAGTTTCTCATCAAATCTTCTGACCAATCAAATGCTCTCTAGTGCCCCGCCCCCCTTCTTCTCATTTGCTTTTTATTTGATGCACTTGAGCTCAACCACTCCCATGTTTATAGCTCCGCCCTCTTTTGAAAAGAGCACAATCTCATTTGAATTTAAAGCGACAGTCACCAAAAAGGCACAATTAGGATCAAAGCCTAAAAGGGTCAGTTTCAGAGAGTTAGAAAACATTACTTGTGTGGTATTTTGAGCTGAAACTTCACATACACACTCTAGGCACATCAGAGACTTATTTTACATCTTGTAAAAAGGGGCATAATAGGTCCCCTTTAAGTGATCTTCTCTTATGTTGTTTGAATATTCTGCCGATACATCATGCTGATGTGATGATGCCAGCGTGTGCACGTGTGTGTGTGTGTGTGTGTGTGGGCGTGTCTGTGAGCTCTTTGTTCAAACAGCTGTTGTCCATGGGTGTCACACACACACACACACACACATATACACACACGTGGAGTATTTTACACAGTCTACTGCTTCAGACACAAAGAGCAGACGCACAGCATCAGTCAGCCTCAGCCTCACTCTGCTGTTCTGTCAGCCAGATCCTGCTTTGTTTCCACATTTCCACACACAGCCTTTACAGACTCAACATATGCTGCTATTTATCTCTCCTTCATCCACTCGCTCACTTTAGCTTCAGGGTTTTGGTTAACCTGATGCACTTTACTGGCAGAAATGGAGGTAAATGCATAAGCAGAGGGGTAAACACATGGCAGCAGCAGCACTGATATCAGGACTAAGCAAAGATTTGTTTTTTGTCATATTTTATTAGTTAAGCATAATAAGATGAAAGCACGATCCTAATATTTTCAAGAGTTTTCTTACCTGACAAACATTTTGGAATTTTCATGTTTGCACAAAATAACAATTAAACGCTGCTTTGAAAAGAAATCCTTAAAAAAATAAAATGAGCATTTATATTATTTTATTGTTTTTTGCCACTTTTATTTGAATTTTTTTAAGTAAAAAATTGAATTTTTTTTTATTGTTTGCTTAATTATTTTAAGCAAACATAAGATTAAATATTGATTGATTGAAGATTAAATATTGATTGATATTGAAAGCTAAATATTGTTTTTTTTTCAAATTTAATTTTAATTTAATAGATAGTTTTATTAAAAAACTACTTAATTGTTTGCTTAATTATTTTAAAGGTGGCTAAATATATATTTTTATCTTTCTTTTATTTTAATTTTCTTTTTTAAATTTGAAATAAATGGTTTTAATTTGAAATATTTTTATATTTAATTTTCTTTATTTTTTTATAAAAAAATACTATTTTATTAAATCAATCGTTTGCTTAATTGTTTTAAAGGTTCCTAAATATAGACTTTTTGCCATTTTAATTCTAATTTTATTTTCTTTATTTTTCAATAGAAAATACTCATTTTTTAAAATCAATCGTTTGCTTAATTGTTTTAAAGGTGCCTAAATATTGATTTTTTTGCAACTTATTTTTTATTTTATTTTCGTTTTTTATAATTTTTTTTAATTGTTTGCTTAATTATTTTAAAGGTGCCTAAATATTGATCTTTATCTTTCTTTTATTTTAATTTCCTTCTCTTTTTAAAAATGTTTTGTTTTCTCAAAATGTGGTCAATTTGATATTTATTCTTAATAAGCTGTGAATCACTTTTTAACATATTCTACATTGCATTAATGAAAGAGTTTACTGAAAAAAAGAGTTCAATATACAAATGTCTGAATATTTACTTTAAGCAAATTAAGCAAACATTCATTCATTCATTCATTCATTTTCCTTCAGCTTAGTCCCTTTATTCATCAGGGGTCAACACAGCGGAATAAACCCGCCGACTTATCCAGCATATGTTTTACACAGCGGATGCCCTTCCAGCCACAACCCAGAACTGGGAAACATCCCATACACACTCATTCACACACATACACTACGGACAATTTAGCTTATTCAATTTACCTATTCTGCATGTGTTTGGACTGTGGGGGTAACTGGAGCACCTGGGGGAAACCCACGCCAACACGGGGAGAACATGCAAACTGAAAATGAAATGAATGACTGTTTTTATATTACAAAATATATAATATCAAAAAAATGGCTCTTTTGAACTTTCTATTTATCAATCTTGAAAAAATAAATCCTAAATGTTTCTTAATCATCAAAACAATTATATTAATAGAAGGATTTCTGAATGATCATGTGACACTGACTGAAGACTGGAGTGATCATGCTGAAAAAGCAGCTTTAAGTCACAGGAATAAATTAAAATGTCAAACGCATTCACAAAGAAACCTGTCATTTTAAAAGGCAATCATATTTCAGTCTCTTCGATCAAATAAAAGCTGTATTTCTGCTGTATTTGGCTTAATGTGAAATGCTGACATTTTGACACAGAGGTGATGCTGCTTGTTAAATATTAGCACATATTTCCTTCCCTGATGGATTTCAGGATCTGCACCAGAAATTATGAAATCTGGAACCTTAAACTGAAACAACAATCAATCCCATCAGCAGAGTCCACTCCGTACAGTCTGTTCTGTTTGTAGAGCCATTTAACACTCACTCACACCAGCACTCGAGGAGGGAGTTTCACCACAATTAAACACGCATTGGCCAGAATTATTCTCAACAACTACTCTAAAAAATAAATTGGATTAGGCTTTATTTATTTTATTTACATTTTTTTACTTTATTTTATTCTATTTGAAATATTTATTTAATTTCATTAAAAATTTATTGTATTTTTAAAATAAAAATATTGTAAAATTTAATTGCATTAAATAGATTTGTTTATATTATTTAATATTTGAAACATAATTTTTTTGAAAATGTTTATTTTATTTCATTAGCATTGTATTTAATTAAACATTAATTTAATTTATTTAATCTCTATTTTATTGAATTTACATTTATTTTATTTAAATTCGCATTTTATTTTATTAACATTTTTATTTTATTACTTTAATTTTTTATTTCATTTTAATTTAACTATTAAAATTGTATTTTATTAACATTTATATTCTATTATTTTAATTAATTTTTTTTTCATTTTAATTTAACTATTAAAATTTTATTTTATTAATATTTATATTTTATTTCATTTTATTAAATAAAATTGTTATTTTATTTTATTTACATTTATTTTATTTTATTAACATTTTATTTTATTAACATTTTTATTTTATTATTTTAATTATTTATTTATTTCATTTAAATTTAACTACTAACATTTTATTTTATTAACATTTTCATTTAATTTCATTTTATTGAATTAAAATTTTATTTTATTTACATTAATTTTTTTTCAATGTTTTTATTATTTAATTTTTTTTTTATTCATTTCATTTTAACCTCTAAAATTTTACTTTATTAACATTTTTATTTAATTTCATTTTATTAAATTAAATTTATTTCAATTTTTATTTTATTATTTTAATTAATTTATTTCATTTTAATTTAACTACTAAAATGTTATTTTATTAACATTTTTATTTTATTTCATTTTATTGAATTGAATTTTTATTTTATTACATTTAATTCAATTTCAACTTATATTTTATTTTATTCACATTATTTTATTTTATATTATTTTATTCTAGTGAAGGTGAAACTACCATTTAAAAAGGTCCACCTTTAATGCTTTCAATTCATAATTTTAGTAAATAAAAATCTTTGTACAAAAATCTACAAAAGATTCAAACTTATTTAAATGCTGACTTATCGAACTTTGTATTCACTTCTTTCTATACACATTGTTGTGGCTTTTCATCCTCTATTCTCCATCTATGTCCATCTACATTTTAAAAAGCCCTATTGAAATAAAACTGAATTGAATTAAATAAAGAATCCTGAAAATAAATGCATCACAGCAAATAAAGTATTCAACATCAGAACAACTGTTTTTACCATTGATAATAATAGTAATAATAATAATAATAATAATGATGTTTCTTTATAAACTTAAAATCAGCATACTTTCTGAAGGATCATGTGACACTGTAAACTAAAGTAATGATGCTGAAAATTCAGCTTTGTGGCACAAAAATTAATTATACTTCAAAATTTATTCAAACAGAAAACCCTTGATTAAAAGTATAAAAATATTATACAATTTTTGATGCAATAAATGAGCAAAACAGACTCAAGTGCTTCCCACACATAAACTTTACTTGGGCGCCTGCCCAGGTATATTAACGGCCGCCCAAGTATATTTAGTGATACGCTCGTTCTGTGTGCGCGAGAATTGTTAACACTCCCACAGACAGTCTCACGTGCTCTGCAGACCCACAGAGACCCGCACCTTTTTGCATCCAGCAGGGGTTTCTAAACAGTGTGCGAATTATACATTGACGATTGGGGGGGGGGGGGGGGGGGGGCAATTTTTTTCAGCAGTAGTTTTGGAAATACATGCTTCAGTAAATCAAATTTTTTTATGTATTTAAATTACATCAAATTTATTAATAAAATGTATACGTTTTCAGTGTTTTGAGGGACATTTTGTGACTTTTATAAGATACTGTAGGTCAAACTATACAAATTACGTGTCTAATTTTTCTTTTTTTTAGGCTACATGCAGATATAAACATCTATTTCACAAGAAACATGTTTTGTGAATACTTAAGATGTCTTTCGGTGCTCTAGAACTGCCAGTTTCGGACTGTTGAATGATATTTTTCCTAGCATTGATTGTTTCATTATGCATTCACAATGGTATAAACCATTATTGGGGGGATCAAATGTATATTTATATGATACATTTTTAATTATTAATATATAAAGATATAGATCAGAGATCAGAGAAAGCTATTTCTTACTATTAAAGGGTTGACCCCCCCATACATCTTGTTTTGATGTCCTTCAGGGGGGATCAAGCGTTAATTAGGGGGGTCAATCCACCCAAACCCCCCTGTAATTCGCACCCTGTTTCTAAATCTACTAAAATGTCCAGGATTTGGTTTTGCTTTCGCTTTCTAAAGCTGTCATTAATTGTATGCACACAGCCACGAGAGCGCCAAAAAAATTAAATAATTAGTTCTTTCATCTAAACGACTCAAAATATTTGTACACCATTAGAAAAGTCTAATCAACTCATTTGTCTTATTTAAATAATCTACACATTGTAATTATTATAATTTTTAGAGATATTGTCTGTTTTTATTCCTTTTTTCTCATTTGCTGTATTAATTTGATGATGTCAATGTCATTTATTCATTCATTCATTTTCTTTTCGGCTTAGTCCCTTTATTAATCTGGGGTCGCCACAGCAGAATGAACCCCTAACTTATCCAGCACATGTTTTACGTAGCGGATGCCCTTCCAGCTGCAACCCAACACTGGGAAACATCCACACACACACATACACTACGGACAATTTAGCTTATCCAATTCACCTATAGCGCATGTGTTTGGACTTGTGGGGGAAACCGGAGCACCCGGAGGAAACCCACGCCAACACGAGGAGAACATGCAAACTCCACACAGAAACGCCAACTGACCCAGCAGAGGCTCGAACCAGTGACCTTTTTGCTGTGAGGCGATCGTGCTACCCACTGCGCCACCGTGACACCCCCATGTCAATATGTTACATATTTTATACATCTAAAATGCTTTGGCAATACTATACAAAATGTCATGCCAATAAAGCAACCTGAACTTGAATGAGAAATAGAGAGAAGCAGATTTGACCTGTCAATGGGTGCACATGGCTCCTGAACAGCATAAAAGTAAGAGAAATAGTGGATTCCTTTATTTCAACAGTCTTTTTTTTACTTTTAACCCACTGAAAAGAAAAAGTTTAAAACAGATAATAATAAAAATGGTGTTAAAAATCCAATTATGTTTTGTTTTTCGCATATAGTTTACTATTTATGTGCTGTGGGTAATGTGGGTTTCAATCCAGCTACCAACGCAAGTATATTTCAAACCCGTGGGAAGCACTGGACTCCATCAGCAAATGATCAAAAATAATGATCATTTATCCTTCCTTAAAGGGCCATGAACCCCCGCTGTCTCAGCAGGGTGTTTTCACACCTCTAGTTTGAAAAAAGTCAGGAAATTGGGTGAGTCCAGCTCTGTTTAGGTGGGAGTGTCGGGGGAGGGAAAGAGGGAAGGGTTTGCATAAAAATGGGAGTTTTCGGTTCGAGCATGCGCTGATTTTCACAGAGGCAAAACAACACACAGACGCAGAGATAGACAGTGACTGTTTACATGGACATCAGTAATCAAATTATTTGCCAAATTATTAACTTGTCGACTTTAACTGCAGTTTGGCACTTTCACTTTCATTCAGGAACATTTCATGCATGCCCCCCGTGACAAACGAGATATTGGATGTGAGGAACTGCTGGAAGAGTGTTGTTTTAATGGAATTTGATACCACACGTCAAATGAGAGAAAAAAAACCTCCACATTTTTCGATAACTTTGATGCACTCGGTAGGTAGCATCAGAAAGCTGTGTGTATAGACTATCCTGTCATAAAATGCTGCGAAAATCCTACAAGACGGTAATAGTTTAAGGTGTTTACATTCGGAGAGCAGCATTTACAGCGGATCTTTCAGCCCATAATATTGTAGTGATATTACCCTACTGTAAACTTAGTAACTAAATCATTTTGACTAAGGTATGTCTTTAAAAACTGAAAGAGTACTGCTGACGATACGAACTAATTTTGCCATCTGAATAAACATAGACAAAGAACATTCATCACACACTTACCAAATCTGTAGAGACGGGACAATCAACAACAACTGGAGCCGCGTCTTTTTTAAAAGAAGACGAGCGGCAAATCCGGATTTCACCATTTCCAGATGCGAAAAGCTCTCGGGTAAAAATGTTCCTTACAAACGTATTTCTGTCGCATGTCGTGTGCACTGTAATCCACACGTGAGTCCAGCTGCGCTCTCATAGCGGGAAATTGAAAACAAAACCTTCATTGCAGCACATTTATAAACGCAACATTGACGACCCATGTCTCTGAACAATTCTTCTTCTTCTTCCACTTGTTTTAATTACGGTTGGTCTTCGAAGCTATCATGCATATTAATGAAGTTGCGCCTCATACACAATAGAGCGCGCTAATTGGCGGTCTGGAAAGACTTGGAAGTCTTTCTCATGAATTAATGCTGAACGCTCAAAGACGTCACGTTGTACTCACCGGTACAGACATCCAGTCTACAGGCTGGAATACACACAAGGAGCTAATCGCCGTGATGTAGCAACAAAATTTCTTTTCAAACCGGGAGAACAAATTTGCTCGAAATAACGCAAAAACAACCAATTTTCACTTTTTAGTGAAATATATGTGTCCTCATAGTGTTTTTAGCAGCGTGGGACACGTATATGACTGTCAACATCTCAAAAATGTGTTTTGGTGTTTCGTGACCCTTTAATAAAATACTGTTTTCATGTTAATTTCTGAAAGCCGTCTTCCACACATCAAGGTTGGATATGAAGAGGAGTCTTTAACGAATAATCGAAATCAAGAATTGAGTGCTAAACTCCTTAGATTGGTGAATCCTCAGCATTTTCCCATCAGATTGCGTGAAATAATGCTGCTCTGGCAGGTTTGTGCTCCAGATCTCCTGACATCACAGACACAGAGGAGTGATTGACAGCTGTGATGATGTCAGCTGGTTGTCAAGATGACACCTTACAGTCCCATCAGCACAAGTGCATCGCTGACAGCAGAACTCGAAGTACAGAACAGAACAGAAGTGTGCGTAAGTGTGTGTGTGTGTGTGTGTGTGTGTGTGTGTGTGTGTGTGTGTGTGTGTGTGTGTGTGTGTGTGTGTGTGATACTTTAGAAAACACTACTCAACAATATCGCATATTTCATATTTTTCCAGCAACGTGCAGCCCTAATCAAAAGCATTACATGGTTTAGAGTAATTACAAAATTACAGTGTGGAATTTAATTAAGTACACATGCACTGCCAGATTAAAGTTCAATTAAAATAAATAAATAATATTAAAAATAAAAAATTTTTTATAAAAAAAATACATAATAGTAGATAACAACAATAACAATAATATAAATAAATAAAAACTATAGTGTAATAAAATAAAATAAATAAATATTGCATAAAAATACATAATAATAATAATAATAATAATAAATAAATAAATAAATAAATAAATATAAACTTTGAAGGGAAAACCATCCAAAATGTAAATTCTGTCTTCATTTAATCAATAAATAAATTATATTAAAAACAAAATAATTTGTATTAAAAATTCATAATAATAATAATAATAATAATAAATAATAATAATAATAATAAATAAATAAATAAATTAAATAAATAAATAAATATAAACTTTGAAGGGAAAATCATCCAAAATGTAAATTCTGTCTTCATTTAATCAATAAATAAATTATATTAAAAACAAAATAATTTGTATTAAAAATACATAATAATAATAATAATAATAATAATAATAATAATAATAATGACAATAAATAAATAAGTTAAATAAATAAATAACGGCATATAAACTTTGAAGGGAAAACCATCCAAAATGTAAATTCTATCTTCATTTAATCTCTCTCCAAAGATAATGTCATATTGTCATGATACTGAATTTTGATTTCTGATTGGTTTACCAAAATATTTTCTTTTTTTTTTTGCGTTCAGGGCCAGAAAGAAAGTCATAAAGGTTTAAAAAGATATGGCATTTGATGATATAACATTAAAATAAACTAAAAATAAACAAAAAATGCTGTCTTCAAAATGAAGAAAGTGATTGATAGATTATTGATATAATAATTTTCTACAAATTATTTTAATGTTTAAACATTAAAATCCATATGAAATACCTTTGAAATATTTAATGACTTTAAATTTCTTTATATACATATTTTTTAAATACACAACATGTAAACACAATGAATTATGATAAGTTAAAAATAATACAATTTAAATATAATTATAAATGCAATATAATACAAAAATACAATATAATATAATTTAAATATAATATAATTAAATATAATATAATATAATTAAATATAATATAATTAAATATAATATAATACAACATAATATAATTAAATATAACATAATATAGCATAATATAATATAATATAATATACCAACAAGTAAACCAAATCTGAAAAAACACAATTTAGATTAGTGTGATTATATTTACTAACCCATGCATGCAAATCATAAGGACCTGCATATGCTTGGGTTTTCAAAATCAGCTCTGCTAAGTTGCCAAATAGTTTGAAATTAAAAAAAAAAAAAATCTAATAATCCACTATTTCAGAGAGCAAAGATCTCTTCAAGTCTCAGTGAGGACCAGAGGTCGGTCTTTGACCCCCAGAAAAGAGATTTACCGCAGTAAACTGAAGGCCAACAAACACCAGAACAAAAGACACAGTAGATCTATTGTTGAGTTGTAGAGTAGAAGCTCAGCTAGAAGAACAATAGCAAACTTTCACTCCAAATACAACTAATCAGTGCACAGACTTACTAGGGCGGCACGATAGTGGACAAATATGCCATATAGTTGTTGAGTACTGCGATAACGATGTAACATTTACCTAGAAAAAAGCTATTTTTATTAGCTATGTTTTTAAATCATTTATGTAATGATATTGAAATAAACAGGTGTCATATATTCTTCAGATCTAATTAATTCTAATTCAGACTAAAAAACTGTCGAGGTACAAACATTTAGTCTTTAAAAAACTGTGAATAAGTGAAAACCTCTGCAGATATTCAGACTGATTGGCTGTTGTTATTTTCCCGCCATTAGTGTTTATTTTCAGCTCTGGGGTCAGCTTTGATATTTGACAGTTTCACATGATAGTTTGAATAGCACTATTTGACGGTTTTCTGGGGGGCTAACAGTATTCAGGTACAGAAATTGAATAATTACAATGCAAAAAATGCTTTTCGTACTTGTAAATGGTCTCATTTCTATATCTAAAAATGCTTAGATCGAGTAAAAATATTTTGTTTTGAACTTGAGAAGAAATAAGTCAAAAAGAAGAGTTTTTCCTTAAAACAAGCTAAATTATCTGCCAATGAGGGAAGTAAAATAATCTCGTTTTTACTTTGAAATGTTGATATTTGGACTAGAAACAAGACAAAAATTCTATGTATGAAAAAACTTTTTTATGCATAAATTGTACACTCACCGGCCACTTTATAAGGTACACCTGTCTAACTGCTCGTTAACACAAATTTCTAAACAGCCAATCACATGGCAGCAACTCAATGCATTTAGGCATGTAGACATGGTCAAGACGATCTGCTGCAGTTCAAACCGAGCATCAGAATGGGGAAGAAAGGTGATTTAAGTGACTTTGAACGTGGCATGGTTGTTGGTGCCAGACGGGTTGGTCTGAGTATTTCAGAAACTGCTGATCTACTGGGATTTTCACGCACAACCATCTCTAGGGTTTACAGAGAATGGTCAGAAAAAGAGAAAATATTCAGTGAGCGTTACAACAGAGGTATGCAGAAGAGCATCTTTGAAAGCACAACACGTCCAACCTTGTGGGGGATGGGCTACAGAAGCAGAAGACCACACCGGGTGCCACTCCTGTCAGCTAAGATCAGGAAACTGAGGCATGCCATGTCATAAAGCGCGAATCATCTCAGACTGGTTTCTTGAGCATGACAATGAGTTCACTGTACTCAAATGGCCTCCACAGTCACCAGATCTCAATCCAATAGAGCACCTTCGGGATGTGGTGGAAAGGGAGGTTCGCATCATGGATGTGCAGCCGACAAATCTGCAGCAACTGCGTGATGCTATCATGTCAATATGGAGCAAAATCTCTGAGGAATATTTCCAGTACCTTGTTGAATCTATGCCACGAAGGATTAAGGCAGTTCTGAAGGCAAAAGGGGGTCCAACCCGGTACTAGTAAGGTGTACCTAATAAAGTGGTCGGTGAGTGTATATATTCCATATAAATACAGTAATTAAATACAATTGTGTGGCTACTGGTCATCTATAATTCAGATTCAACACTGCGTATCTTGTGATGTGACTAGTGGAGATGTGCACAATGCGGTAACAATGCTAAAAATGAAATATTGCAGCACAAAAATGCTTGGCACACAAAATTAACTTATATTGCGCTTCGCTGCGATGTGAATATTACAAATACTATGATTGCGATGATGGTATTTTTTCGATATACTGTGCAGCCCTACCAAGAACAACTCTGTGACCTTTAGGCCGCATTTACACCTGTTGTCAAGATGCGTTTGTATTAAATCCAAACACTAGTAAATGATACTGCATGAGCTCTAAAACATTTATGACCACTTCCAAAGCAAGTCCAAAAATACATTCGGTCACATGACTTTCATAGTGAAAACAGTGATATCAAATACACCCAAAACTAAAACTGCTTGATTACGGGAAAAGTCAGAAATCGTTAATTCTTAGGTCAATATTGTAATCACATTTAATTAAAATGATTATTTCCACATTTTTGACTTAAAGTTTATTAGAGTACAGACTTTAAGCATAGTCTGACTTGTTACTGATTAAAGCTACAAAAGTCTGATTATATTCAGATTCTTACTGTACATAATCAGTAGACAAGCACAAATAGAAGTGTTTAAAAAGTTAACCAAACAGATCTTCAAACTGTCAGTTAAACTAGTCTCTAAACACTGAAAGGTCGAGCAAACAACATCGATTCCAAACCAATCAGCAGAGGAGGATCCAAACAAAAGCTATTTTAAACAGATAGTGTACTGTAGTGTATAGTGTACAATGAAGGCCTCCATTCACAACAACACAATGTCAAATGCATTCATTTCCCCTTAAGGTCACTGTGGTCAGCAGCACACGTGTTCAAACTACTTATTTAGAATGAGCTGAAACACAATTCTTGAGATTTTTTGGGGACAACTTAATTGTTTTATGTTCAATCCACTTAAATTTGTCAAAACCAAATGAACTTATAGAGACAAGGTAAGTAAATTGGGTGGAACCCTGCATTTTTTACAGCGCACGCTTATGTTTTACATGCATTTAACCTTCTCGCTGGTAAGCTTAGAATATTTTTTAACCGCTTTAGAACACTGTATTTATTTTCTATTAGTTTGCATGGCAACATCTCAAGCTTCAATTAAGAAGAGCTGCTGATTTGAAATGCGGAAGCTGTATGCTAAATTCTGCACATTCTAAATACCATATTGAAGTAGTAAAGTCTAGAAGGGATACAGCTGAGGACACATCAATATAGCATGATTTCAGTGACACTGTACAACAATAATTAATATTTATACATTACTGTGAGGGGTAGGTTTAGGGTTGGGATGGGTCTAGACGTAAAAAAAAAAATGTAAATTTAATGGGCAATTTAATAAATAATATGAATAATACTTGGTATAATTACTGTTTTTACATTACTGTGAGTTGGGGTGGGGATAGACGTTAATAAAATACAATTTAACACGTAATTTATTAAACAATTTGAATAATACTTGGTATAATTACTGTTTTTACATTACTGTGAGGGTTGGGTTTAGGGGTAGATGTTAATAAAATACAATTTAATGCATAATTTATTAAACAATTTGAATAATACTTGGTATAATTACTGTTTTT
>CAIGQV010018106.1:27546193-27557936 GCA_903798115.1 Danio jaintianensis
ATAATACTTGGTATAATTACTGTTTTTACATTACTGTGAGGGTTGGGGTAGGGATAGACGTTAATAAGTTACAATTTAAGTGAAGTTTCACAAACTAATTTCGAGAGGAGCACGTGATATGAACGACGACAGCTGATACCTATCACTAATCATTAGCCAACCAATCAGATCATTACAAATCACTATAAATACCCTGCCAAAAAATCTCATTCCCTATCTTCATTTTCGGAAAATCTTCGTTTTTTGAAGACCGCTCTCGCTACAAAAAACGCTCCAGCTTCAAAACTTTTACAGCACCGCACCACCAAACCCATCATTCGGAAAAGAACTGACAAACAATTCGGCGAGAACCCCGCTCTTCCCAAAAAATCCAGCCGAAGCTCAGCGCCACCCAGCCTCACCAGGACTACAAATCAAGCCCGAAGCCCCGCAAAAAACAGCTGGCCCACCTGCTCTTCTACAAGTCAACTAAAGCGCCGTCAAAGATTTTCCTCTCCTTCCAATTTACACCACCTCCTGCTCTTCCCATGCTCATCCTACGCATACCTTCAACCCAATCTCCAGCAAGCTGACAGTCCACGAACTCTGCCAGAATCCCTCAGACATCTGAGATTCCGGCATCTGAGCCGTTGCATAAGCCGAACTTCTGACAACAACCAAGGAAGACAATAACTGAAGAAACTCACCCTTCAAGCCTCCCGTCCGTCCACAGATCCATATTCTCCACTGCAAGAACCCAAGCAATCAAATTCAGTAAAATACTTAGTCCATTTCGCACTTATTCATTTATAAACACCCACGGAATACAAGGCTATCATTTCAATTTAGTATCCCGAACCACTAAATCTATAACGCGTTCGGGAGAGTAACATACGTAAACATTACTACTATTTTGAAAACAAAATGGCCGCCGACCTCTGCACTCTGTGATTGACATGTCATTGAACCAATAGCCGGATCAAAGAAGTGCTACAACCACCAATATCCAAGGAGCTTCAAAACGAGAATCAGTCCCGCCCTCTCTTTGACGCGAATGGACCAAATCAGTCGTAACGAGTAACAATTGAGCATGTTAAACACGAGTGCTTAAAGCATAAGAGAAGAGAGAAAGGAAATAATAGATATCTTAAAGAGAAAGGTAAGAAAATTAAAAAACATTGGGTACTTACTGGGACATGAGTTCAACAGCGACAATGTAAGGTATAGTATTTTTACAGGGTTAGATAAACGCACGTAATATAAATTTAAATAACGTAAACAAATAAGCGCTCTGTTTGAATTCTGGAGATTATTGAGCTCAGTGTGGAGGGGGGAGGAGCTGAACACGCAGCGCCAACCGATTCCTGAGCTCAGAAATCGCGAGATTGAAACAGTGCAATGGCAAACAAGTACAACAGTCTCTGTTTTCATAAAGTACAGTAGAGAAAGGGTATGCACGAAAATGCAGTTAGCCTTTAACCAAGAGTTGCAATGACCTTGAATATGACTTCGGCCATATAAGCTTGTGTTATTAATGTTAATATACTAAGCATAGTTATTTTTCACTACGATCAAAGTAGTTAAGTACTGATATTATTTTGGAAAAAATAAATAAATAAATAAATAAATAAATAAATAAATAAATATAAATAAATAAAATCATGCCATGGCAACTCATGCGTCCATTCCATACACAAGGAGCGTCACGAGAGAGTTTACACGTGCAAGTTGGTCGGTGGTGTAATGGCAAGGAAACGAGCAAATAACTTCCCGCTCAACAGCGATGAATTAGAGGACATTTCTGACGAATGGAGTATAGTGTTTCATCCATTGACTCTGCAGTAGATACATTTGCATTTTAAGCAAATTTACAGGATTATTTAAGGGTTAAAAACTCTACTACACCATCACGTTACTACACTGCATTCAAGAGGAACCTACAGGATACTAGCCCACGCCACGCTCCATACCCTCAGCCCACCATCTCTCTGCCAGAATAAGATCAACCCGGACTGTCAAATAAACAGCAAGAAAGCCACGCCCCAACCGAACCTCCCCTAGACTCCGCCAGAAACATTCCAGGATTACCCTCGCCAAAAAATAATGCCGCTCCTCCGCCGCCTGATTTGGACCTGATTTGGACGTTAGCGCGCGAGAGCGGGTAAGCATATGATGTAGATACGCGTCCGCACACTCAAATTCGCGGACGCATGTCAACACCATGCTGGCTCCCCAAGCCTCCCTCGTCACCCTCTAAAAGGAGTCTCCACCGCCCAATCCCTTTTCCCAGACTCCCGCTAGAGCCAGCCTTTCTAGCTCAACTTCCCGAGCTGTGACTTCGAGCACGAGTCACGTCACCACCCCCGCCCGGCCTTAGCTTCATGCATTTGATCGATAGTTCGCATGCGCTTACATGCGAACATGTCAATCATTCGCACATGTACGTCCAAATACAACCCAGTATGCGGGCACATATTTCAGCTGTCACTCCCAAGCTCTAGCCCCCGCAGGGGCGGTCCTCGAGCACCTACTTCGGCAGGCACCCCCACCCTTCACCTTAAAAAAATCCCGATTCCTGCCGGAGACAGCCTATCTAGCTCAACTTCCCGAGCTGTGACTTCGAGTTTCGAGTCACGTCACCGCCCCCCCCTAGATATAAGGCCAACCCATCATATTTATATGTATATCTATATATGCTTATATACATATACATTTATATATACTCTGCCCCCGGGGACTTGCATCTCTCTTCTTCTTCCTCCTTCCCAGCCACTATATCCAGCAGCCGGATATAGCAACTTTTCAGCCTTTTGGGGGGCGTTCTCCGAATACACGGCTGCTGTCCCGAGCAGATAGCTCTTTTGGAGGCTTTCGAGAAACACCTGATCTCGTATCCCTCCTAATGCTCATTGACCAGGCGGGAACCTTGGGCTCACCTATCTCCGAGCTCAGGGTTCTCTCCCGGGACAGCATGCCAAATCTGCTATCATAGTAGAGCATTATCTAAGTGCGAACTCTTGAAGTGAAGTTTCACAAACTAATTTCGAGAGGAGCACGTGATATGAACGACGACAGCTGATATCTATCGCTAATCATTAGCCAACCTATCAGATCATTACGAATCACTATAAATACCCTGCCAAAAAATCTCATTCCCTATCTTCATTTTCGGAAACCCCCCCCTCCTCCCCTATCATTCCCCTATCCTTCTCCCTGATTGGGCGACACGGCGACTCAACGAGAAAACCAGGGTTCAAGTGCTATTTGAACCAGTGGGTACTCTCTGAGCGGAGTTTGCATGTTCTCCCCGTGTTCGCGTGGGTTTTCCCCGGGTACTCCGGTTTCCTCCCACAATCTAAAAACATGCATATAAACGAACCGTAATAATCAGTCACAAGCACATAAACACACACTTACCGTATTAATTAGAACCAAAGGGAGGCTTTCGAGAAACACCTGATCTCGTATCCCTCCTAATGCTCATTGACCAGGCGGGAACCTTGGGCTCACCTATCTCCGAGCTCAGGGTTCTCTCCCGGGACAGCATGCCAAATCTGCTATCATAGTCGAGCATTATCTAAGTGCGAACTCTTGAATAGGTAATTTAATAAAGAATATGAATAATACGGTGATATGAATAATACGGTATAATTACTGTAAAATACTATATGAATAATACTGTATAATTAGTGTTTTTACATTACTGTGACAGGTTTAGGGTTGGGGGGGTAGACGTTAATAAAATACAATCAATGGATAATTTAATAAATAATATATATAATTCTCGTTAACGTCCAGCAACAGCTGTATCCCTTCCAGAAACAACCAATGGAACTGTACTGTTCAAAGGGTTCAAATTAATAATAAAAGACAACATACAATTGAAGACAAAATTATTAGCCCTCCTGTGAAATATTACCCATGTAAAAATATTACCCAAGTTCAAAGTATTTCCTATTTCCTACTTTTCTTCTAGATAAAGTCATATTTCTTTTAGTTTTGGATATTACATATATATTTTTGGCGGCGCAGTGGGTAGCGCTGTCGCCTCACAGCAAGAAGGTCGCTGGTTCAAGCCTCGGCGGGGTCAGTTAGCATTTCTGTGTGGAGCTTGCATGTTCTTCCCGTGTTGGCGTGGGTTTCCTCCACAGTTCAAACACATGCGCTATAGGTGAATTGGGTAAGCTAAATTGTCCGTAGTGTATGTGTGTGAATGAGAGTGTATGGGTTGCAGCTAGAAGGATATCCGCTGCGTAAAACATATGCTGGATAAGTTGGCGGTTCATTCCACTGTGGCGACCCCAGATTAATAAAGGGACTATAAGCCGAAAAGAAAATGAATGAATGAATGAATGAATGAATATATATATTTGTTTTGTGTAAAAACTGCTAAGGTCAATTTTTTTAGCCTATGTTCTGTCATCATCGCAAAGACAAAAAAAAACAGCTATTAGAAACTATTATGTTTAAAATGGGTTTAAAAAACATCTTTCTATTAAACAGCACTTGCTAATATTTGAAAAAACATTAATCATTTTGTCTTTCACTATACTATTCCAGTCTTTGTGTCTAATTCAATAAGCTACTTTCAAATTTTTTATGAATATTTATCAATTCCCAAGTCTTTTCAGTGTGCATTTGTTCAATAATAACAATCTCAAAATAATATGGATTCTGGATTGGATCTACTGCAAAAATCAGCTTAAATAATTGAGAAAATTCAAGATCACAATTACTTTACAATCACAAGTAACATTATAATACACTAAAATGTTCTTTCAGTATAAAACAAGCACAATAATATAATAATATGATGAACAAGCAAAATAAGAAACAACCACAGTCTACTAACTACAGGCCCACAAAACAAAATTCCAGCTGCACGCACGCACACACGTACACCTCTCTCTCTCACACACACATAATGTGATCTGATTGGCCAAAGGAGCAGGAAGTGAACGCATTGCAACTCACACAAGATCGCAAACAACTAATAGAGAGGACAGGCAGCTTCAGACTCAAACCAATCAGAATCTCAGTTCCTGATGAGGGCAGCAGTGATTGGATAAACAATGGTGTTTGTCTGGAAACAGCCCTATCAGCACTGTCACATGTGACAAACAAAGAGCCTCTTGTCAAAGGAGAGATTTTATACAGCAAGAGCTGAAATTACAGGTCTGTCCTGAGGTCAGTGTTTATACCATGACAAATAAAGCCTGCAAATGAAGCCTTTCATGATGATGTAATAGAAAAACATTTTTGGTTCCTCTAAGTACCTTTTGGTGAATAGTAAAATCATTTTTTGGTCATATTTTTAATAATCTGATTTTTATCCATTTTTAAGTGGGATAGATGATAGGTTCTTCATGGAATAAAATATTTTTTTTATATTTTTAAGTGTGTACAGTACATTATTCCCTCTGGCATGTTTATCCACATCTAAATCTCTAGGGGTGTCAAAATTTATTGTTTCTTCGTTCAGTAATAGATCATAACCGGTTATTTACGTGCTGACGTCATTTATCTCATATGCGCTATGTCGTGGTGGCTAACTATGGCGAGGGAGGTGAGCGTGAGTAATTAAAACACTGCAACTACTTAAAAACACAGAAACTTTGCACAATTCGCTACACGTGTTCATTCACTGACACTGAAGTTACAGCAGAAGCCCCTATCTCACTGCTGTGGAGAAAATGAAAGTAAACTCCATTTCTCTCTCTCTCACTGTGGCCCTTTGACCTGCTGGCGTGACTTTTCCTCTCCTCTCGGCTGTTATAGCGTTACTTCTAGATACAGACAGGAGCGTGTCTGCAGAGCGAGTTTTCTCCACCGCGTCGCTGTCTATAATGGATCAGCTGTGATCGGCGCTGCCGTTTATCAGTGTCACTCATCGGTGAACAGCGCCAGAGCATTAGAGCCAATCGCAGCCCTTTCTGTTGAGCGTGTGACCAATCATAGGGGTGTAAGAACTTGCTCGGCAGGGCTCATAAAGTGAGTGGGATATTTACATTTGTTTATTTGCTATAAATGCTCATGTTGTTCTGTGCATGTACTTGAGCTTTTAAAGTACAGTTCTATCTGTTTGTATTAAAGGACAAAATTGTATTACAAATAATATACAAATATATTTATACATTTTAATACAAGAATTCTTGTGCTGGCGTCACGGTGGCGCAGTGGGTAGCACGTTCACCTCACAGCAAGAAGGTCGCTGGTTCGAGCCTCGGCTGGGTCAGTTGGCGTTTCTGTGTGGAGTTTGCATGTTCTCCCCGTGTTCGCGTGGGTTTCCTCCGGGTACTCCGGTTTCCCCCACAAGTCCAAAGACATGCGCTATAGGTGAATTGGGTAGGCTAAATTTTCCGTAGTGTATGAGTGTGAATGAGTCTGTATGGAAGTTTCCCAGTGATGGGTTGCAGCTGGAAGGGCATCCGCTGCATAAAACATATGCTGGATAAGTTGGCGGTTCATTCCGCTGTGGCGACCCCAGATTAATAAAGGGACTAAGCCGAAAAGAAAATCAATGAATGAATGAATTCTTGTGCTGTGAAGTAAAATATAAAATTGAGTATGGAATGCACCGAGATATCGAATTGAACTGAATCGATGGCATGATAATCGTAACCGAACCGAACCGTAAGACCAGTGTAGGTTCACACCTCTATAAATCTCTCTGATTAGCCATTGTGATCAGGGCTTGACATTAACTGTTTTGATCACCAGCCACTGTGGCCAGTAGTTTTCCAACATTATTAGCCATTCGCCATTTTCACTAGCCACAACTTTGTTGTTGGGAAAATATATTTTATATGCAGAAAATTTGACTTTGGCATACTAAAATGATTTGATTTAAATTTTGTGTTATTTCCACATGCCTTCTCATTCATTTAACTTTTTTGTGTTGTGTACGAGCTTGCACAATGAGCATGAGCAAATGGGTTGTGCTTTCATAGTGTCGCTTTGCAATTACTTTTTATTTTACATGACTTTTCAGGGCTCAACACTAAGGATTTACAAAAATTCTCTCTAGCCACACCAAAAATAAAAAAATAAACAATTGTTACCCCAAAATAACTGTAAGCAAAAGAAAGCAGGTGAAAAACACACCGTGTGCGATAATGAAAGAATGTTCACGTGAAAGGTTCAAGCGAAAGCAACCTGCTGCTTACAAAAAGACCTTTAAAAAATCTGGAGCCTTTGATTGAAGCAGGACTGTGGGTGCACGAGTGTCGCTTTTTGTCCAGTCTATTTAAAAGAGAACCGATCGCACCAGTTACGTTTCCAGGCACGGATGCTTCGCACAAGGAACCGCTTCTTTTTGAAACTTTTAAACACTCACATCAGCTGAAATCAGCCTTGGCACCAAAGTCCTCATCAGTGCGTCAGGATCGCCTGTGTCCCACCGTGCGCATGATCATCCTCTCATTCGGTATTCACCTGCTTTCTTTTGCTCATGCGAACACAGTTATTATTGTCATCTCTCAAGCTGGCCCCTCATTGGTCAATCCTTATTGTTGAACTTTGATTTTTAAGAAAACTACAATTTAAACATTTTCCTCAACCATCCAAAGTGGCAAGTGGAAGTGACTGTCTAACCCGCCACAGCTGAACTCTACCTGCATTTGGCGGTTTGGCGGGTGTTAATGTCAAGCCCTGATTGTGATTAAAAATAAATATTCCAAAAGATTCTTTTTACATTCATGCCACAGAAAAACATTTTTGGTCCCCCCCAAAAAAGTCTCAGAACTATTAATTAATTTATTATTGCGAACATATTAAAGATTTAAAGAATTTTTTTCCACTGAAACTTCTCTGAAATGAAAAGGTTTTATTTAGGCTTACGATAAAATCAAATATTCTTGTTGAGATTAATTGCTGAAGCATTTATCAGGATATACGGCCATCTTAATCTATTAGGACACTCCAAAACAAATTAGGAACTTTTCAAATAGCTCAAAAGGGACACTTACATTTTTTAATTAAAGATGCAGTATGCAAGTTTGACGCCCAGTGGTTAAACTCGGCTCCTCCTCTGATGAATCCACGCAAGCGCAGGTTGCCAGATTGACGTGAGTGTGCCTGACTATTGAGCCTAAAGGCTAATTTAAGGCTGATTTGAACCGTTTTCTAACTAAAAGCAACGGCACGCGATAGAAGAAATATTTTCCATACTAAAAGGAGTTTTTGTCCTAACCAACACCTTAAATTTCTATTTTAGAAACGGTTTCTATTTTTCACAGGTGAACAACAGGATAAATTATGATCACCTCAGGTACACCTCATGTGCTTTATTCAGTGTTAAATGCTAACAATGCGAGTTTGAATGCCATTTTACATGACATTTATTGCCATACTACTAAAAGCAGCAGCAGATATAAAATAAATAATAAAATAAAGCATTTGAAATAGAAATTTAGAACTGTGACTCAGTGCAAGCCAACAAATATCAGTGATTCATTATGTACATTTAATAATGTTAAAGAGGTTTAATATGTATTAATTAGATTGTAAACCTTACCATTTTGTCATTATTCATTATTTGCTAAATAATAACCTCATGTGGAACTCTGCATTTCATTTCAGATTCTGCTACTGTCCACCGGAGGTCGCATTTCAGTAACGGACGCATGCTTTGAGAGCCTTTCTGACTGAATGAATAAAATACACTGTTTTCCAACAAGGCAACCCGGGGTGCTGAAATATAATTGGCTAAAGTAGCATTGGGCGGGTTAAATGACCAAAACAAAGACAGCTGTTCCGGCACGTAACGCACATTTTCAAAGCAGAATATCTGACTTCAGCATTGTTTTTCAGATAAACAAGAATGTTCACTTAGCATGTTTCTTAAATATCTGCAAACATATTACAGTTTTTTATGCCTTAAAAGAGTCAAAAAGTTACATACAGCACCTTTAACATTATTTGTCAACCCGTCTTAAATATCCAAGAAATGTACATTGTTTGAATGTAAATAAACGTGTCAAATGCTCAAACAGCACTGATAACAATCCAGGAAGATTATTTACATTTCAGATCTGGAGATATGAAACATCGAGAGATCAAGTCTGACAATCAAGACAACAATCTACCTTTAATTTACCTCCAAATTCATTAACGCAAAGCTATGCCAGACTAAAAGACAATCAATCTATCATTTCATTCACTCTCACAGCTTGCTTATTATAGATCTCTCAAGTAACCTCATCAGATCTGACAGTCCAGCCATCATGCATTTAATCATTTAATTTACAAACACACACTTAACCTGCCTTATTGCCACACACATACTTGTTTTGGTGGTTTTAATACTCTAAAAACTGCTTATTATATGGCCTTTCCCTAACATCATGTCCTAATTAGATAACGTGACAGGATTCCGGCGACAAACAGTTTGGTTGTCTGCACTAAACACGACAAGTCATGACAGAAACATTTAAATACCAGCCAATCATTTAAATACAAGCCACTGCACTCCCGACGGTTATAATCTAATTAATACATATTTAACCTATTTAGCATTATTAAAAATACATAGGCTGAGTGACTGATGTTGCTGTGAAGATCAGCTGGTTTGTCTATAAGCTGAAGCGAGCCGTTGATGAATCGATTGAGCTTCACAACTTTAAAATGCTCCAGTGTCCCTGTATCGGTGTTTGCAATCAATAATCAGCGTTGAGTTCGGTGAACTGATGACCTTAACAGCCAATCACACTCATTTTTGTTGAGCACGTGAACCCAATGGCAAATCAGCGCTGTTTAAGAACGTGCTCAACAGTGTCAAATGTCAGCTGGAAATGGACGTTTTAAAAATTTCAGAACGAGCGAACGAGCGAGCGAGCGAGCGAATGAACGAGTTAGTTAGTTAGTTAACAAATGAATGAATGAATGAATGAATTAGGGCTGAACAATATTGGATATTTTATTTTATTTTTCTGCGATACATATTGCGATTCTAAGTAAACTTTGACCCGAAGAAATTAATCGCTCTATTTGAAAATAATTCATTATTTCAGAATGATTGGGAAGATTTTGTAGGGGGCATAAAATATAATAAACCAAATCACAAGCATTGATAAATACAGCAGAGCAAAGATACTAATGAATAAACAAAAACACAAAAAACAATTAATAATAAATTCGTAATCTGTATATCATCATACAGTATGTATAAATGTACATTCAGTATGTCCTCATCATACAGTATGTATAAATAAATTAATTAATTAATTAAATTAAACTTTCTTGAAGTTAACATTAATAAACAGTACACGCTATAATTTCTGAATGCTTTAAACTAGTTTGAAATGCTCACACAGTCACAGGCCTTAAAAATACATACAATTATAAACTTTTAGCCACTTTATAGTTAATGACTCCACAAATCATGCAGATTTTCAACTGTGGCTGCTGGTCAACTATAAGCCCAACTCTTCATTGCAGATTCTGACGATATTGTGGATGTACACATTGCGATATCGATGCTGAAACCATATATTGTGCAGCACTAGAATGAATGAATCAATCAATCAATGAGTGAATGAATGAATGACTGCAGCTGAAGGTCATTCTCATCTACAGTTTCTATCATTAGCGGTTCTGGAGAAACTGACGTGATGTACCTGTAAGACGCTCTCAGACTGACATATGCTTGTGCAGACATGTCTCACTCCTCACACACATACCTTGAGAATTCCACTGATTTATATGACAGCTCAAATACCTTTCATATGCATTCCAATTACATCACCAAAACAAACAGACTACAAAACTATATGTTGATTTAAAGCAGACCTATTATGCAAAAATCACTTTTATAAGGGCTTTAAACACAGTTGTGAGGCAACATTGTGTTAATATAGCCAGCCTTTAATGGTAAAAATAAATTAATTGTATTTTTTTTATAATCACACTTGATAAAAACAGTCTGCAGAAACACTTGACATTCTCCCTTTGTACGTGTCATCAGAGGGGGAAAGCCCCGCCTATTAGTGACCATCTCTCCCTCATTAGCATATAGGGAGCCCTGAATGAGAAGCAGCCGTCCGCCATTAGAGTTTTCACACCATACCAGCAACTTTGAAGCATTATACATGTGTTTGAGCTGAAACTTCACATACACACTCTAGGGACATCAGAGATTTATTTTACATCTTCCAAAAAAGGGCCATAATATGTCCCCTTTAAAGGAGATCTGATATATATCTATATATATGTAATACACACACACATCAAAAATTAAAACTACACAACTT
Organism: Danio jaintianensis; assembly: GCA_903798115.1. Taxonomy (NCBI): domain Eukaryota; kingdom Metazoa; phylum Chordata; class Actinopteri; order Cypriniformes; family Danionidae; genus Danio; species Danio jaintianensis. Next base: position 27,557,422 of record CAIGQV010018106.1, read on the forward strand.
TTTTGCATAGATAATTAAATTTATATATAATTTGTATCATATACATGTATATTTTATATCTAAATAAACATTTTCTCAAATGTATGCATGCATGTGTGCATATATATATACACACATACATACAAACAATAAATAAACAACACACACATATTATATAAATACAAACGTTTATTTTGGATGCGATTAATCACGATTCATTTTTTCCCAGCACTAATTATTTTAAATTATTCCCACTAAATATTTTGGTTGCATAACAGCCATTTGCTTTCAAGTCATAACATTTGAATTTAGCAAGTGTTAGATAGCTCTAAAAAAATCATATGACCATTTACATCACAATCTGCAATATTTAATTTCAAAAAAACTATTATTATTCATCAATAACACTACAACTACTGCTGCTATTGCACTAATAAAAATAAGTCATACTTGGAATAAACAGTGACAACATGTGACATGGTCCTTATATTGTTTACCACGCTACTTTGGATATTGGGTCTGAAATCGCTTGTATG
>CAIGQV010018106.1:27594844-27606279 GCA_903798115.1 Danio jaintianensis
TTTTTCCCCACACACACATACATACACACACAAACACGCACACACACGCACTTGTAGAGCTATCTTTATGGGCACTTCTCATAGCTGTAATGATGTTTCTGCTGTACAGACTGTATATTATCTCCATCTCCCCCTAAACCAATCCTCACAGGACACAATCTGCATTTAACATTTTCTAAATACTTCATTCTGTCTGATTTAGGAGCTGTTTTCTTTATGGAGACCAAAAAGATAAATAAAAATGTCCTTTTGATCTCCACAACATAAACAATACATGGGTTACATACACACACACACACACGCACAGAAAACACACACACACACACACACATGCACACACACACGCACGCACACACGCATGCACGCGCGCACACACACACACACACACACACACACACACACTTGCTTACATGGCTACGGAAAATGTTTGAAAATTCTCAGTTTAAAATTATTTAAATAATTCATTCATTTTGTTTTCGGCTTAGTCCCTTTATTATTATGTTTTACGCAGCGGATGCCCTTCCAGCTGCAACCCATTACTGGAAAACACCCATACACTCTCATTCACACACACACACACACACACTCATACACTACGGACAGTTTAGCTTACCCAATTCACCTATAGCACATGTGTTTGGACTTGTGGGGGAAACCGGAGCACCCGGAGGAAACCCACACGAACACGGGGAGAACATGCAAACTCCACACAGAAACGCCAACTGACCCAGCCGAGGCTCGAACCAGCGACCTTCTTGCTGTGAGGCGATCGTGCTACCCACTGCGCCACCATGTCGCCATTAATTCTCTGATTATAATTAATTAAATAATATCAGCTAAGACTGATGAATAGTATTTATCAGTTTATAATGAATTGAAAAAATAATTGTTGTTGGTTTCTTCTATTAAATATATTCTTCAATTTAAACAAGTCATTTAAATTGATGTTGATTAGAGACAAAATTGTGTTGTTGTTTTTTTCATTTTTAGACAACACAATTCCAAAATTTTTAATTGTTATCAGTGGTGTAAAGTAACAAATTACAAATACTCAAACTACTGTAATTGAGTAGTTTTTCTCAGGAATTGTACTTTTGCTAAGTAGTTTTATAAATGTGTACTTTTACTTTCCCTTGAGTACGGTTTTAGTGCAGTATCGGTACTTTTACTCCACTACTTTCCTTCAACCTGCAGTCACTACTTTATTTTTTCTTGTCTATGGGGATTAGAAAAATCAGTCCTGTGATTCCTGATCCTGCACATAGGAGGTAAATCACATCATAATGAACTACCTCAAGACATGTGCGCTTTATAAACTGTTTGGGAGCATAAAAGTGTCCAAGAAGATGTCCAAAATCTTTACACACATTGACCCAGAGACTGTTTAGATGCATGTCACTGATGAGAAGATGACGGATGTTTACTGTATGATGACCAAAATGGCTTTAAACACCCAGCAGGAACAAGACGTCAACATGATGTCAGATTGATGTTGTACCCTAACGTCGTAGGGATGTTGCATTTTGTTTGGAAATGAAAATCAGGTTGACATCAGAACCCAATGTCAGGCGGACATCAATGTCCAACGTCCAACCAAATATCAACGTCTAATGATGTTACAGCTTGACGTTGTGTGGACGTTACCACCATGACGTCTATCAGACGTTGGATTATGGTTGCCATACCTGACGAATAAATGTCAGTATTTGACGTCAATAAGACGTTGGTTTAAGATGTTGGCTCGACGTTGGATTTTGGTCACTTTCTAACACAACCTAAAATCAACCAAATATCAACGTCATTTGATGATGTTATTGGACATCAAAATAACGTTGTCCTTAGACGCTGGCTAGACATTGAATTTTGGTCACCTGACGTCACAACCTAAATCTAACCTAATATTAACGTCTTATGACATTGTGTGCCTGCTGGGCGATAACTAAATGCACTACAGAATGTTACGTTTACACACATCCACAAATTACATGTAAACGCATCAGCTTTTTACAGCGTAATATTCTCTACTCTCTACTCTTGAGTACTTTTGAAAGGTCTACTTTTTACTGCTACTTTGAGTATTATTTACAACAGATACTTTTACTCTACTTGCACTGCATTTTTAAGCAAGTAATGGTACTTTTACTTAAGTATGATTTTTCAGAACTCTTTCCACCACTGATTGTTATAAGTATTAAGAAATCAATATTTGGTGAAATAACTAGATGTTTTCAAACCACTCAGATTTACAAACTGAACTGAATTTGTGGCCCTCATCTGGAAAGATGCAAAATAATTTATCCTTCATATTATTCATAATTTTTCATATGTTTTGTAAGAAGAGACCAGTAAAGTCAGTTTCTTTGGATTTACTGCATTAGGTATGGGTAGGCCCACACGGAATCTGCGAGAATTTCTGCAGATTTTTAGCCCATCATTGCTTGGGTAAATGTGTGTAAATTTAAATGTATTCAGTTTTTAAATTAATATCAGTAATATTATTGACTAATATGAAAGTCATATGATTTATTTACAATACAGTTTGTAAAGTCATATTTTCTGTCTTTTAGTAGAGATATTATATGAGAGACTTGCTTTGTTTACCAAATATAAGTGGATCTAATTGGATTTGCATTGTAAACATTAAATAAAAGTTAAAAAGGTATTATTTTTTTTTATTTCATATATTAAGTTTTTAGTTACAATACTCCCAAAATCATACAGCATAAATCTGCAGATGTTTTACAAAATTATAGCAAAAAATGTCCGCAGATTCTGTCTGGCTCTAGGTATGGGTTTGACTAAAGTGTAATGTGTGTTTTACTCTATAAAGGTCATTTCTTTCAAATTATACAAATAAAATTCTAAATTACAGCACTTGTTACCTCAGAAAAATAACACAACAAACATGTTCCTTTGTTTTAATGGAAAATCGGGAATTCCCATATTTATTAGAGATCTTTGGATCAAACTCGGATAATCAGGCACCAAATTTGAGATTTGCATTTTAATAAAACTAATCTCACCCCATACTGCTCTATGAATATGCAGATGCTCCCAGTGTGTGTGTGCGTGTGCATGTGTGTGTATGTGTGTGTGAAGACAGACGTGTCAGAATCCTTCATAACATTCGGTGTGACTCTGACGTGACGTGTGTGTTGGTGGATGATCTGCTGCAGTCTGGACACCTGCACTTAAACACACATTTGTTGTATCAGCACTGCAGCAGGAAAAAAAAGACATTTGGCAATAAATGAGTAAGATTATAACGTTTGAGCGACAGCATTCAGAACGGATGACCACACCGACCGCACTGACTCACAGTCAAGACACACACACGCACGCACGCACACGCACACACACACACTTAAATAGACAATCATAAGACCTACAATGTAAGAAAAAATGATTGTTGCAATCAGTTATAAAAACATAACATTTAGCATTACAATAACTTCCCAGAATTTTACTTGTTGGTATAACTTAATTGTCCATTATTCATTATTCCAGTCATCATTTACTATGGGTGAATAGGTAAACGTCTGAATTTTTACACTGTATTTTTCACATTATTGCTGTACACTGTAAAAAAATATCTTTTGATAAACAGTTTTCCGTATTTCACCTTCCAATTCACAAGTGTTTTCCATTATTTACGTCTGTGAATTGCATTATGGGATGTCGATCTCTGCTCTGTCGACTTCTGATGTTGAAAATTCAACTCTACAGTTTAACAAAGTGACTTTTATTCATATTTTAGTAGTTTATAATGTATAAGAAATAATACATAGAGAAATAAGTCTGTAAAACAACAGAAAATGTACTGGCAGTTTATTACAAGGTTATATAGCGTAATATACAACACCAACCCAGGCAACATATCACTTTAAACTAAATGTTTAAATGCATAATGTTATAAATGTTAATATAAGTGACTTTTAAAACTTTTCAAGGTTAAAAGTTGTGGGAAGAAAGATCATAATCTCATAATGCAATTCAAAAGCTTAAATACATGGGGAAATATAAAAAATATTTAAAAGATACGGAAAACTGCTAATTTATGGATATTTTTTAACAGTATGCCTTTATTCCCAGTCTTTAATTTCTACAAAGCCCCTCCTACCCAAACGCACAGAGTTCTCTGATTGGCCAGATTACCCTGTGCATTGTCATTGGAAAATTAAATGTTATAGCCACCAGTTTCAGCTTCCAGTGATTCTTAAAAAATGTAAGCACCAAATGGCATTTTTAAAATGTATAAAAGTTGATCAGTTCTGTGATCTGATTAATAGCTTATTCTTTTTTGGTATGTAAAGAGAATTTTACGAATGTCCAGGACATTTACTTTCGGTGAGGAAATGATCTTCAAAAGCCTCTAAAACATCATAAATCTTTCGAGTAACTTTTATTTCCAGACCCTTCACTTTCGCTGTCCCTCAGTTAATATATTTTTTTACAGTATATTAATATACGTTATATAACAATCAAATACAATGCTCAACAAAAAAATTACAGCGTTCATAATGTATTGCAGAATGCTTCTGGTGCTACTGAGGTGGGATACGGGTAGCGTTAGAGACAGGTTTGGGGGTATGGGCAGGTTTAAGGGTGGGTTAAGGTGTAAGGGATGGTCAACAGTGTAATTAAAGATGTAATTACAGAAATTAATTATAGATGCAATTACATGCAGGTATTTAATCAAGCACACGTACAATTTAAAAACATGTATTTACACAATAAGTACATTGTACCAAATTATTAATTTCAGTGTAAATAGTTAAGGCCACCTAATCTAAAGTGGTAGCAATAATTTTAAGCAGCAAAACATCTCAACACGAACACGCACTTCAAGCCAACGAATCCAGCACTGACAGATTGTGAATGAGAGACAGAAAAGCAGCCTCTGAATGACAAACGTCACTCCTCCCCTGCTCACTATGTCTTCATTTCAGCCTATTCTTCTCTTAATGCACTGTTGTCAAAGACACAAAGTGAAAGCAGGAAAACTGCACCCAGAGCGTCGCCAGCGAACAATGGGCAGATTTCAGTAATGTGTCTGTCTGATGAAGAAGAAGGCAAGTTTCGGGCCCTTGAGATGTCTGTCATCTGCCGTCCTCTACTTTCTCTCTTGGGACGCGGCGAAGGAGGCGCGAGACATCTCCCACCATCTTTAATTTTCACCTCGGTTGCCGCGCCGACACCATGGCAACTGAAGGGTGGCGACCTGCCGTATCCGGATGCTGCCGTTACCCTTCGATGCCCTGAGAAGCCACGAGCTCTAGGGCCCGACGGGGGGCCGAAAACCGGAGCCCTGCCAAATATAGTTCTGCTGGAAGAACAGCACAGTGCAGGTACGAGCAGTCCAAAAGTGTTTGAGAGTGTAAACTAGTTTAGAAGTCATTGAAATGGAAAGAGTAATACACTGTAAAAAAATGTTGGGTTCCACACAATCGATTTGTGTTGGGACAACCTGAAGGAATTAAGTTAGCTTATTAGTTTTTGTAAAATTAAGTGGATTGAACATAAAACAATTAAGTTGCACCCCCCCAAAAAACTCAAGAATTGTAAAAAAAAAATGCTGGGTTGTACAAAATTAAACAAAGCTGTAAAAAATGCTGGGTTCCACACAAGTCCTTCATGTTGTCCCAACACAAATTGATTACGTAACTGTTTTTGCAAATTTAATTGGATTGAATATAAAACAATTAAATTGCCACACCCCCAAAGAAACTATTTTATATCTAGTTATTTCACCAAATATTGATTTCTTAATTAGTATAACAATTTAAAATATTGCTATTGTGTTGTCTAAAAATGACAAAAATAACTGCCTCTAATCAACATGATTTTACATGACTTTTAAATAATATTATAAATAAGTAGTTTGAACAAACAGAAAACATGTTTTTTAGTGTGTACTGTACACTATGGTTTTACTGTGTGGTTTGGAAACATTACAGTTCAATCTAAAGCCAGCCTTGCTTGTTTGGTAAAGACAGCCATGGGAATCATAGGGAAATCACACAAACACACACACATGTTGGTACTGGCGGTTTACAAGGACACAAGTGAAGTCAACTAATCTTTTTTTTTTTTACAGTGTAGGACTGAACGTATAAATAATCTAATATGAAGTATTAAAAAGACTCAAATCAAAAAAACTAATTCAATTGCAACTGATAAATAATGCAATAGTATCTCAGTGGTGCTAACATACACTCAAACTATATTTTGGCTGCTTGTTTAAACTACTTTTTTTAAAAAGAGCTGAATCAACACAATTCTAGAGGTTTTTTTGGGGACAACTTAATTGTTTTATGTTCAATCCACTTACATTTGTAAAAACAATTAAGTAAAAATTTTGTTGGTGTAACGTATTTCATATTGTAAAAACTGCCCTACCCCTAAACCCAACCCTCACATTCAACCCTCAGATTCCATTAAATATAATTTTTACGCAAAATAAAATTTTATAAATATTTTTGTAATTATAAATGTCTCCTGCACTTTTGATCATTCATTCATTCATTCATTCATTCTTTTCTTTTCAGCTTAGTCCCTTTATTAATCAGGGGTCGCCACAGCGGAATGAACCGCCAACTTATCCAGCATATGTTTTACGCAGCGGATGCCCTTCCAGCTGCAACCCATCACTGGGAAACACTCATACACTCTCATTCACACACATACACTACTGACAATTTAGCTCACCCAATTTACCTATAGCACATGTCTTTGGACTTGTGGGGGAAACTGGAGCACCCGGTGGAAACCCACGCGAACACGGGGAGAACATGCAAACTCCACACAGAAATGCCAACTGACCCAGCCGAGGCCCAGCTGATGCTCGAACCAGCGACCTTCTTGCTGTGAGGCGACAGTGCTACCCACTGCGCCACTCGTACTTTTGCTCAATGTGCTGTTAATAAATAAAAGTGCTAATTTATTACGTCTTTTTAACACATTGCAAATAAAGCTTTTCTTACTTAAAGTTTTTCTCTTTGCCTACTTGCACTGTAAAAAATGTGTTGCTCACTTCAACTTTTAAGTTGAGCCTATTTAACTTTACAAGTTGAACTTATCAATTACGCTGACACAAAACATCGTAAAAAGTAAAAATTTGTTTAACTTACAAAAAATGCAACCCAGGCTCATTCTGAAAACGTAGCCCAATATACATTTCTGGAGAGCGCTAAATACGTCCCAGGAGGTACTTTTTTTGCAGTTTTTGTTTTCATGATTGCGCCAGAGGATGTGTACGCTATTTCAGATCTCAAATTTCTCTCATGAGTGCCATTCGCACCTGCTGTTCTCACGTAAATCCACCAGAGGCCGCTGTCGACTGACTAACTGACTGACTGAACGACTGACCCACCCTCCCCCTTCCCTAAACCCAACCAATAGTGTTTTCAAAAGCACAGATTGGCATGAAAAGGAATGGCATCACACCACCCCATAGTGTTTGTTTTAAAGACGAAATGCAGCCATACGTACCTCTGGCTACATAATTCGCGATCTCCAGAAATGTTTATAGCGCTACGTTTTCAGAATGAGCCTATGTTGAGAAAATAAGCTGAAACCTGATTAACTTTCTAAATTAAGTTAAAGTGATGTAAATACATATGTTGCCATGACATTTTAATCATGTTACTTTTAACACTGTAGATATCTTTCGTCCAAATATCTAAAAATTCTTAAACCAAGAAGCATTTTTTAGACAAGTAAAAAATATTGTTTTGTTTTCAGTCACAATTAAATGAGTTTTTTTTTGTCTCCCAATACTGTAAGTAAATTAATAATCTAATCTAAAATTATTTTGCCTGTTTTAAGGAAAAACTGGCAAAGTTTTGATGACTATTTGCGACAATATTTTTTAAAGCAAGTCCAAGTCAAATGCACTGTATTGTGAGCTGCAGTAATCTGTAATGCGTCAAGGTTATGTACTGCATATTTTGATGTCATCTGCATACGGCAAGTACGTAGGAAATTTGCATACAGTGCACAATAAGCATTGCATTATGCAAAAACAGCATAAATATGATGCTACACTATCCCAAACATAGCCATGGGCACTTTCATACTCACTAAAGTTTGGTCCGGGCTGTTTGGGTCACTCGGAGCTTTAAACCATGTGACTTTACAGTACAGCAACCCAATATTGCACACTATTATAACCGGGACATGAACTATCCTGTTTCTATGACAATGTGTGTGTGTGTGTGTGTGTGTGTGTGTTAACTGAGGCTAATCAGCTGATGAGGTGTTTACAGACCCCCGTCGCCTGGAGGGGCCCCACTGAGCATGAGACATGACTTACAGAAACACACACACACACACACGCACATGACACAGGACACACACACTCTCCACGGCGAGCTCTCATTACTCTGACAGTCATTTGCAACGCTGCATGCTGAATTAGGCCCAGTAGTGGAGAAAGCGCAGCATAATGGCAGCTGCCTGCCGGATGGGACACTTTTAACACACATTAAAGCATTCTGGGTAAAATCAGGACAGGGGTACAGAAATACAGTACATACAGTACACAGACAAGGTGTACCATCTAGGTGACCATCAACCGTTTTCTCAGAGGATGACAAGCCAACAAAACATTGCTGTCACTCTGATACAAGTTTTATTTATGGAGAAAATTACAAAGCACTGCAGTGTTTGGGTGTTCTGTGTTTGTCTGAGATAATTAGTCTACCAAAATGTGTATATTCCATACAAAGTATGAAGCTGATCGGTCAGTTCTTGTCACGTGACTTGCGGTGCGCTCGCGGCGTTCATTCAACTGGATGCGTCTGGAAGGCGCGAGCACGTCACACCGCTTGCGCGCGCAAGCCGCAGACCTCCATTGAAAATAACGAACTTGTGCAAACTCTAGAAAAGATGCGATATGCGAACGGCCCCTAAAAGGTCACCATCATTTGCGACCTCCAGCAGTTGATCTTCTTGCACAGACATGCTGGATTCACCTGATTTGTTGACAAATGGGTTGCAGATCCATTCCTTGACAGTTTGTGGGTCCTTCACTGGGCCTTTTCTCCTTAGCAAAGAAACTTTCCAAAGACGTCTGTTTCTTACTCATTTTGCTGCTTGTGGGTTAAATTTGGGCGCTCAAGTGACCGAGATGTAAGGTAGAGAATACAGTCATTTTTCAAAATAAAAGATTTTTCAAAATAAAAGATCGTTCATATTCAGATAATAAATAAAACGGAAATAATTAATGATTTCTTGTGTGGCCCGGTACCAACTGATCCACGGACCGGTACCAGTCCGCGGCCCGGTGGTTGAGGACCACTGCTATAGAGAATGTGAATCTACATCATGCAAGTTGCATTGCGTCATGTAAAAAATGCAACCCAGGCTCATTGCAGATATGTACAGTTTTTGGTTTTTGCAAATCCGCCAGAGGTCGCTGTGTACGCTTTTTGATGATCCTCTTCTCGAGTAAATCCATCAGAGGGCGCAATATACACTTCAGCTGACCAGGCCAGCTTGCTGTCGACCGACTGACTGACTGACCCAACCAGTCCTTCCCTAAACCCAACCCAACCGTGTTTTCAAAAGCAATCTAGAAAAAGAAAAGCCCTCAGCCTGTTATTTATTTACTTATTTTGCTGTTGTTTTACCTGGTTTCTGGAACCGTTCTTTGCCTGTCGTCGTGGTCAACTCAGCTCCACGTCCCAAGTCTGCCGACGCATGCGGTGAACCACTGGGCAAACTGGTAACACCAACGCAATCTCACGGCAATTCGTAACTTTTTGATTTAGTGGCTAATTCGGATGAATTCGTACGATCTAATTCTTACAATTTCGTACGATTTGCTCATCACCCAATGACGGTTGGGTTTAGGGGAAAGGGTAGGGATCCATGCCTCCTTTTTAAAATCGTACATTTTACGTACGACTGAACTCCGTACGAATTTGTAAGAATTAGCCACTAAACTGACAAAACGTAAAATACTTATGTTTTCTCGTGAGATCAGGCTGGTAACACCCTAAAAGCCGTCCACACGGAGGTAAGTTAGTTAACTTTATTACTTAGTTAACTTTATTTGTCCCCATAGAGAGATTTCATTTGCAGCGTACACCCATAGAGACATCTGACAATTTCAGATTTGGCATTTATATAAATAAATCATTTAAAAACCTAAAGTACCATGGTAACACTACTCTAAATAAATATCCAGTATACTGGCTATCAACTGCTACTAGAGAGGAGGAATTTACAACATAGGCTCATTCTGAAAGCGTAGCCATATACATTTTTGGATATTCTGGATCGCGAATTATGTAGCCAAAGGTACGTATGGCTGCATTTCATCTTTAAAACGAACGCTACGGGGCGGTATGACGCCGTTCCTTTTCGTGCTTACCAGCTGACCGCTTACCTCCATATGGACGGCTTTCCCACTGTTACCAGTTTGTCCAGTTAGCTCGCCATGTACGTCGGCGGACTTGAGACGCAGAGAGGAGCTGACCATGATGACGGAGTTCGAGTCTGGTGAGGAACGGTTCCAGAAAGCAGGTAAGACAAAAACAGAAGCCAAAAAATAAAATAAAGAAGTAAATAACAGGGTGAGAATGTGGTAAAATCTGAAAGCGTAGTAAAAATCAGACGAGGGCTTTTCTGGATTGCTTTTGAAAACTGTCGGTTGGGTTTAGGGAAGTGTGTGGCCGGGTCAATCTGTGCTTTTGAAAAGGTATTGGTTAGAACAAAAACTTAACATGAAAATATTCCTTCTATCGTGTGCTTTTATATACAACACGATTTAAATCAGCCTTTAGGCTCGATAGTCACTCGCTCCTGTTGGTCCTCAATCTGGCAACCTGCGCTTGCATGCTTTGATGCAATACTTAGTTCAACCACTGGGTGTCAAACTTACATACTGCACCTTTAACAGCTTCCAAGAGTTTCCAAACGCATTTCTGTAACTTCACAGAGATCCTATTATCGCTGAGACTTAAAAATAAATCATAAAAAAAATGGTAGAAGCCAGAATCGAAAATCATTTTGAGACATCATTAATACTTTACAGTCACGGGCATGCAAACTTCTGGAAAAGAACATTTTTGGCACTTCAGGAGAAAACACACACACACAAAAATAAAATAATAAAATAATGATGCTGCCATCTTTCTAAAGTCACTTTACCTGCTGTAGTTTGTCTCCAAATCTCAGGTGAAAATTGTAATCTTGACCCGTTTTACCGAACAGTGGATTACTCCATAAAACATAGACCACACGGCATTCAAGATGAAGCTTTTCATCGCTATTTCTGCTCGTCTTTATTCAGAAAAACATTGAATGAAATAAACATCTGAACTCTGCTTGGGTTGGCGGAACATGACCATCTGACAACAGCATTAATACACACTCAGATAAAAAGCATTGGGACGTCAGGCTGCTGGACTTAAAGTGTGTGTGTGTGT
>CAIGQV010018106.1:27611279-27622293 GCA_903798115.1 Danio jaintianensis
CGTTTCTGTGTGGAGTTTGCATGGTCTCCCTGTTCGTGTGGGTTTCCTCCGGGTGCTCCGGTTTCCCCCACAGTCCAAACACATGCGCTATAGGTGAATTGAGTAAGCTAAATTGCCTGTAGTGTATGTATGTGAATGAGTGTGTGTGGATGTTTCCCAGTGATGGGTTGCAGCTGGAAGGGCATCCGCTGCGTAAAACATATGCTGGATAAGTTGGCGGTTCATTCCGCTGTGGCGACCCCTGATTAATAAAGGGACTAAGCCGAAAAGAAAATGAATGAATAATATAATATAATATAAATATTAAAAATGTTTATTAAAAACTTTAAATATGAATGCAAATGTAATGCTAACCCTAACCCTAATTAAAGTGATCTTTCTTATTTGGTGGATTTGTCTTGTTTTAGAGTGACTATCAGCAAATTATAAAAAGCACAAAACATTGATAAGATTTTAATACAACATTAAGTTGATGGATTAACATATATCAGTTCATTCATTCATTTTTCTTCGGCTTAGTCCCTTTATTAATCTGGGGTCGCCACAGCGGAATGAACCGCCAACTTATCCAGCATATGTTTTACGCAGCGGATGCCCTTCCAGCTGCAACCCATCACTGGGAAACACCCATACACACTCCTTCACACACTACGGACATTTTAGCTTACCCAATTCACCTATACCACATGTCTTTGGACTTGTGGGGGAAACCGGAGCACCCGGAGGAAACCCACGCCAACACGGGGAGAACATGCAAACTCCACACAGAAATGCCAACTGACCCAGCCGAGGCTCGAACCAGCGACCTTCTTGCTGTGAGGCAAACGTGCTACCCACTGCGCCACTGTGCAGCCCCTTAAATAATTTAGTTATTAGAAATAAGTTATTAAAATTATGTTTAGTAAATATTTGTCAAAGAAAAAATTTAAATGTCACAGGAGGGCTAACACAGGCGTACATCTTCAACTGCACATTAAAATACAGCATCTCATATTCAAACTGCTTCCCAAGAAAAACACAAAACAATGACGCTTCTGTATTTTTAATGATCTCTCACCACAAGTTATTTTCCCTTTATTTTTGCAGTTGATTTCTATGAAGTGAACAAGTGAACAGACGACAGGAGTGTAGTTTGATATTGTGTGACGGCCGCTTCTTCCTCGGTGAGCGACCGCAGGTAAACAAGACTGTGCGATTGGTCATTATTGGCTCAGAAACAGCCCAGATTGAGAGGCAGACGCAGACAGAAGGAGAAATGAAATGATATTGGTGGTCCCAGAGCAGAGACTTTGCCTTTGGGCAGAGCAGACATGCCCTCGAACCCGAGCTGATTAGCGAGCGAGAGCACAGCAAGACACACTAAACACACCTCTGTCTTCATCACTCACGCACACACTTGTAGAGCTATCTTTATGGGCACTTCTCATAGCTCTAATGATGTTTCTACTGTACAGACTGTATATTCTCTCCATCTACCCCTAAACCAATCCTCACAGGACACAATCTGCAGTTTTACATTTGCAAAATACTTTATTCTGTCTGATTTAGGAGCCGTTTTACTCATTAGACAAAAAAAAAGTCCCCACAAGATCAAAATGTACTGGTACTGCTATACTTGCGGGGACATTTAGTCCCAACGATGTAAGGAATACGGGTACACACACACTTATTTTTATTCACATTTTATTTTACATTAAAAAAATAGATGCATAAAATGTTCTCACAAATGCATAGTTTTTAATAAAGGAACAACACTTTGTTTTAGGTCCACAAAAACACACATATTATTATTACTATTATTATTATTATAATATTTTATTTTTTTAAGAGATAATATATGAGCTAATAATATAAGAGCTCATAATTCTGACTTCAACTGTATACATACATATTTTTCTGCACAAACTGCTTGATCATATGGTTTAACTCTGGTATATTTACATGTCCAAAAATAAAAAAAAGTTATATTCATGTCAATTTATATATAAATATATATATATAATATTCTTAAAAAATTAGTTGGAAGTCACATACTTTTCATAAATCTATAAGACTAACACACTTTTGGGGCTGATTTTTGTTGATGGACACACATGTCTTTTGAAAAACCCTTTCAGCATAAAACAGAGAATGACAACAATAAAAAGTTAACGCAAGTGACGGTCTTGGGGAACATTCATTCATTTTCTTTTCGGCTTAGTCCCTTTATTGATCTGGGGTCGCCACAGCGGAATGAACCGCCAACTTATCCAGCATATGTTTTACGCAGCGGATGCCCTTCCAGCTGCAACCCATCACTGGGAAACATCCATACACACTCATTCACACACATACACTATGGACAATTTAGCTTACCCAATTCACCTATACCACGTCTTTGGACTTGTGGGGGAAACCGGAGCACCTGGAGGAAACCCACGCCAACACGGGGAGAACATGCAAACTCCACACAGAAATGGCAACTGACCCAGCTGAGGCTCAAACCAGCGACCTTCTTGCTGTGAGGTGAACGTGCTACCCACTGATTGTCAGAAGACAATCACCTGTGATATCATGTCATTTTGTTTTTGATTGTCAGCATGTAAGCTTATAGTTATAATAATATTTATACAATATAGTTATAATGATATTTATACATGATCAAACTAGTGTGCAACTTAAGCAAAACTAATACTGAAATTGTTTTAAATTTGGTATTGTAGTTTGGGCCCAAATCAATATTTGTTGCATTTTTTTAATCGTTTAAGTTCATTTGATTGACTATATCAAATCTTTAAGCTGTGTTTTGATGTTTCACTGTTGAGTTAAACATTTTAGTTTGTTAAGGGTCTCTGATACATTGCTTTTATTATTTAACTTTATTTTGTTAATCAACATTAACTGTGTGCGTCAGCAGGCAGTTTTTGTTGTTCATTATTTAATATATTCCCTCAAAACACACAGACACAGACAAGATGGACTTCCAGTGTGGATTTAAATTTTATTAAAATAATAAATAATTTTTTTAAAGTTTTTAATTGGTCAACTCTCATTATTTCCTATATATGGCTTTTGTGCTTTTACAGGAGTTGGTAAACATATTCAAGGGCGTGCACAGATGGGTAGCATTTTGATTGTATGTAGTGGGCCGTTCTAGCCCAAAATGCCAGGGCCGATTTTTTGTCCCAGTCCAGCCCTGCCTTAAAGGGTTAAACAAATAACGCACAGCACTACTATGATTACAGAAAAGTTCACTCTGTTATAATTCACTTACATTTTAATACGTTTTGGTGTGATTATAACCACCTATTTAAAAAAAAACAGCAACAACTGAAGGTTTTGAATGAGAAGCTGTAATATAGTCATGGTGGGGAATGAATTTTGGTGTGGCGCCCTGCCATGGAAGAATGAATGTAGTGAAAACCATGCAATATACAGTATCACTTTAAACTATTAAACATGTTCATAAAAGTCACTTTTTCCAACTTTTCAAGGTCAAAAGTTGTTGGAAGAAAGATCATAATCTCATAACGCAATTCAAAAGCATAAATAAACAGGGAAAAATACAAAATACAAACCTGAATCACCAAAAAAATGTCCACAGATTCTGTCTGGCCAGTATGGATCACACAGTGGGTGTACAGTCGTGGCCAAAAGTTTTGAGAAATACATAAATTTTGGAAATTGGAAAAGTTGCTGCTTAAGTTTTTATAATAGCAATTTGCATATACTCCAGGATGTTATGAAGAGTGATCAGATGAATTGTATAGTCCTTCTTTGCCATGAAAATTAACTTAATCCTGAAAAAAACTTTCCACTGCATTTCATTGCTGTCATTAAAGGACCTGCTGAGATCATTTCAGTAATCGTCTTGTTAACTCAGGTGAGAATGTTGACGAGCACAAGGCTGGAGATCATTATGTCAGGCTGATTGGGTTAGAATGGCAGACTTGACATGTTTAAAGGAGGGTGATGCTTGAAATCATTGTTCCTCCATTGTTAACCATGGTGACCTGCAAAGAAACGCGTGCAGCCATCATTGCATTGCATAAAAATGGCTTCACAGGCAAGGATATTGTGGCTACTAAGATTGCACCTAAATCAACAATTTATAGGATCATCAAGAACTTCAAGGAAAGAGGTTCAATTCTTGTTAAGGAGGCTTCAGGGCGTCCAAGAAAGTCCAGCAAGCGCCAGGATCGTCTCCTAAAGAGGATTCAGCTGCAGGATCGGAGTGCCACCAGTGCAGAGCTTGCTCAGGAATGGCAGCAGGCAGGTGTGAGCACATCTGCACGCACAGTAAGGCGAAGACTTTTGGAAGATGGCCTGGTGTCAAGAAGGGCAGCAAAGAAGCCACTTCTCTCCAAAAAAAACATCAGGGACAGATTGATCTTCTGCAAAAAGTATGGCGAATGGACTGCTGAGGACTGGGGCAAAGTCATATTTTCCAATGAAGCCCCTTTCCGATTGTTTGGGGCATCTGGAAAAAGGCTTGTCCGGAGAAGAAAAGGTGAGCGCTACCATCAGTCCTGTGTCATGCCAACAGTAAAGCATCCTGAGACCATTCATGTGTGGGGTTGTTCTCATCCAAGGGAGTGGGCTCACTCACAATTTTGCCCAAAAACACAGCCATGAATAAAGAATGGTACCAAAACACCCTCCAACAGCAACTTCTTCCAACAATCCAACAACAGTTTGGTGAAGAACAATGCATTTTCCAGCACGATGGAGCACCGTGCCATAAGGCAAAAGTGATATCTAAGTGGCTCGGGGACCAAAACGTTGAAATTTTGGGTCCATGGCCTGGAAACTCCCCAGATCCTAATCCCATTGAGAACTTGTGGTCAATCCTCAAGAGGCGGGTGGACAAACAAAAACCCATTAATTCTGACAAACTCCAAGAAGTGATTATGAAAGAATGGGTTGCTATCAGTCAGGATTTGGCCCAGAAGTTGATTGAGAGCATGCCCAGTCCAATTGCAGAGGTCCTGAAAAAGAAGGGCCAACACTGCAAACACTGACTCTTTACATAAATGTCATGTAATTGTTGATAAAAGCCTTTGAAACGTATGAAGTGCTTGTAATTATATTTCAGTACATCACAGAAACAACTGAAACAAAGATCTAAAAGCAGTTCAGCAGCAAACTTTGTGAAAACGAATATTTGTGTCATTCTCAAAACTTTTGGCCACGACTGTATGTGAACTGGTCAGCAGGCGTTAGTGAATGGATCAGCATCGATCACACACTCTCTGCTGCTCCATTACAGCGCTATTAAAAACACTGATGAACATCAGAAAAACACACCGCTCAGTTAATCTCTCAGCTGAAGTGTGAAAGCACTTCATCAAGCCAATCTATCAACAGATGAAGCCAAAGGTAACCCCAGACCGGCCGGCGTATGTGACTCGAGCGTCATCACAGCACTAAAGCACAGTATATTCAGACTAAACTACAGTAAAAACTAACTCAAGTCCTGGACATCACATTCAAACCTATGTTATTTATGTGTTGTGCATTCAGGTGAAGTGTGTGTTGTGTGTGTGTGCATAATTGTCTGTAGTGAGTGCGTGATGTATATTTTCCTGTAGTGTGTGTGTTTGTGTGTAGTGTACAATTGTCTATAGTGAGTGTGTGATGTATATTTGTCTGTGTGTATGTGTGTGTGGTATAGTTGTCTGTAGTGTGAGTGTAT
Source organism: Danio jaintianensis (assembly GCA_903798115.1). Classification (NCBI taxonomy): domain Eukaryota; kingdom Metazoa; phylum Chordata; class Actinopteri; order Cypriniformes; family Danionidae; genus Danio; species Danio jaintianensis. The sequence goes on from CAIGQV010018106.1 coordinate 27,616,954, forward strand.
GTGTTGTACATTTATCTGTTGTTTGTGTGTGTTATATATTTGTATATTTGATGTATTTGTCTATAGTGAGTGTGTGATGAACATTTGTCTGTAGTGTGTGTGTGTTATATATATATTGTCTGTAGTGTGTGTGTTTGTGTCTTGTATATGTGTCTGTTGTTTGTGTGTTGTATATTTGTCTGTAGTGTGTGTGTGTGTGATATTTGTCTGTAGAGTGTTTGCATGTGTTGTATATTTGTATGCATAGTGTGTGTGTGTGAGAGATATTTGTCTGTAGAGTGTGTGGTATAGCGGTCTGTAGTGTGTGTGTGTTATATATTTGTCTGTAGAGTGTGTGGTATAGCTGTGTGTAGTGTGTGTGTGTGTTATATATTTGTCTGTAGTGTGTGTGTGTGTGTGTGTGTTATATATTTGTCTGTAGAGTGTGTGGTATAGCTGTCTGTAGTGTGTGTGGTATAGCTGTCTGTAGTGTGTGTGTGTGTTGTGGGAGGGTCTGCTGGTGTTGCCCATCTGCAGTGCTGAATTGTAGGTTGTGTGTTCTTAAACTCAGATAAATAATGAGAGTGAAGCTGAGACTGAAATATCCTGCCGTCGCCTCTGCGGTTCAGTCCCGCTCAGAGCTCGTCCTCTGCCTCCTCCTCTCTGGTTAGCATCCCAGCTAAATCTGCTCAAAGCGCTCCTGTAATTAAGTGTGTGTGTGTGTCTGTGTGATACAAGCTGGCAGCTGGCTTTACTTCACTACTTGTTTCTTCCCTCAGGAGACTCGCATCAGTCACGTCTGATCACTTATGAGGTGTGTGTGTGTGTCTGTGTTATTAGCCGACTAAATCATTTGTTTGTCACTTCACTTTCAGTTTAGTCAAACACACACGCACGCACGCACGCGCGCACACACACACACACACACTTACAGAGATCTGCACAATATGTACAATAACACAAAGAGGTTTTCAAATCAACTTCGAAAACAAAACAAAGCCTCATTGTGTACATAATAATAACCAAATTATGAGTATAAAGGCTGCAAAGTAAATTTGGGTATAACGTGGGTTTTACTATGGTTCAGCTGTGGAATTAACATTAAAACTGAAATTAAGAGATAATTAAGACTGAACAATATATATTATCATAACTACATATACATTTAACCTATGTATACCTATGTAATTTGTTTATATATTACAAATTTATACAGGGGCGGCACGGTGGCTCAGTGGTTAGCTTTGTGGCCTCACAGCAAGAAGGTCACTGGATCGAGTCCCGGCTGGGCCAGTTGGTATTTCTGTGTGGAGTTTGCATGTTCTCCCCGTGTTCGCGTGGGTTTCCTCCGGGTGCTCCGGTTTCCCCCACAAGTTCAAACACATGTGCTATAGGTGAATTGAGTAAGCTAAATTGTCCGTAGTGTATGTGTGTGAATGAGTGTGTATAGGTGTTTCCCAGTACTGGGTTGCAACTGGAAGGGCATTCGCTGAGTAAAACATATGCTGGATAAGTTGGCGGTTCATTCAGCTGTGGCGACCCCAGATTAATAAAGGGACTAAGCTGAAGGAAAATGAATGAATGAATTTATTTGAGTGAACAGCAAAGTTTTTAAATTTGTATTTATTTTACTTTTAATTGATCAAATTAATTTAAAACAAAATATTTTGACCGAAACAAAACAATCTTTCCACCAATTCTGCAGCCATAAAGTCATAATAATTAGCTTATATAAAAAACAGAAGTATATAATTTTCATGTTAGATAACATTATTCATTCATTCATTCGTTTTCCGTCGGCTAAGTCCCTTTATTAATCAGGGGTCACCACAGCGGAATGAACCGCCAACTTATCCAGCATATGTTTTACGCAGCGGATGCCTTTCCAGCCGCAACCCAACATTGGGAAACACCCATACATTCTTGCATTCACACACATACACTAAGGACAATTTAGCTTAGCTACAGCGCATGTTTTTGGACTGTGGGGGAAACCGGAGTACCCGGAGGAAACCCACGCCAACACGGGAAGAACATGTAAACTCCTCACAGAATTGCCAACTGACCCAGCCGGGGTTCGAACCAGCAACCTTCTTGCGATTGTGCTACCCACTGCACCACCATGACGCCCAGATAACATTATTATTATTATTATTATTATTATTAATATTTATATTTTTTGCCTTTATTAGGATCAAAATAAAATTAATACAAAATACAATAAAATTAACACACAATATAATTGTACCACCAAAACATAACCAGGCACAACCAATTATGCTAAATATAAATAAACATTTATTATTATCAATAATAATATTATTATATAGACAATATTTCTATTTTTTTTTTCTTGCCCTCCCAAAATTGAGCAGCGCTAGTCTATATTCATCACAATCAGCTTATAGACTGCAACAGAAGTGTATAGTTTTCACGTTAGATAACATTATTATTATGATCATTATTAATATTATAGCTGATAGTTCTTTATTAGGTTCCATCCCCCCCCCCCAAACTGAAGCCACGCTAGTCTACAGACATTACAATTAGCTTATATAAAAGAGCGGGAGTGTATGGCTGTCCTGCTGGGTCTCTAAGTGAATGTGTGTGTGTGTGTGGGTGTCTTTAAAGAGAGTGAATGATCAGCACTCCCTCCATCCGCCCAGGAGAGGGGCAAATCATAGCAACCACCCAAACTCCAGCGGCCCGCTCACACTTCTGAATCACGCATTACATAAGAAAACACACACACACTCTCTCACACACGCACACACACGCACACACACACCCGTGACACAGAGATCAGACGAGCTTTCGCAGACCTCCTCAAACGCTGCTTCTCATCTGAAAATCACAGAGTCTGTCACCTGCTGCAGAAGAAGATGAAGAGGAGCATCTCTGTCCCTCAAAATCAACACTCTTCAGTTATTTTCTGTAGCTTTTAATCATGTTGTAAGTTCATGAATTAGTGCTGTTTGCTTGTTTTGTATGTATTTTGTGTTTTTATGTACAGCACTTTGGTACCCGCTTTGGTTGGTTGAAAGTGCTTTAGAAATAAAATTGAGTTGCACAGAAAAATTGTGGGTGTAATGTTGCTGTTGTTTTTGGTTCATTTAATCCTCCTGTTGACCTAAGGGTTAAAAAATGACCTGTGACCATTTAAACAAAAATCAAAATGTGTTATCTTTTCTGATGGGGCGTCAGTGGCGGATATAGGCATGGGCAATATGGGCGATCGCCCAGGGTGGCATCTTGCTGGGGGCGGCATGGGGAGACGGTGCAAAAAAAGTGCCCCAGTAAAAATCAGCTGTGCCCAAGCGGCAACTCTTCGCTCTCCCTCATGAAGCCAATACGGAAGTAACTGAAACTGCAATTCATCGACTGGCCTTTGGGGGCTCCAGGAAGTCCAGATGTTCTCTGCCTGCAATGGTAAATTGGCCAATTTTACAGCTGATAAAAACATGTTTACAGCCTGGTACAAAAGATGCTTTTGGTGCATATAGCTAATATTACCCTTCATGACAACTGTGAGGGCGGTGAATTTTTTTTATAACTCATCCGTTTCGTTTTTATTAAGTTATATTAAGTCTGCATAATTAAGAGCGTGGCCACTTCAGTGACAGCTAGGTCTCACTGCTCGCCGTCATGTCATTCTGGCTGATTAGCCGCTGAACTCGGCATATACATCGTATTTTTGTTTTGTTTTATGTGGCTTTACACAGTCAACTGCCTTTTGGGATTATTTCCTACAATTATCATATAATATGGCATGCTGTGTGCACTTAATTGTGCTCACAAACCATTCAAGTGGCCTCCATTTCCCAGGTGAGTAAAATTATACACTTGTATAGCATATCTATAAATGTATTTGTTTTATTTAAGATAATTGATCATTTATAATGTTTTTTAGAGCTGTAAAGCACTCCAGAATCTGACAGATTGATTAGCTGTAGGCTATAAAACTGAAACGTTGTCGTACAGTGTTATGCCTGGATTTAATAAATAGCCTTGCATTTACTAACACAGACTATATTTGAAGTATTTGGAAGTAATTTGCGTTTTCCTCCTGTAGAAAAACATAAGAACAATGTTTAGTGGCTCAATGTATTACAACAGTGTTTTTAAAAGACTAAACACTCTATTGATATAGTACACAACCAAGCACATGTGGTCAGAACACAAACGAGTCGCAGGTTATGAAGTATTAAGCGTCTCTCCCAAAGAAAAGCCCGTCTAAGAAAAATGCTAGCAGGCGTCTGCAGCTCCGCTCATGCTCCGCCTCTTTGCCCTTGTTTGGTATCCCCCAGTCGGTGCGATGACGCGCGAATTAAATGGCGACGGTTGGCCACGCCTACTTGTAGCTTCATTTGCATTCTTCAGAAACCTATGGGTGACGTCACGAATACTATGTCCATATCTTTTACAGTCATGGCTGTGCCCCAGTAAAAGCTTTGAGATATGATTTACTTTATGCAGGTGTATTAATTTAGAGTGGTAATCTCAGAATAAAGAAGTTAGGGGTCATTCACATTTGGCGTCTTTTGCACGCGCAAGTTTGTTATTCTCTTTGTCCAACCGAAACAACGCTGGTCAAAACAAATTGACACAAGCGCGCAGAAAACCATTCCCGTGCGCCTCACACGCGCTGCGGTTGTTTACATGCACGCCGATAAAATACGTGCCGTTCATGCGCTGTGAAACCGGAGTAACAGCCGTTTATGCAGAGGTGTCGGCATGCAGCGAGTTTTGCAAGTCGACAAAACTAAAGTTTATATAATATGATGATGATGTTACTTTTCAAGAGTTCGCACTTAGATAATGCTCGACTATGATAGCAGATTTGGCATGCTGTCCCGGGAGAGAACCCTGAGCTCGGAGATAGATGAGCCCAAGGTTCCCGCCTGGTCAATGAGCATTAGGAGGGATACGAGATCAGGTGTTTCTCGAAAGCCTCCCTTTGGTTCTAATTAATTCGGTATGTGTGTGTTAAGTGCTTGTGACTGATTATTACGGTTCGTTTATGTGCATGTTTTTAGATTGTGGGAGGAAACCGGAGTACCCGGGGAAAACCCACGCGAACACGGGGAGAACATGCAAACTCCGCTCAGAGTACTCACTGGTTCAAATAGCACTTGAACCTTAGTTTCCTCGTTGAGTCACCGTGTCACCCGATCAGGGAGAAGGATAGGGGAATGATAGGGGTGGAGGGGGGGTTTTCCGACAATGAAGATAGGGAATGAGATTTTTTAGGCAGGGTATTTATAGTGATTCGTAATGATCTGATAGGTTGGCTAATGATTAGCGATAGGTATCAGCTGTCGTCGTTCATATCACGTGCTCCTCTCGAAATTAGTTTGTGAA
>CAIGQV010018106.1:27629922-27643308 GCA_903798115.1 Danio jaintianensis
TTTGAGAAGAGATACATGGAATGTGGGGGAGATCCGATATTGTGAAGGTAAGTTGAGACGGTAGGTGACAGGGTTATTTGGGAGTGAATGGTGAATGGTCCTATGTAGCGGGGACTCAGCTTACGGCAGGGCAGATGGAGGCGGATGTCCCTGGTGGAGAGCCATACCTTATCTCCTGGGTGGTATTCGGGATTAGGTAACCTGTGGCGATTGGTGGCGTCCGTATACCTCCGTACTGCCTGCTGAAGGTGGTTATGTGCTGAGTCCCACACCCTCTCACTCTCTCGGTTTCGCCAGTCCATGGGAACAGGGATAGTTGGTAACCTAGGATACATTGGAAAGGGGTTAGACCAGTGGAAGTCTGGCGAAGGGAATTTTGTGCATACTCAGCCCACGGTAGATACTGGCTCCAGGTGTCCTGGTGGTGGGTACAGTACGTCCGGAGATAACGGGAGATTTCTTGGATTTTCCGCTCGGTCTATCCATTGGTTTGAGGGTGGTAACCAGACGATAAACTGATGGTTGTGACCTGGAGTTGGAAGAACGCCTGCCAGACCCTGGACATAAATTGCGGTCCTCTGTCGGACACAATGTCTTCGGGAAGTCTAAAATTACGAAAGACGTGGGTAAACAGGGCTTCGGTTGTTTCGAGAGCCGTGGGAAGACCTTTAAGAGGGATTCATTAGCAGGCTTTTGAAAAGCGATCCACCACTACAAGGATCGTAGTGTAGCCCTGCGAGGGAGGTAGGTCCGTGGCAAAATCTACCCCGATGTGGGTTCAGGGTCGGCGGGGAATGGGCAGTGGTTGTAACTTCCCTTCAGGTAGGTGGTGAGGAGTAGTAGTGATGGCACAGACCGAGCATCCTCGGACGTCCTTGGTCATGGTCGGCCACCAGTATTTCTGTCGGAGGAGTGAGAGGGTTCGCCTGCTGCCAGGGTGTCCTAAACCGAGGGAAGTGTGCGTACTATCCAGAACCTGAAGACGATGTCTGGTGGGTACATAGGTAAGGCCTGGAGGAAGTTCAGGGGGCGCTGGTTCTTCTAGGATGGCAGTTTACGAACCACGGTACCGGGCCTGTAGCGGTGAGGCTTCATAACGCTGCCGGTGGCTGGTGCGCTTTTACGGGCAGCTTTAGTTCTTGCCATTGGCTGCGGTTGTTTTGCGGGGCTGGAATCCTGTCACGGTCACACAAGGAAGACAAGGAAGTATAAACTTCAAGGGTGTTTATTCAAGTGATATGCACAACAGTAGCAAGGTGAGGCAGGTGAATGGCGTTGTAATGGGTGAGCGATCTCACACACAAACATTTCAGCTGTTTAGTTCAGTTCAATAGTAATCACCAACATAGGAATAGTCACTTCCCTTAAATAGGTGTTTTGACATCCATGGAAGAGCACAGGAGAATACAGGAGAGAAGATGAGGAGATCCATGCGTCTTTGATTCCAGCCGCTGAATGAGTGAGTGAGGTGAGTAGATATAGTGTGTGGTGATTGCAGGTGCAGGTGCGGGTGATTAGTAATCAGGTGAGGGTTCACGGGTGTGGTGGATGGTGAGTGGTGGATGGTGAGTGAGAGCGGTAATTGGGACTGGGGGAACGAGCAGCGGGTGTGACATTGGGCCCATTAGTACCAATTGAGCATCGTGTCAATGCCACAGCCTACCTGAGTATTCTTGCTGACCATGTCCATCCCTTTATGACCACAGTGTACCCATCTTCTGATGGCTACTTCCAGCAGGATAATGCGCCATGTCATAAAGCGTGAATCATCTTAGACTGTTTTCTTGAACATGACAATGAGTTCACTGTACTCAAATGGCCTCCACAGTCACCAGATCTCAATCCAATAACATGGTTTAAATGCAATAACATTGACTTAAGGAAACATTATATATATATATATATATATATTCATATAATTTTTCTATAGTATTTTTTATTTTGTCAGTTTCTTTTACAGCATACGGTGGTTCAAATGATACAAAAAAGTAACCTGCTGTTTATTACTAAAAAAACAAACAATAAATAAATGTAAAGGTAAAATATTAAAATATTCCTGTTTATTATGCACATAATATATTGTTTGTTGTGCAATATGTGGATTGAAATTTGGTCTATGTTTCTCAATTAGGATTTTGTGCTGTTATTTATTTTTATTATTTTCTGTTCTGTTATTTGTTCTTGTCTACTGTCATAAAACCAGAATAAACAATCATACATAAAAAAAAGAAGTTTCACCCACCACTGAAACATGGTAAAATTGTAACTGTTTTGAATTGATCTGTTCAACTCCCATTAAAACAAATATACAATAAGTGAAACAAATGACAGCGACTTAATGTAAAGCATCAGAATGGAGGGAAGGTGATTTATGTGTCATGGTTGTTGGTGCCAGATGGGCTGATTTAGTATTTCAGAAAAGCCAGTGAGTGGAAAAAAAACAAAACCAACCGAGGTCTGCAAAAGAGCATCTCTGCACACACAACACAACCAACCTTGAAGCAGATGACCTACAGCAGCAGAAGAAGTTGAAAAGCACACTGGTGAGACCCCTGTCAGCTCAAAACAGCAAACTTACACCACATCCTAACAAATGGCAACACTACATTGCAACTTAACCACTCACGACACTGACATGTGAAGTTTCTATTTTAGAAAAAGTTTCTGTTTCTGCAAAATCACGGCTGAGCAGCAGCATAATCTATTATTACAATGAATACGTCAGTGTGTGTTTTTAATTCAGTGTTAAATGCTACCAATGTGAGTTTGAACACCACTTTAAATGACTAGCAACTCTGTAAAAATGTCCATGAGCTAAACAGTAAAAATTGTAAACACGCTACAGTAAAAATAACATTAAGTTTCCTTAATATATATGGTGAATTACTGTAAATTCACCAGAATTCCCTGCATGACACTTCACTTTTTGTTTTTTTGTTGACGTTATATGGTTCTTTTTAGTATCTTTTTCTCATGAGTTATGTACATTAGAGTTTTATGTTACATCTAATGTTGATATACACTCACCGGCCACTTTGTTAGGTACACCTGTCCAACTGCTTGTTAACGCAAATCAGCCAATCACATGGCAGCAACTCAATGCATTTAGGCATGTAGACATGGTCAAGACGATCTGCTGCAGTTCAAACCGAGCATCAGAATGGGGAAGAAAGGTGATTTAAGGGACTTTGAATGTGGCATGGTTGTTGGTCTGAGTATTTCAGAAACTGCTGATCTACTGGGATTTTCATGCACAACCGTCTCTAGGGTTTACAGAGAATGGTCCGAAAAAGAGAAAATATCCAGTGAGCGGCAGTTCTGTGGGCGCAAATGCCTTGTTGATGCCAGAGGTCAGAGGAGAATGGGCAGACTGGTTCCAGCTGATAGAAAGGCAACAGTAACTCAAATAACCACTTGTTAAAACCGAGGTCTGCAGAAGAGCATCTCTGAACGCACAACACGTCCAACCTTGAGGCGGATGGGCTACAGCAGCAGAAGACCACACCGGGTGCCACTCCTGTCAGCTAAGAACAGGAAACTGAGGCTACAATTCCCACAGGCTCACCAAAATTGGACAACAGAAGATTGGAGAAACGTTGCCTGGTCTGATGAGTCTTCATTTTTGCTGCGACATTCGGATGGTAGGGTCAGAATTTGCCATCAACAACATGAAAGCATGGATCCATCCTGCCTTGTATCAAAGGTTCAGGCTGGTGGTGGTGGTGTAATGGTGTGGGGGATATTTTCTTGGCACACTTTGGGCCCATTAGTACCAATTGAGCATCGTGTCAACTCCACAGCCTACCTGAGTATTGTTGCTGACTATGTTCATCCCTTTATGACCACAGTGTCCCCATCTTCTGATGGCTACTTCCAGCAGGATAACGCACCATGTCATAAAGCGTGAATTATCTCAGACTGGTTTCTTGAACATGACAATGAGTTCACTGTACTCAAATGGCCTCCACAGTCACCAGAACTCAATCCAACAGAGCACCTTTGGGATGTGGTGGAACGGGAGATTCGCATCATGGATGTGCAGCCGACAAATCTGCAGTAACTTTCTTTTTATGTTCCTACCATATTTTTATAGTAAAATTCCAGCAACCACAGCTGCAATTTTTTTACCGTAAATTGTAAGATTTTTTTTTACAGTGCAAACTGAAAGAGCCAGTAGACAGTTTACCTCAGATCTTAAAAATCAAATGACTAGCAAACATACAGCTTGAACAGTTTGAACATGAACTTAGTGCAAACCAAGTCATTCAGCATGTACCTTTAATAATCTTAGAGAGGTTTAATGTTCACTAATTAGATTATAAACCTGTCCATTCAGGGCTCAACACTAAGCAGTTTTTTCTACTGGTGTAGTTGGGCCAGGTATAGATTTATTTGCCATGGCAAAATTTTCTTACAAAAATAAATAATAGTTATATTAACGGAAAAAAAGTTTAAATTATGGAGTATAGATATTGATGAATATATAGAAGATAATGCTGGAGTTAAACATGCCTAGTTTGGCAAATGAAGGAGTCTTTTTTCTCTCTTTTTGGCTGTAAAAGCGAATCTACAGGTGTTTCTCAGTCGCATGTCTGATTTTCCGACACAGAACAAGTGCTTATTAATTCTGAAAATGATTATTCATTAATTCATTCATTTTCCTTCGGCTTAGTTTCTTTATTTATCAGGGGTTGACACAGCGGAATGAACCACCAACTTATCCAGCATATGTTTTACACAGCGGATGCCCTTCCAGCTGCAACCCAGAACTGGGAAACATCCATAGTTTATTCAATATTTATACAACAGTTTATTCAGTTCACCTATAGTGCATGTGTTTGGACTGTGGGGGAAACCTGAGCACCCAGAGGAAACCCACCCGGGGAGAACATGCAAACTCCACACAGAAATGCCAACTGAGCCAGCCGGAGCTCGAACCAGCGACCTTCTTGCTATGCAGCGACAGTGCTACCCACTGTGTCGCCTATTTTATTTCAGTTAACCGTAATGTTTTTGACCAACAGTTTTAGTCTTAGTTTCAGTTGACTAAAATATGCTAATATACCATGCTCCATAGCCACCAGATCTCATGGAAGTAATGGCTTTAATAATATTTTATTTTCTAATTTTGTTAAATATCCATTTTTGGGGCCTGCGATATTGCTTGTAAGTCTCACCCACCATAGACAGGTGTGGCAAAAAAGGCCATTTTTGTAGCTTGTTTGTGAGAGACAAACCCAAACACACGAGTGAGAACTAGAGCGGGCAGGTTTAGACATGAGAGAGAGAGAGTGAGACCACAGTGAGGGCTTTAACTCAGTACAGAGATACAGAGAGAGAGAGAGAGAGAGAGAGAGAGAGAGAGAGAGGGAGGGAGATGTGATGGGATCGGGGCAGAATGGAGAGGAGAGGGCTGTGTGTGTGAAAGTGTGTAGGAGAGGCTAAGAAAAACATTCCGACCTGGCAGAAAAATCACGGGAGAGAGAGAGAGAGAGAGAGAGAGAGGACTGGAGGAGGGTGAGGTAATCTATGAGTGTGTGGTTGGATTACATTCCTAGCCTTGTCCTCTCATGCAGTGGGTTGTGGGACCAGAGAGAGAGAGAAAGAGAGAAGGAGAAACAGAGGGATGTCTGCTGTGAACCAGTCGGACCACTCTAGGGGTGTAGTCGGCACTGACAACCACTAACTGTACACTATATTCTTGTAATTTCCCACACATTTTCTCTGAATCACTACCACTACTGTTAAAGTATGTGCATAGTGTAAATATGTGGGTATATATATACACTATATTGTTTTGGGACACCTACCTTTCCAAATCATTGAATTGAAAGTGGTCTAATCATTTCCATTGGCACAGGTGCAAAATCGTTTTAGGAGTTCAGTGAATTCAAGTGTGGTATCGTGATAGGTTGACAATGATCATTTGGTTTGGCGGTGGCCAGATTTGGTACAAATGTCAAAACTTTTGACAACCCTAGACTGCGTACCAGTGCACAAAACAAGGTCCATAAAAACATGAATGAGCAAGTTTGATATGGAGGAAATTGACTGGCCTGCACAGATTCCTGACCTCAACCCGACTGAACACCTTTGGGATGAATTAGAGACTGTGAGCCAGTCCTTGTGGTTCAAAATCAGTGCCTGACCTCACAAATGTGCTTCTAGGAGAAGGGTCAAAAATTCCCATAAACGCACTCTTAAACCAGTTGGAAACATTCCCAGAAGAGTTGAAGCTGTTTTAACTGTAATAGGTTGGCCAACTCATATTAAACCCAACGGATTATGATTGGGATGTCATTAAGGTTTGGTACTTGTCTGACTGCATTGTGGGAGTTGGGTGGAGGAGTGATTATGATGTAGGCTTGTTTTTTAGGGGTTGCGGTCGACCCCTTAGTTCAGATGGAAGTAACTCTTAATGCCTCAGCATACTAAGACATGTTGGACAATTTCATGCTCCCAAGTGTATGAAAACAGTGTAGAGATGGTCCAACATGACTGTACAGAAGTGTATAAAGCATGGTCCATAAAGACATGGATGAGGAGCTTGGTGTGGAGGAAATTGACTGGCCTGCACATAGTCCTGACCTCAACCCGACTGAACACATTTTGGGATGAATTAGAGACTGTGAGCCAGGCCTTCTGGTCCAACACCAGTGCCTGACCTCACAAATGTGCTTCTAGGAGAATGGTCAAAAATTCACATAAACTCTTAAACCTATTGGAAAGCCTTCCCAGAGTTGATAGGTAATAGACTGGCCACTCCATATTAAGCCCAACAGATTATTATTGGGATGTCATTAAGGTTTGGTATTTGTCTGACAGCATTGTACCAGTTTGGTGGAGGAGGGATTATGATTTAGGCTTGTATTTCAAGGATTGCAGTCAACCCCTTAGTTCAGGTGGAAGTATGCTTAATGCATCAGCATACTAAGACATTTTGGACAATTTTGTGCTCCCAAGTTTGTGGAAACATGTTCCAACATGATTGCACACCATAACATAGTACAAATCATGGCCCATAAAGAAATGGATGAATAGCTTGGTGTGGAGGAAATTGACTGGCCCGCACAGAGTCCTGACCTCAACCCGACTGAACACCTTTGGGATTAATTAGACTGAAGACTGTGAGCCAGGCCTTCTTGTCGAACATCAGTGCCAGTGAGACCTCACAAAACATACTTCTAGAAGAATGGTGAAAAATTCCCATGAGCACACTCCTAAACTCCAACCTTCATACCACCAGCAGCTTGAAATACTGATACATTGCAGGATGAAGCCATTCTTTCATGTGTTTACTACTTCCGGTAAAAATTGTAAGTGTAGACCCAAGCGTACTCTAACCATTAATATTGCTCACAAAACATGAATTTGACTACAAATATGAGTAAAAAGTGTAAAGAAAAACTACAAAAATGGCAGACCTACAAGACGATTGAGTATAGGCTTTGGTAAATATGTTTGAATGTTTGTTAATTAATAATTAACCTAATGGAAAATATGTTTCACATTTTCCACATTATATTTCATCTGCAACAACAATGTGAACTTTTATAAAGTTCCGTTTGGTCATTACCATCTGAACGCATGCTTGTGCAAACACCTGAGGAGATTTCCCTGCATTATAGACTCATGAATGGCAGATTAACAGGCTGCTGATTCTTCAATATGGTAGGAAATTAACCATGAAAGAAATGCATACATAGTTACAAGATGATTGACAGGGCACATAACTAAGCAACAGAACAGTCCATTAATGAGTAGTGTGACTCAAATCCTGAATACTCTTTCATTACACACTTAAAAGTATGTTGCTTTTCTTGACAAAAAAGTACATAGCTACTTTTAGGATGTAAACCAGTAGGCGAATGGGGATTTATGAGAAAATGAAAGTGTTTATTGACTTATAATGGATGTAAACCATAGTATAACAGATGTACGTTAATATACATAATAATTAATTTCAGATATGGTAGAATGTAGTTAAGTTAGTCCCTAAAATTGAGTCTGAAATAAGTGCACAGAGTGTCAAAAGTGCCTCAAGTTGAATAAACACCCTGTATGTGTGCCATTGGGAGCGGGATGATGTTTACCACCCATCTACTGCAGAGGGAAACACACACACACACACACACACACACGCACACGCACACACACACACACACGCACACACACACACACACACACAGGCACTGCAGAAAAGGAAGTGGTTGATTTTTATTTTTGCATGTTCAGCTGAAAGAGTTAGTCCTCATTTATACGTCTGTCTCACATCAAACAATCAATGATCACAAAACAGAAAAAAAAGCCAAGCCATGTCATTCATATTTCTGACTCACAAAAACAATGAAACAGATTTAAAATATGCAAAACACACATCTTATCGACAGCATCTTCACACCTGCTGACATCAATAGAAGCAGAGAAAGCTGACGGATGCATGAAATGAGCATTTCTACAGGGGTATCATGTTTCTGAGTGAATCTTTATGCAAATTGCACAACTGCTATCAGTTTCTGGTCAGCCAATGGGCGTTGCTGATATGTGAGTGTAGGCTGTCACGCATTAAAAGAGTTACGGAAGTTCAAAATGACTCATTTTAGGGTATTTTAGCAAATCTTCAGTAACTTTTTTGGTAGCCCTGTTTGAGCTCTGAAAGTTACAGTATGTTTTCAGTCAAGAGTCAGGATTATGTCAAAAGATGTAAATCCTTGACATATGAGAGAAACAATTGGAGCTGAATTAAAATCCACAACATCCACTAAATATAAAAAAACATTCTTTAATATGTAAATTTTTCTATATTTACTGGATAAAATTAAATAAGAACTACATTCATTCATTTTACTTCGGCTTAGTCCCTTTATTCATCAGGGGTCGCCACAGTGGAATGAACCTCCAACTTATCCAGCATATTTTACACAGCGGATGCCCTTCCAGCTGTAACCCAGTACTGGGAAACATCCATACACACTCACATTCACTCACACACTACGGCCAATTAGTTTATTCAGTTCACCTACTGTATGTGTTTGGACTGTGGGGGAAACCGGAGCACCCGGAGGAAACCCACGCCAACACGGGGAGAACATGCAAACTCCACACAGAAATGCCAACTGCCCCTCCGGGACTCGAACCAGCAACCTTCTTGCTGTAAGACAACAGTGCTAACCACTGAGCAACCGTGTCACCCGCAGTTGGTTTAATAAATGTAAATTGAATTTAAATAAAGTAAAAAATTAAACCACTGTTGGGTTTTTGTCCTTATTTGATCCAACATTGGGTCAAAACAATGTATTCAATTCAAGTTAAAATTTTCACAACAATTATCATTGCAAAGCAGCTTTACAAAATGTGCACATAACTAAATTACAATCCAAATCAGAACGAGTTAATGTGTTGAGTATAAACAAATAAGAAAAAAAACACACTACTAAAACCTTGATATTAAAATAAAATCGGAAATGACCAATAACAACTAAATAAAAAGTAATACTAATCAAAAGTACAATAGTGTATCCAGGGGTGACACGGTGGCTTAGTGGTTAGCACTGTTATCTCACAGCAAGAAGGTTGCTGGTTCGAGTCCCGGCTGGGCCAGTTAGCATTTCTATGTGGAGTTTGCATGTTCTCCCCGTGTTGACGTGGGTTTCCTCCGGGTGCTCCGGTTTCCCCCACAGTCCAAACACATGCGCTATAGGTGAATTGGGTAAACTAAATTGGTTGTAGTGTATGAGTGTGTGTGTAAATGGGAGTGTATGGGTGTTTCCCAGTACTGGGCTGTAGCTGAAAAGACATTCGCAGTGTAAAACATATGCTGGATAAGTTGGCGGTTCATTCCGCTGTGGCGACCCCTGATGAATAAAGGGACTAAGCCGAAGGAAAATGAATGAATGAATGAATAGTCTATCAGTGTAATATAATAATATAACAAATCGTCATTAAACTTTGTATTTATGTATGTATAGGTGTTATTTATTTATTTGTTAAATGCAAATCATTTTAAAAGTACAATAATTATTGTATGATTATGAATACACACTTGTTGTAACCCATTATTGGGTCAAATAAGAATAAACCCAACAGTTGGGTGAAAAATGCAATTTCAATGTAATTGGAAAAAAATAACCAACAGTTGGTTTGTGAATATCTGACCCAACATTAGGTTACAACAACCCAGAATTTTTTAGATTGTATGATTATTCAATTATTACTATCAATAGTAGCATTAATCAACATGCAAACAAAACTACACTCAGCAAATATGCTGGGTCATTTCGACACAATTCTGCGTAAAATACGGGCAAAAACATTCATTCATTCATTCATTTTCTTTTCAGCTTAGTCCATTTATTAATCTGTGGTTGCCACAGCGGAATGAACCGCCAACTTATCCAGCATATGTTTTACGCAGCGGATGCCCTTTCAGCTGCAACCCAGTACTGGGAAACATCCATACACACTCATTCACACACATACACTACGGAGAATTTTAGCTTACCCAATTCACCTATAGCGCATGTCTTTGGACTTGTGGGGGAAACCGGAGCACCCGGAGGAAACCCACGCCAACACGGGGAGAATGTATTTTTATTACATTGCTGGGTTGGTTTAAATGAAAAATCCTATAAATTAAAAAAAATAAAAAAGTTGGTTTTATCCAAATTTGACCCAACATTAGGTTACAACAACCCAGCATTTTTTATGAATTAAATTATTATTATCAATAGTAGCATTAATCAACAAACAAATAAAACTACTACATTAAAACTTTAGGTTATTATTATTTATTTAATTCATTAAATGTATATTACCAAATTTAACACAACATTTTTATATTACACTGTTGAGTTGGATTCAATTTGGCCCTATAAATTTAATTAAAAAAAAAAAAAATGGCCCAGTGGCTGATATTGTCCCTATTTAACCCAACATTGGGTTAAAATAACCTAGCATGCTTTAGAATGACTCCAAAAAAAAGAGCAGAATAAATGCGTTGTTTTATTCAGCGAGTGTGTGTTTCTGATCTCCCACAGACTCATGCGCTCGTGTCTTGACTTGATTAATGGATTGAGATCCTCCTCCTCCTGCAGGAATATCTGACCTGCAGGTAAACATCATCTCTAATCAAGCCGTCTGCAGAGTCAGGAGCTCAGTAATGTGTTTATCAGCGTGTGTAATTCAGCACACCTGCATTCAGAAACAGGCTCACGACCACCAAACTAACACATATTCACACCACATCGCACCCATATACAGCGTCATCAGTATAGACAATAAACATGCAGCCTACATACTGAGCTATGTGACGATTCACTTACTAAACAAACACTGTGCAATTAGAAACCTTCAAAACAAGCACTGGGGTATTACTGGAACTAGGTACTTTATTTATTATTGCCACTTTATTAGGTACACTTACTAGTACCGGGTCGGACCCCCTTTTGCTTTCAGAACTGCCTTAATCCTTCGTGGCATAGATTCAACAAGGTACTGGAAATATTCCTCAGAGATTTTGGCCCATATTGACATGATAGCATCACGCAGTTGCTGCAGATTTGTCGGCTGCACATCCATGATGCGAATCTCCCGTTCCACCACATCCCAAAGGTGCTCTATTGGATTGAGATCTGGTGACTGTGGAGGCCATTTGAGTACAGTGAACTCATTGTCATGTTCAAGAAACCAGTCTGAGATGATTCACGCTTTATGACATGGTGCGTTATCCTGCTGGAAGTAGCCATCAGAAGATGGGTACACTGTGGGTATAAAGGGATGGACATGATCAGCAACAATACTCAGGTAGGCTGTGGCGTTGACACGATGCTCAATTGGTACTAATGGGCCCAAAGTGTGCCAAGAAAATATCCCCCACACCATTACACCACCACCACCAGCCTGAACCGTTGATACAAGGCAGGATGGATCCATGCTTTCATGTTGTTGATGCCAAATTCTGACCCTACCATCCGTGTGTCGCAGCAGAAATGGAGACTCATCAGACCAGGCAACGTTTTTCCAATCTTCTATTGTCCAATTTTGTTTAATCTTGAGCGAATTGTTGCCTCACTTTCTCGTTCTTAGCTGACAGAAGTGGCACTCCGTGTGGTCTTCTGCTGCTGTAGCCCATCCGCCTCAAGGTTGGACGTGTTGTGCGTTCAGAGATGCTCTTCTGCAGACCTCGGTTGTAACGAGCGGTTATTTGAGTTACTGTTGTCTTTCTATCAGCTGGAACCAGTCTGGCCATTCTCCTCTGACCTCTGGCTTCAACAAGGCATTTGCGCCCAAAGAACTGCCGCTCACTGGATATTTTCTCTTATTCGAACCATTCTCTGTAAACCCTAGAGATGGTTGTGCGTGAAAATCCCAGTAGATCAGCAGTTTCTGAAATACTCAGACCAGCCCGTCTGGCACCAACAACCATGCCATGTTCAAAGTCACTTAAATCACCTTTCTTCCCCATTCTGATGCTAGGTTTGAACTGCAGCAGATCGTCTTGACCATGTCTACATGCCTAAATGCACAGGTGTACCTAATAAAGTGGCCAGCAAGTGTGCATGTATATATACAAAATGTATATATAATTGTGATGGACAGGTGGACAGAACGTATAAATAAATACAAGCATGTTTGCAGACAGAATTATATTTACAGTGTATTTAAGTGTATAACTACAGTGTATTTCAGTCAACATATAATAAACTCTCCTCCTCACTCAATATAATATAAAACTCACAACATCTGATGGACTGTATGCTATAAACTCCCCCACATCAGTTCTCTGACTTCAGGACAAAAAAAAACATGTATAATTCATCTGCAAAAATCATTAACATACAGATACAGTGTGGCGGATACAGTGTAGTGTGTGTTTTCTGCATTTATTCACAATGTAAAATGTGCTCAGGTAACTTAATAAATATATCACATGTACGTGTACTGCTTTTTGTCAAATCAAATCACACATAAAGCATCATTTAATATCAGTAATCAACATAGTTATACTGGATAGCGCCAGTAAAAGTCAGGTTTGAATATTTAGATTAACAGCTTTTATAAGAAACAACGGAGTGAAGCGCATTTATGCAGATCTGACACTATTAAAACCATTATAATACATACACACATTTAAAGTCCCCACAATTCACAGAAATCTAATAGTGTGTGTGTGTGTGTGTGTGAGTAAATCTGAGAGTTTGTGTGTGTGAGTGTGAGCGAATTTGATAGTTTCTGTGCGTGTAAGCAAATTTAAGAGTTTGTTGTGTGTGAATGAATTTGACAGTTTGCGTGTGTGTGTGTCTGCGTGCGTGTGTGTATGCGTGTGAGCCAAGTATGTTTATGTGTGTGTGTGCTTGAGTATGGTTGTGTGTGTGTGTGTGTGTGTGT
>CAIGQV010018106.1:27716070-27742303 GCA_903798115.1 Danio jaintianensis
GTGTGTGTGTGTGTGTGTGTGTGTGTGTGTGTGTGTGTGTGTGTGTGAGAGCGCAAACTTTATAACGACATTGTGTGTGACTCGTTGTTGTAGAAAGGCTTGAATTAACTCCACAACAAATACATCAAATAACCATTGGTAAAGTTCTTACTGTAGTAAGGGAGATCTGCTTCATTCTTGTCTGATACTGTGCTGCTTATGCGTGAGACGCAGCAGGAGAAGCTACACCCATCATAGCAATAGTGAGCAATCTCTTTGGCTCTGACACGCACGTGGTAATGGTGGGCAGGGAGAAACAGCTCATTTGCATTAAAGGCACAGGCACCAAAACAGCTACAAAGTCAAAACAGCTCAAATGTCCAATATACACAAAGGTATAATAAATAATCTGATGGGTATTTTGAGCTGAAACTTTACAGACACATTCAGGAGAAACAAAAGATGTATCTTAAATCTAAAACTAGGTGCCCTTTAACACTTAATTTTGGCATATTATTTCTTAAAACAAGACAATATTTTTGGTTTGTCTAGAAAATGCTGCTTGCTTTTTAGATATTTATATTAGAAACAAGACAAAAATCAAAGAAAAGCAGTGTGTGTGTGTGGATTCATACAGTGCTTCGCTCATATTTGTTACAAATTTAGAGGAATGTGTGCGAATAAAAAAAAAAAGAGATCCTGGTTAAAATCCGTAAATAACAATAATAAAAAAGTCTATAAAAGCAAGTCTTAATAACATATATTAAATAAAGATTATTTAAAGGTGATTTTCTCAATAATTGAGAAAACTTTAACTCTTATATACCAGATTTTCAAATAGTCTGAGTATTCATTAGTAAATAGTATTATTGCGGAGTATTATTAGTAAAGATTAGTAAATATCGTTTTATTGATAAACCATACATTAATGGAAAGCTTTTTGATTCAGCTTTCATAGGATCTGTAGATCTCGACTTTTTTTAATTACTCTTATGACTAGTTTTGTAGTCCAGAGTCACATGAAATGGCAAAATGTGCTTATTTTAAATGACAATGAGTGAGTATTTTGGGGTCCTTTAAAGCAGTGTTTCTCAACCACGTTCCTGTAGAACCACCAGCACTTCATGTTTTGGATGTTTCTTTTGTCTGTCACACTGTTACATGTCTTTCAGTCTCTGCTAATGAGCTGATGATCTGAATCAGATGTGTTTGGTTAAGGAGACACGGGCTGCATCCGAAATGGCTCACTTCTCAGTAGGTACCGCATTTGAATTTAAATGTACTACTCGATCGTTAGAAAAGTACCTTCTATACAGTATGAATGTGAGTAGTATGATCGGAACTCGGACGTACTACATCCGCCATTTTTTCATCATCACATGACCTACCCGCTTCACTCCTATTCATGAATTCTCTCGCGGTGCATCATGGGATAGCATAGCGTCAATCGGATGCGCACTTCAGAATCTCGCCGGAAGTAGTAGGTCATCCGGTCCCTTCTCGCATACTGTTGTTCAAATTCTATGAATTCAGACATACTACTCGGCTCGCATACTGTTTTTAGCGTACTATATAGTTTGGAAGTATGCAATTTCAGATGCAGCCATGGAAAGTATGCAGAGCTGGTGGTCCTCCAGGAACGTGGTTGACAAAACACTGTTTTAAAGTGATAGTTCACCCAAAAAAAATTCAATTCTGTCATCATTTACTCACCCTTTACTTTTTTTCAAACCTTTATGACAAAATGAATGGGAAGTAAATTTGCCCTATTGTAGAGTTTTTGAACATTTTCAAAGCATTTTTCTAAAATATGTGTCAAAGTCACCAAAATCATTCCATTTGCTGAAACACAGAGAAGGTTGAGGCCAAATAAAGACTAAAAATCACCTCAAATTGGATGAAGCAAAGATTAGTAAATATTGTCTTATTGACAAACAATACATTAATGGAAAGCTTATTGATTCAGCTTTCATAGGATCTGTAGATCTCGACTTTTTTAATTACCCATATGACTAGATTTGCAGTCCAAAGTCACATAAAATGGCAAAATATACAAATTCTAAATGACAACGAATGAGTATTTTGGGGTGTTTAAAAGTGATACTTCACTCAAAAAAAAAAAAAATCTATCATAATTTACTCACCCTTTACTTTCTTCAAACCTTTATGAGTTTTTACTTCTGTTAAACACAAAAGAAGAAAGCTGGAAAGCTGTAACCACTGACGTCAATAGTATTTGTTTTTCCTACAATGGAAATCAATGGTTACCGATTTTCAGCATTCTTCAAAATATCTACTTTCTACTACAGAAGAAAGAAACTCATAAAACTTCAGAGCCACTTGAGTTAAAAAAGTGAGTAAATTTTAATTTTGGAGTGAACTATCCCTCAAATATATTGTAATGGCAAACTTTTGTACCTTTTCACAAGGAAGATACTTTAATGTGAGGACTGAAACTGAACAAACGTTAGATAAAAATTTCTCTCTTTGAAATGTTCATCAGCTTATTTTTGTTTTAAATATATACCTGAAAACACTGTAAAAAACAAAAACAAAGCTGGGCTCCATACAATCAATTTGTGTTGGGACAACATGAAGGAGTTAAGTTAACTAATTAGTTTTTACAAATTTGAGTGGATTGAACATAAAACAATTAAGTTGCTCTTCAAAAAAACCTCAAGAATTGTGTTATTCTAGCTAGTTTTAAATAAGTAGTGTGAACAAACAGCAAATGTCATTTTTTGAGTGAATTGAATTTTTTTAATCTCTTTTCCAGACGAGACAAGATTGAACTTAAAACAATTAAGTTGCCCCGACCCAAAAAAAACCTCAAGAATTGTGTTATTTCAGCTTATTTTAAATAAGTCATTTCTCATAAACTTCATTTTTTGAGTGAGGATTTTAACTACAGGATTTTTTTTTATCTCTTTTCCAGACAAAACAATATTGAACATAAAATAATCAAGTTGTCCCCCAAAAAAACCTCAAGAATTGTGTTGGTTCGGCTTAATTTAAATAAGTAGTTTGAACAAACAGCAAATGTCATTTTTTGAGTGAAGATTTTAACTATTGAATTTTTTTAAATCTCTCTTTCCAGACAAGACAAGCTGAAGATCCACATGCGCAAGCACACGGGTGAGCGGCCGTACATCTGCCTGCACTGCAACTCCAAATTCGTTCACAACTATGACCTGAAGAACCACCTGCGCATCCACACGGGCGTGCGGCCGTACCAATGTGAGCACTGCTACAAGAGCTTCACGCGCTCCGACCACCTGCACCGGCACATAAAGAGGCAGAGCTGCCGTGTCTCGCGCCCGCGCCGCGGCCGAAAACCCTCCGCCTGGCGTTCCAGCAACTTCCTCTTCCCTCCCGATCCCAGCGCGCTCCAGCCGGACCGGACCCTGCGCTTCCCTGCCGCTCAGATGGCGGAGAAACAGCAGCCAAAGACGCTGGAGGATGGCGATATTGAAGACGGAAAGCTTGTCTCAGAGGACGCGAGTCGGAAACGTGGCGTTTTTGCTTTCGTGGCCACTGAGGACGTTCTGCCTCATCCGGCCTTTTATTCACCGGCCTCTGACCCTTGGGCCATGAGGCTGGAACGAGCTCCGCCCATTCCTGAGGCTGCAAACTGACATTATTAAGTGGTTAGTTCACCCCAAAAATTTACAAATTAAATTCTGTCATTAATTAATCCCTCGTGATGTTCCATAAAGGGCCATTCAGAGCACATATTTGCATTTAGAAAATGCAAAAAAATTTTTGATTTTTTAAAGTCCGCATGAACCGGAAGCTGTGACCATTTTTTTCCCGTATTGTGACACAGTTCCTAGAGAAATGAAATATTAAATGAGAAAACAGTGGGCTGGTTTGTTTTTCTGCTGCGAGCTGATTGGATGTAGTAAAGTAGGCATTTAATTCAGAAAGATCTGGAAAAGTGTTTGTGGAGAGTTATTACAACCTAACAGACTCCTCCTGCTCACCATTTCTGTTTGTTGACTGACAGTTGGAGGGGCGGGGTTAACCGAGAATTTAAATGAAAACAGTAAGTGCATTTTCAGATTTCAAATACAAGCGCAAACAATGTTTTTTTCTTAATGACATGCACAGATGAATTGTTCACCACAAAACTAGCAATGTGAGCTAACAAAATCATATGGTTAGTTTTGATTTCCTTTGTACTTTAAAGCGCGTCCTCCTCCATTGTTGCATGCACTGTAAGAAATGTAATGACAAAAAAAGTCAAGACAACAAATATTTTTTTATGTTGCCTTAACTCATTTTTATAAATTAATCAGGTTTCACCTAATATTTTTAGTCAGTTTGATTGATGTGAGTTGAGATGACTAGAAAAGTTCATTTGATTCAACTACAAAATTTAAGACTTAGAATTTTAGAATTATTTTACAGTGTGCCAACTTGCTATTGTAAACAGAAGCTTGCAACCCTTGCCCCGCCTCTGAGTTCTTCTGATTGGTCCACTGCTTTTGGAACTGAACTTCCTTTAGGGTGCTTTCACACCGGACTCATTTAGTTTGGTTAAAACTTACCAGAGTTAATTCGGTCATTTTTAGTGCGGTTCGTTTGGCCAGGTGTGAAAGCAGCAATCGTACTCGGATGTGCAGCAAAAGTGGACCAATGAAAATCTGCTCAAAGAAGTGATCTCGGTACTATTTCAAATAAACCCTTGAGCGGTTTTGTTTAGGGTGAGAACGTGAACCGACCCAAATGCAAATAGTACTTTTCCTTTTTGGACTAAAACAGCTGCCGTAGTAAGCTGCGACATGCACTTTTTGACACCTTACCGCAATTATAGCAGGTTACGGACAAAGATGGAGTTGTGATGAGGTCCATACTGCCTGCTGACTTTGCCTTCGCTCTATGTTTACTTATACCATGCATTAATTTTGACCAATCAAATTGCAGTTCAGGAAATTCGTCTAGATAACGACTGTCCTCCGCTCTTTGTTTACTTACCCCACGCATTAAATTTGACCAATCAAAACGCAGTTCAGGAAATTCGTCTAGCCAACGAGTGATGTAAATGTTGTCATGTGACTACTTTTTGGTTTGTTTCAACTGGTTTAGTTCAGAGCAGTCGGCCTGTTTTGAATTTTAACCAAAATGGCTAAAAATGCCACAATGCATCACTTGTAACCTTGGTCCGGACCAAAAGAAGCGTACTACAGGGGTTTACAATGTTTATTTTGCTAGCGCACATTTGCTCCTCTGTTTTGATTGGCTCCTTCTCTAATGATGTCAGTTTGACGCTTCAACAATATTCTTAGCCACGCCCCTCTTACTGTTAGTATCTACGAGAAAATGATGCGCAAAAAGAAAGCCCCGCCCCCTACTAAATATTCCATTTCAGTTGGAAGTACATCAACATACTGAAATAAAAGTCTCAGCAACTTCTCGTTCATAGATTTTCACCACTGGAGGCTGTCAATGTAGAAGCAGAAACCTCAGATTTTAATTTAAAAAAATGTTTGTGTGTGTTCTGGGGATCAATGAAAATTATGTGTATGGAACAACAAAAGGACAAGTAAATAATGACAGAATATTAATTTCCGCTTGAACTAACTCTTTAATTCCTGAGCTCTGATTGGCTCAGACTGAAACAGCTGCTCGCTTCGGATGCCGCAAGTCTTCACGAACCGGGTTCAGACTCTGTAACATGAAAAATATTTTCTTCATTTATTTCTTAAGTCTGCTTGCGAACGGAACGACAGGGATTTTAAATGCTTTTTAAATGATTTGTTCATATCTTGGATGTGCATTTGTTAAAGCTGTTTTTTGATGTTTCGTTTGCTAACACGGATGATGTGCTTATAGACTGTGGAGTATGTGAAAACTGAATGCAAAAAAATAAATAAAAACTGACAGTCAGGTATGCAGAAAGAAAAACCACGTCCTGCTGATATAAGCTAGAAGCTTTGATGTTTGCAGATAAGGTTTTATAATTAAAGAGTTGTCAGTGAAGCTAAATTACGCTGTACATCCACTATGCAAACTTACAAGAGTGGTTACATGCTTAGAATTACCACAGGAACACAAAGACAAACAAATCAATCAGAAAAACTCTCAGGATTTAAAAACAAACTTTTTTACAGCCAAAAAATAATCAAGCGATATACATAATACAAATCAACAGTAAATCATGCAACTAAACAAAAGCTAAATCATGCAAGTAATTTTTTCTCGTAATTACTTTCGAGACTGAAGTGATTTATATTGTGCTTCTCAAAAAGAAATTGATTCAATCGAATGCTTTTTAAATGAATAATTTGTATAGCTGGCTTTCTCCTCTGGAACTGCTCACTATCGTAATGCAAGTATTTCTATACTGAACATTGTAAAACATCCAAAGACACGTTATTTGAGAACAAACTTGAAATGTTTTCATCTCTTTGCAAAGCAGTCTTTTTCATATATGAAGCATCATGTACAGGAAACTAAAACTGGGGGACAGGTCCACAACGTTTAGCAGGAAACAAAACAATATTTTCATGCATATTTAAATGAGCCTTGGCTATATTTTATTCAGATGCTTTTATAAAGACACTAAGACATCTGTGTTCTGGTTTCTCAAAGCATATATTTGTCCATGACATCAATTCAAAACAATACTGTAATGAGAAAGCATAGCGCAGATAAAATCTCACATATTTCCCCCTTCAAGACTCGTCAAACAGAAAATACAGTCTGACAAACCAAGAGCCACTGTACAAGAACTCCACATGAGATCTGAAATGCAACTTTACAGTGAAATAAAACAGTTCAAGGCATTTACGCTTTTATTTTGGTGTGCAAAATGCAATGGCCATGTACAATGAAGGTGCTTAAAGATGCGTGTATGTATATCTATATGAAGCCCTTCTGTGGCTGCTGGTGGGAACTTGCACTATTTGTTTGATGATGTTTTATTATTGGTTACGATATATTGCTATTTCTTAAAGATTTAAAAACATACTAAAAAAAAGAAGAAGTCGTCACAGGACATGTCTGAGATATGCACTTTACTGCTCTTTATCGCAAGAACGATTTCAGTGAAAGTCATTTTTATAAATGTGAGTGGTATTTGTACATTGGAATAATCCCTGGTAAACTGAATCAATTTAAGAACTGGAATACAATAAAAAAAGCTTTTTTCAAGAACATTTTGTGTCTTTTACTGCTCGTCTTTCTTGGAAAAAATCTGAGATATGCTTACAGTATATATACAGATACAGTGCTCAGCATAAATGATATTATATCAGCATAATATATTTTGCTGCATTTGAACAAATGGATTTATTAAACGGATATATTTATTTAAAAATATTTTAGTCAGCGAACATCTTTAGAAAACTGCAAAAAAAAATACAAACTATAAACCCATCACTGAGAAACATCCATACACACTCACTCATTCACGCACATACACTACGGACAATTTAGCCTACCCAATTCACTTATACCGCATGTCTTTGGACTTGTAGGGGAAACTGGAGCACCCGGAGGAAACCCACGCGAACACGGGGAGAACATGCAAACTCCACACAGAAATGCCTACTGACCCAGCCGAGGCTTGAACCAGTGACCTTCTTGCTGTGAGGCGACAGCGCTACCCACTGCGCCGCCCTAACAATTTAACACATTTTTATAATGTAACCAAAAACGTTCTGCCATAGGGCCCGAACCAGCCAGTGGCACCCCTGTATATGCACAAATATAATACAGTAAATCATCCTATAGAAAATATAGGAGAGAGATTCGTGAGGGGTAAACTCATATATGCCTAGCACTGTATACAAGTTGTTTGCAAATGTTGGCTTGAGAAAGCCAACTCAATAGTTTAAAAACCGTAAAGTTTGGGCGTAAAGTTTTTTATTTGAACATTTTAATTAAAGTTAGGCCAGATTAGATTATCATTATAGCATTATCAACACTGTTAAACTCAACATTAGCAGGTTTTAGCACATTGTGACTGTGAGTAGGGTTGGGCGATGTCGACCAATTTGGCATCGTACGATGTCTAATTTGAAACATTGCGATTGACGATGGCATCGTCGTCATAGGCGGCTTATGAATAATTAATTAATTTATAAAGAATTATTTGTAGCCTACCGTTTCAACTACCTGACCCGCATAGTCTTTGTTTTACCCATAACCAAATCATAAATAAATAAAGATAAGTTACACACAAATTACCACCTGTCAATCACTTTTTTCCGCAGGACTCTGGCATGAATAGGCAGAGTGATCTGTGTCGTTATAATGGCGTCGACAAACTAAAAAGGTGCACAACCAACAGGAACCAACCAACAGTATCTGAGGTTTTCGCTAAAATTATTAAGTACAAGCGTGAAAGCAAAAGATTGAAGCAGTGTACTGACGCTGTGACACGTTACCTGATAGATTCAAAAGACCGAAGAGTCGTTAGATGGAGACAAGATTAATTAAATATCATGTTTAATAACTATAGCGAGAAGTGGTACATCCTTGATAAACTGTCCGACATGCACTGCTCTCTGGGGTTTTGTGCTCAGCGGGCCTGCTGACTGCTGGAGCTCAGACCCGCGTGTACGCTGCAGCGCATGACTGTGTCACGTGATGTGCGTTTTCAGTGGTATAGTGTGGAAGGAGGGCTTTTCAGAAATGCTAGATGAAACGCCAGTGTGGACGTAGATAGTTTTCATTCTAAAATGCCATTTTAAAACTAAGACGTATTAGTGTAAACGGGGCCTGAGTGTGTATTTTTCGCGAGCGGGTTGCTGCTGCGACGTTGGCGGAGCGGAGGATGGCGATGCCAGCTCAGCATCGTGATGTCTATCCGCCATCGGCGATAGACGATGGCATCGTCTATCGACCCAACCCTAACTGTGAGCATACTTTCCTAACATGCTTAGCTAGTTGCTAACATGTATTAACGACGTACAACCTTGCTTTAACATGTTGCTAGCAAATTTTAATATAATCGCCAACATGTTTTAGCACATCACATAGCACATAGCATATTGCTGATAACTTTTTAACTTGTTCGAACAAGCTGACACTATATAAATATAATTATGCTATAAGCAATTTGGCAAAACATTTTAAAAACATAATTTGAGATGTCATTACAATGTTTCAAACACTATGCTAACGTTTCCACAAGTTGCTAACATATTTTAACATGCTGCAAAGCCTTTTGTTTTAACAGTTGCTAGTCTGCTTTAGCACATTCATACTATGTTTTAACAAATTGCTAGCATGTTTTTAACAAGCTGCAAACATAACATCCAATTTAGCTAGGTTTTTAGCACACTGCACACTGCTTTACACTCTGCACAAACATGTTTTAGGTTTAATGGTTGGGGTATATCTTTTAAACAGTGTAAATAGTATAATTGAACATGTTGCTAGCATATTTAGATTTTAACAAGCTGCAAATATAACTTTATATTTAGCTAGCTTTTTAGCACATTGCTAACCCTCCATCCACATGCATTTTAGGGCGTCAACCTGATTTCACCAAGTAGGACATGTTCCTGGATTAACATCTATGTTGATCCTGGAACAACATTCCAGTCAGCCAATCAGAATTAAGGGATACGTTTACTGTTTATGTTAAGTTTAGGCTTACGGTTAGGTTAATGCACTTATACATGAGTGTTATCCAACTGTTATTCCCCTCTGATTTTGGGAATAATTTACAGTTATGGTTGGGTTTAGGAGTAGGGAATAGGTATGGATTACATTTTCCAATAAAAATGATGTTCCAGGATCAACATAGATGTTAATCCAGGATCATGATGTGCCATTTTAGGGTTAATTGTTTCAGTATTTCTTTTAAACAATCCTACCACTAGCATATTTAGATTTTAGCAAGTTGCTAACATATTTTGACATGCTGCAAAAAATATTTCTTTTAACAAAGTTGCTAGCATGCTTTTAACAAGTTGTATGCTATATACTAGGCCTGCACGATTAATCGTTTTTAAACTAAAGTCACGATTTGAAAAGGTGCGATTTTCAAATCACAAAAGCTGCGATTATTTAGATTATTGCTATGGCGAGGGAGACGAGTGCGGGTAATTAAAACGATCCAACTAACATTACTTAAAAAGCAGACAACTGTTACAGCAGAACCCACAAGCCCCTATTTCACTACTATGAAGATGAAATGAAAGCTGTAAACTCCATCTTAGCTGCTTCTCTCTCTCTCTCTGTGTGTGTGTGTGTGGACCTTTGACCTGCTTGCGTGAGGTAACGTTTCCTCTCCTCTCTCAGCTGTTACAGCGATTCTTGTGGATCCACACACGAGCGTGTTACTCTGTAGCGCAAGTTTTCTCTACCACGTCTATCATGGATCAGCTGTGATAACCGTGCTTTATAGACTGTAACCGCAGCTATTTATCTGTATCCGCGTCACTCATCGGTGAATAACGCCAGAGTCGCGCTAACCGTTAGAGCCAATCGCAGCCCTGATGAGTGCGGGAACATAGGTGTTTAGGAACTCGCTCAAGAACGCTCAAAAAGCAAGCGGGATTATATTTACGTTTGTTTATTTGCTGTAAATGCTCATGTTGTTCTGTGCATGTACTGGAGTTTTGTTTAAAACATTCAAAAAGAGTGTTTTCTTTGAGCAGGTAAAATTAAAGGTACAGTTCATTTATCTGACTGCTTGCTAAAGGACAAAATTGTATATAAATTGTAAAAAACATATAAATGTATTTATAAATTATACATTTAAATAAGAATTCTTGTGCTGTGAAGTAAAATCTAAAATTGTGTATGGAAATCATTATCAGTGCACCGTGAATGTCATGAAATCAATATGAAAAATGTAACAATCTAAATGTAAAGGTTTTAAAGGTTTTATATATCTGTAAGGTTGTCACGATGCTGGAATTCGATACCAATCGATACTGAAATTTTAAAAACGTCCATTTCCCGCTATCATTTGAGCGCTACTGAGCATGTTCTTAAACAGTGCTGATTTGCCGTTGTGTTCACGGGCTCAACAGAAATGACTGTGATTGGTCGAGAAGGTAATCAGTTCACCGAACTCACCGCTGTTTGCCGAGTGTAACCACAGATACAGGGACACTGGAGCATTTTAAAGCCGCGATTCATCAGCGGATCGCTCGTATGTCAGCTTATAGACAAACCAGCTGATCGACGTGACTTTAAAACACTTTGGACATGGACTCAATCATTTTTGGTGATGCAATATATATCGCCTGTACATAAAAACCAATTCTAGCAACATTTTAGCTGATTGTGCAACATCTCTATCTCTATTGGAGGTGTCAGTGTCAGTATGGTTAATAAAACACTATAGTATTTACTATAGTATCTTTTCATGTGGGTGTCTGACAGCTGAAAATAGATCTGGTAGCAGATATTGCAGCCTCTGTTACTCTATACCTTGCACTTTTTTGTTAACATTTATTATTATTTATTTAGGATATGTGTTTTCACATTCTGATTCCAATGCCTCATTATTAAATGACTATAATTAAATGAGATATTCTTAAGAATAAAATATGATGTGTTCTTTGGACGAGTGCACTTGCATCATGATGATATTATATTGTCATTCTGGCATTATATAACGAGTGGCATAAAATGGTCCTAAAATGACAATAATATCGTTTATCGCGATATATTTTGGTGCAATATATCGCACAACAAAAAATAGATATCAAGACAGGCCTAGATGTATTGTAGAAATACAGTAGAAAACTTCGTACAGCATTGCGTTATTTGTTTATCTTACTATAGTTGTTGTATTAGCATCATAGATATACTAGATGTCGCCTGGCCTATTGTTGTCTATTGGAAGGAATGCGTCAATAGAGCCGCCATTTTAGTACAGGGTAGCGCTCCTTTGAAATGAATGCAGGACCAAGGTGCAGTGGAGGACTGTGGCCATCCAGAGCCAGAGATATACACATATATACATATATCTATGATCGGGAATTTTCCCCCGTGGTCAGTACGCAAAAACAATGTAAAAAAAATTTCATTACGAAAATTATAATTTTACATCACTTTTCCACATTGATGGATCAGTGACCGCACGGGCATTGCCGATAAAGAGTGTGTTTGTGTGCATGGAAAGTAATATCCTCCCTCCCTGTTAAATTTGATCTAATCCGTGTCCTGAAACACACCCCCTCTCCCGCTTTCACTTCTCATTCTAACGGAGGGAGCGATTCGTTTGTGAATGAATCTCAGTTATGAACGACTCGTTCTCTTAGCCGACAATAATACAAGTTTCTAGCAGCACAGCGTCTTGTTGTCATATTTCATTTACATTGTTTGCTTATTTTACTCAACAGAACTAGCATAAGCCTAGAATTCAGTGCAAGTTGATGCTACTTTGCCTTATGATGAGTGCAGTAAGAGACTGTATTATCATCAATAACGTTACTTGTTGAGCACAAAAGTTTGTAACATGTAAAAAACGAAATCTTACCTATGAAATGTTCTGCCTTTGTGCTTTGTTTTCTTTGTTTGCTCGTTACTACACCCGTCAGCAGCGCTAAAGTCCAGCATCTTCACATTGGCACACTTTCTTGACTAGTGCTGTTGAATGATGTTTGTCCTGGGAGCCCTGTACAAATATGGCGGCGCTATTGACGCATGCTGAGGGTCCGTATGCGATATCTAGTGTACATATCTATGTATTAGCATAGCAACTATAGAACCACCACACATCATTTACTATAAATTACTATAGTATTTTTTCAAATGGCCTGGTTTTAGCAAGTCATCGGTCATTTAGCGATGCTTTTATCTGCAGCCAAATGCACAGTAAAACTTGTTCGTCCACCTAAACATCCAACTTTCTGAATAACGGAGCGGATTTTTAACGGCTAACTCACCTCATGCTAAAATTACTCTGAATTCCTAGCATGTGGTGGTTTGTTATGACACGAGGCGTGAGGATCCTCTTCTGGCACAATTAAACAACATCTCTGAGTAATCGAAACCCACACACTCAAACTGAGCCGGTTTCCCAAACACACACCAATGCTGGACAATCTCATTTAATGCAGGATCACTAACGATATTTCCCACAGTTTAATTAGCATTAATTTCTCACAGTTCATTTTAATGACTGAAATTACCCATTTACTGTAGTTTTGAATCACCATGTGACGTGACCTGATTTAAAAGTGAATTAAAACAATTAGAAATAACTATAATTTTCAGTGTGTGTGTGTGTGGTTTGAGTAACTATGTTTTAATTGCTAATTATTTGACTTTCTCGAGTGATTAAAACAACCTTTTATTACTATTTTACATTGGAATCATACAGTTGTATTTATATCATCTAATGTTAACAATGATTAATAAATACTGTAGCCAAAATATTGCTTATACGTCAACCATCAACTAATAATAAACAATAACAATGAGCAATATTTTTGGTACAGTATTTATTCATCTTATTGTTAGCGTTAGATGATATAGATACTTTTCATTGTTAGTTTTTGGGGGGTTTTTTACACAGATTTTATCAACTATTATCTCGTTTATATTAATTATGATTTATGAACACCAAGGTGATTTTTTCCCCCACAGTTTTAATAGTTTTTTAATGACAGAAATCGCAGGCTTCCTGATCATTCAGGTCCTAGTTTAAATGATTTTTTTTTAAATAGTGTATTTTATTGTTGATGTCAAATTAAATTCAATAATTAAACAAAAAAGATAATAATTAAAAATGACAAAATATATCATGGTAAACTAAATACAAAAAATACAAATGAATAATTCGTGATTTCAAAATGACTGCTTGTTGGAGGAAAAAACAATGCTTTTTAATTCAATATTATCTGAATGTCTTCCTTGTTCAGATTATTTTACATTGAACTAAATTCGCGTCACTATAAACGACAGTCCTAATTTCGTAATTAACGCAGTCCTAATCCAAATTAAGATCGACAGTACTCAAATGCAACGTTCGTCTATTTTATGGTTTCCATCTCTTTTATTGCTATCTAGCGGCCTCTACTGGACGACAACATAAAATACACACTACAAAATGATATATTTCTCTGACTTTAAGCACATTTTCTCTCACATTTGTTTTCACGACAGTATATAAATATGTATATATACACAACTTAAATGTTTAAAACGTTATATTACATTTCTCGAGTCACTGATATAAAACCTTACCTGAGTAACGTCCTTTCTTCAGCTTGTAACGTTATCTGGTAAATAACCATATAAAATCAATCCAGTGATAGTTAATCGAATCCTTAATGAATGTCTTCATTGTTTTATTCAAACGTCGTGTGATCGTGTTGCTTACTATTTACGTTTTTTTTGTTTCGCTATTGAACCGCGTTCACCGCGTGTTGTTTACTTTTCCCTCAACTCAAGAGAATTCAATCACAAATTGATTCATCACTAAATTGATTCATTACTTAGAATCGGTTCTCCAAATGATTCAGGAGAGCTGATTGATATGGGTTAATTATACTTTTCAGAGTATTTTGTTAAACGCGGGTTGATTTAACCGAAAATATACGTATTTATGTACGTGTTCACACAAAAAAATCAATAAAAAACAAAAAATTACCCTAAATATTTCTGTGACGTTAATTGGTCATAATTCAAACGAACCGATTCGCTGAAACGATTCGAGCTGTGTTAAATGGGACGGAATTATTCGGTTTGTTTTGTCGGGATTTGACGTTTGTCGTTCAAACAAAAGCAAATTTATGTTAGAGGAGTAATTGATTGAAAACGCAAATCTCATTTAACCGAAAAGATACATTTTCATGTATATATATTCACAAAAAATGTATAAATAACACATAAAACTTTGCCTAAATACTACTTTAGTCAGAAGTCAAACGAACCGATTCGCTACAGACCATTTCAATGTGGTCATGTCTTTGGCCCATGAACATTTTGTTATCAAACTATTTCATAACTGTAACAAGAGGCAATTCAATCATAACCTAATGTTAAAACAACTATCATAACATTATTTACCTATATGTGGCTCTTTTTGGATTCTCAGAAGCTATAGAAATTAAAAATGTAAAACAGTAAATACATTGGGACCATTGTTTTTGTATACATCCCTCAAAATGGTCTACATGTAGAATGTAAACTGGAAGATTCCTACTGGTTTATTCATTTTGCTCTGTCGTTTTTTGGTGTTTATTGC
Organism: Danio jaintianensis; assembly: GCA_903798115.1. Classification (NCBI taxonomy): domain Eukaryota; kingdom Metazoa; phylum Chordata; class Actinopteri; order Cypriniformes; family Danionidae; genus Danio; species Danio jaintianensis. The sequence continues at coordinate 27,731,216 of CAIGQV010018106.1, forward strand.
TTAAAAGCAAATTTATGTTGAATGATCAATTTCTTGAAGACTACACGAATACGTTACTACTACTTTGTCCAAATGCACCTCAGATTTTTGGGTTAGCCTATATACGTTTTTCCCCAGAAATTTTTTGAACACTACTCACTACCGAGACCTGAGAAATATTGTTCCCTGCTGCATCAAATCAGGTCTGCAAAAGCGATATTACATACTTATAAGCATATAGTAAATAAATACTACACGCAAGTACCTACATTGTAGTTTCCAGTAACTTCGAAGAAAATAAAATCTAAATAATGGTAAATTAGTGTTCCACTGTTGGTGTTACACAATTCATAGGCTACTGAAATCTGCCATATGACAATATATGTTCACAATTATAGCTAACACACATATTTGTATTTTCAATAGATGAAAAAAAAAAATACATACATATATATCAATGGTAATTTTTGCATTAATTGTTTTTACAGGTGAAAACCAAACATACATTGAAACGTCATATGTATTTTGCATATATTGCCATATCCGATTTCTAAATGGGAATTGAGCATTTTAAGTAAAACATTACAATTGAATGATCATGACAAATAATGACAGGGAATTTTGGGGGAAAAGTGTGATCATTGATGTCTATAAAAAGGATGTAAAATGTTAGCTCTAAATTTGCCAGAAGTCATTACCAAAACTGAGTGACATTTCAGCATTTTCTGCAAGTGAACACTAGTCTTTCCCCGTTTAAAACTGCATTACACTTGTTTTGGTGCTTCAAAACCATGCTTTCATCTTTAACCCAGACCCACCTCATTCTAAAACAAATAAATATAACCTAGAAGGCTTTTTGCGTTAAATATGCAAACACTTAATTACCCACCTAGTCTATTTGTTATACTACAATAACTGGATAAACACTTGCTTACAGCTTTATCATTCATTCCACCTTATTTTTAAAATGGGATATAGTTTCAGATGCAAACAAGAATAAGCAGCTGTTAACAAGTGTACAAGGTGTTTGGGTTTAAAAACGTGACTTCTGCATTAAGTCACAGCAAGTGTCACAATTTGAGTTGTTAACATTACATGTTATCCATGACAAGTTAACATTAATGTTATCCAGTAAACAAGAACACTTCCAAAAACTTACAAATCATTTATTTTCTACCAAAAAGCACTATAGGAATGAGATTTCAGTGAGCAACAATGCTGGTCACTAGTAAATAAATCCTAATTGACAAACTGAAGCATCATAACCAAGAAGGCAAGTCAAAAAAAAAAAAAAAAAAAAAAAGGATTAAAATCAAAAGCCAACAAAAGAGCGGACACTTCCAGTCACTATTAGAAATTACCAAAAAAAGCTGACATTCACTGGATGTTTTAAAAAGACTCTCCTACGCCATCCAACAACAGGAAGCAGAAAAAGCATAGTAAACATCTGGAAACATTGAGAAAAATTTACTCAAAATCGTTTTATTTCAAAAGCTCTGGCAGCTCCCGAACCTCATGTGGCAAATCCAGTAGACATGTAAAATACAACCATACAATAACATTATTCAAAAAAGGTACCAAAAAGTACAGTAAAAATAACACTTCCATCTCTGGAAATGTGGACAAAAGGAAAATAAAATTAAAATAAAAAGGTGGAAGTGTGACGCTGCTTCCCCTATTCAGCTGTTCTGTACAAACGGGTCATGTCTCGTCCGGTTAAAGGAAAGAGTCTGTGTGTGTGTGTGTGTGTGTTTGTGTGAACGGTTGTCGGCGTCATCGTCAGACTCTGCTTTTTGGGAATACTTCAGTCCTGTATAGAAAGAAAGAAAGCTGTCAGTATTAAAAATAAATAACCAATGCAAAGAATAATTCATTAAACAAGCCAACAACAAAATAACAATAAATTTTTTTTTTTTTTTTAACTATTTGGGGAAGGGAAAAAATAAAACTTAATTATAATTTAAAAAAAAAAAAAAAAAAAGCATATATATATATATATATATATAAAAATTATGATCATGATTATAATAAAATTAACCTATATTAAAAGCTATTTGGGAAGGGGGGAAAAAATAAATAATAATAATAAACTTTAATTTATTATAATAACAACAAGGCTAAGACCTATACAAATTACTACATGACCCAAAGTAAACTACTAAATTTATATATATATAAAAAAAAAAAAACTAACTTAATTCATAAATTGAGGGGGAAATAATACATTTTAAAAAGCTATTAGAAACCAAAATTAGGTTAATATCTAAGAACTTCTATGTAATAACCATACAACCCATAAATTTTTTTTTAAGTTAGTTTCCACCTTTGTTTTGCCAGTTTTAATTGAATTCATAGAAATGACTAATAAAGAAAAGAAAAAACTATTACAATTAAACTGAAAAAAAATAAATAAATAAATATATATATATATATATATATATATATAAAACCTACAACAAGACGACATGGGTTTATATTAAAAAAATAAATTCTTTAGCAGCTAAAATGGAAGCTAAAGATATTGGTCAACATGCCATATTGGGCTTCTCATAATTAACTGTAACATTAAATAAAAGCAGCAGTACCTGTTGTGTGTGAGATTAGTATGGCTTGTAGCCAGTCTGGTGGCCTCCACGTCTGGGTGTCTTTCCATAGCTTGCATTTCCTTGGTCAGCTGGAAAAAATAAATAAATAAATAAATAAATATATATATATATATATATATATATATATATATACACACATATACATACACACATATACATACACACATATACATATACATATATATATATATATACACACACACTTTAAATAAAATACAAAACAAACCACACCAGACAATCATTAAATCATCCTGAAGTTGGACACTTACTGTAGTCATAACCACTACCGTATCCATAGTATCCAGAGGAGTAGTCATAGTTCCCGTATCCTCCATAACCTGCATAGCCCTGCTGGCCACCATACCCATAGCCCTGACCGCCATAACCCTGATTCCAGTAGTTGTTATAGCCCTGGTTCCAGTCCTGGCCTGGACCTGATGGAGAACAGAACAGCAAGAATGTGTTTGATTCACTTGCCAGATCAGCAACTTGCAAGTATTTATTTAGGGAAAAAATAAAAACACTTCATATCAATAAGTATACACAATAAAAATAATAATAATAATAGATATTAAATTATTTTATTAATTCCATGTCAGCACAAAGGATATTTTCATGGCAAGAATATTTCATTGATATACACACGCAATTAAGAACAAAGAAAACACATCAAGTAAGACTTTCAGCATTAGTACATGATTCTACAATTTTTCCTGGTGACACTTTGCTAAAAATCTCCTTAAGAGTTAATTTCATAAAGCCTTCTGCAGTCATTAAAAGCAGGAGTTTTGTAGAATGTGTTTTCTACTGTAAGAGGAATCATGCAGAATGAACTACATATGGATATGAAGTTTAAAGAAATTAAAAAAAAAAAAATTTCATATCTATAAGTATACAAAAAAAATAAATAAATAAATCATATCAATAATAGAAAGAAATTAAATTAGAGTTTAACTTTGATATAAATTCATATGTAGCATCATATGTAGACAGTCCAGCAGGTGAGATATTAAAGCACAAGTCTCACCTCCACGCCCCCTGCCACGGCCCCCAAATCCTCCACCGCGGGCCCCATACTGCTGCTGCTGGTAGATCTCCTTCGGCTGAGCGATTTTGATCTCACACTGAAGTCAGACAAAACCAATGAGGAAAAAAAAATATATATATATATATATTTTTAAATCAGACTGAACAACCTGCAATCACAGACTTTCAAATAAAAAAAAAAACAAATACTATGGAAGTCAATTGCTAGAGATTTTTCTTTTTTAGCTCCATTTAAATGACAATTATTCAACGAGAGAAAAAAATAAAATAAAAATAAATAAATAAAATATAACGGCTCTTAATAGAACAGTTCACGTATGAACAATTGCAGTGGAAAAATATATGGATACTATGGTGTTAGTAAATTTAAAAAACTATCTCCCACCTGTATAAAAAAGTTACATGCAACAAATTTCTTGTACATTACCAAAAATAAAGCACGTTTAAATAAATTAATAGGAGGGAAAAACAAACCAACTGAGAAAAATATATAAAAAGTGAAAAATTACCTTGCTTCCACAAACATTATGGTATTTCTTCTCCAGGATCTTCTTGACTGCAAACTCTTCCTTGAATGTGATGAAAACAAAACCCCTCCGTTTGCTGGTCTTGGGATCCATCGGAAGTTCAATAGTTTCGATCTGAAAAGCATTGATCATTGATTGTGCATTAATAAAAGCTGAATGACACAGCTTTTAATTAAAAATCAAACAGTCAACCACACACACCTCTCCGAAGGATCCAAAGTATTCACGGATCTTCTCTTCTGTGGTTTCAGGGTTAAGGCCACCAACAAAGATCTTTCTGACAGGCTCTTTCTTTATGGCCATGGCTCTCTTAGGATCGATCTGCCGGCCATCTAGTCTGTGTTCCTTCTGTTGCAGCACCTGAGACCAGACAAAAGCAGAACATGAAAATCTGACACTACTGATTTTATTCTACAATGCACTTTTGCAATTGGGGAAGCAATAAATCATTGGAAAGGTATAAATTTATATGTTAAAGGCTGAGACCGACAGAAATTACTACAATTACTTCCAAAGTAAACTAAAACATCTGAAAAAAAAAATAATAATAATAAAACACATGAAAATGTATTTGTGCATGTATGCATGCATATAAACTTAAGTCTATAAACAGAGGGGAATAAAATAATATATAAACCTTTATATTAATTTTAAAAAAAAAAAATCTAAGAGAAAGAACTTGTGCTTTAATGTAATCAACCTATAACCCATTTAAAAAGTAGACTGTAAACTCAATTAAACAGGGAAAAAAAAAGTGGATATTTAATATAAATATAAATATAGAGAGAGAGATTACTAAAATTAAATATTAAACTAATACAATAAAAACTGAAAATCTAAGTTATAAAATCCTCCAACAATTATTCTTCAATGCAGAAATGCACTTTTGCAATTTGGGGAGGAATACATTGGAAAGGTATAAATGTATATGTTAAAGAGCTGAGACAGAAAGAAATTACTACATTAACTAAACTAATACAATTCAATAAAATAATAATAATAATATATTTTTTTATAAATTAACTTCAAATGTAAAAATTAAGGGGGGGAAGAATTATTATTATTATTTTTTTAAGCTAGAAGAGAAATTGGGCTAATATTTAAGAATTTATATTCAAATAGATTTAACGTAATAAACCTACAACCCATTTAAAAAGCAGACTATAAACTTAAACAACTTAAAAAGGGTAAAGCAAAAGGAATTTAATTGAATATTTATAGAAATTACTGAGAAAAAAAAAAAAAAAAAACTCCAACTAATACAATAAAAACTGAAAATCTAAAATTCTACACCTTAAGGGGAAAGCAAAATGTGGAAATATTAATTTTGAATATTTATAGAAATGACTAAGATTAAACTAATAGTAAAAAAAAAAAAAAAAAAAAAAAAAAAAAAATCAACTCTCAAATGCACAAATCCACTTTTTTTTTGCAAACTATTTCAGTTTCAGTCACTGATGGAAAAAATGACTAAGTACATAAACGGGAGAAAATGGTCAAACTACTTGCTCTACAAACAAGTGTGTTCATGACTTTACATAAGAGTAGAATAACATGCGAATATCAGTTTACAACATCAAGCAGCACAAGTCATTTTTAACATCTAAAAATCAAATGGAAGTGAATGAGAACGGAAATCTCAAGCCAAAAAGATTCCAATGGCTTCACCAATTCATATGTCAAGAATAAGGTAAATATAAGCAGAGTGAGGAAAAACTGAAGTTTCATACTCTGTCCACACTGTCTGATCCTTTAAACAAGATGAAGCCAAATCCTCGTGATCGACCGGTGTTTGAATCCATCTTGATGGTGCAGTCCATCACCTCACCAAACTTCGAGAAGTAGTCCTTTAGGTCTTTCTTACTGGTGTCCCAGCTGAGTCCTCCAACAAACATTTTACTGCACAAAGAGAGAAAAAAAAAGACAAGAAAAAGACGATTAGATGCGATGATTAACCACAAACATAACCATTTAAAAAAATATATATATATATATATATATAATAAGCGCAAAATTGAGGCATTTCATTTAGAAATGCCTCCATAGCAAACTGATTTACAACTATTATATATTGCAACAAATCAAAAACAAGCCTAAAAGTAAATAAAATTAACCATGCTCCTTGATCTAAAAGCATGCATTGTAAAAACCACCAAATAAATACTGAAGCGCAGTCAACTCCAATTAAGCCCTTTTTTTCCCCCCCCTCCACAAATACTGTTGATTTGTGAATAAAGAGTTACGTTCAGATTGATAGTAGAAACTAAACCTTTTAATTTCCAGTTGAATATTGTGCAATCATAGCCCTTTGTACTGCAAAACACTTTTACACAAGGATCTTTGAAAGAAGAGACTGTCACTTGAGATCTGTTCAGGGTTTCTCAAGTTCTGATAGGTTGGATTTCTGTACAGCATAATGGGTAATGTAGTTTCCTGCACAAATTGATAAAACCACCATTCAAACAAATAACGTGCAACAGACTGAACACCTTTGTTTGTTAGCTTTTCATTGGAGCCTACAGCACAAAACTGCATCTGAAATACTCGCTGTATTTTAAGGACTTTGCAGTGCTTTCCTGTAAGTGAGCAAAGCCACTCAATTTATTTTAAAAAAGTAATGCGTAATATAGCTTTCTATTCCAAGTATTGTATAGGGGCTTGTCATTCAGTGTGGGCGGAGCTAGAAATTATGTACAGCATCATGGGTAACGTAGTTTTCTGCACAAACATTCATTCATTTTCTTTTCGGCTTAGTCCCTTTATTAATCTGGGGTCGCCACAGCGGAATGAACCGCCAACTTATCCAGCATATATTTTACGCAGCGGATGCCCTTCCAGCTGCAACCCATCACTGGGAAACATCCATACACACCCTTTCACACACATACACTACGGACAATTTCGCTTACCCAATTCACCTATAGCGCATGTCTTTGGACTTGTGGGGGAAACCGGAGCACCCGGAGGAAACCCACGCAAACACGGGGAGAACATGCAAACTCCACACAGAAACGCCAACTGACCCAGCCGAGGCTCGAACCAGCGACCTTCTTGCTGTGAGGCGAACGTGCTACCCACTGCGCCACCGTGCAGCCTCTGCACAAACAACCATTTCAGAAGTCTACAGGCTTTTACTTTTGTCTACTAATTATACAATGTGGTTTCGGATAAAATCATGAGATGATTTTCCTTGTATCTAGTTGATTATGAAGCAAGGAGTAATGTTTAAATGCATTACAATAAAATAATAATAATAATAATAAAACAAAAATCGTAAACGGGCCTTAGTATGCTTATGCAGAGCCATAAAGCCTTTAACATACAGGCTTTGTATTTTATTTTTTCCTCTATGGCTCTGCACTTATGACTGTAAAAACCTGATTGGACGAGGCATTGTGCACGCAAGCCATACTACTGCCTTGTTGCTTGGCAACAGCAAACGTCCACAGTTGTGCTAATAATGCATTTTCACCACATGGAAGTGCTGGATGTTCATTATCGAGTTAAAACAAATTAGTAACTTTAGACCTCGTGTTTTAAGCTTTACCATGGTACATTTAATTAAATCGCTCCGCGTATCGACGTAAAAAACATCTGCTGCCACCCGCCATTGCGAGAATGAACCCCAAACAGCCTCACGTCCAACAATGAGCACAATAACCACCGGACAGGAGAGCAGCAGAAACCCTCACAGCCTTTATTTACAAACAAAAACACACGGTGACCTCAAATATGATTTAAAATCTAAGCTAGAATTATTCAACACACACAAAACGTCAAGCCATGGACTTCTTACCCGGCATCTTCCTCGCACTTGCTGGCGTCGATCTGCAGTCCCTCGCCGGATCCGTTCTCCTCCCCCGCGGCCTCCTCTCCTCCGTTCAGGTCCTCCTCATTCCCGTTCTCGGAGGTATCCATGAACTGGTTCTCTGCGTCGGCCATTTTAGTAGATTTGGATCGCCTTTAGATTATAAAATGTAAGTTTAGTTACTACACTGGGAAAGAACGCGCGCTGAGGGTTGAATAATAGAAAAGCAGCATGGTTACGATGTTAGCTCAACGCAAACGCTCAAAAACAAGTCTCAGCTCGATAATTAGGACAAAACAATAAACTTAAATGCAAAGGTTTGTTAAAATCGCAATTAAAATGCATGCGTTTTGAATATAATAAACAGAAAGTTCCATTCATACCGACTGCTAGTTGCTAACGCAGCATGCAAAGCTAACCTAGATAAGCTATCACATCCACATTCGTTTGCAAAAATAAAACACAAATGCGTTAATCAAGTTTTTTCGCGTAAAACTCCACCGTATACGCGTTTTAATTACACATAACATACCGCAACACGGGAATTAAATTCAAATTAACCGGCTTACTGTAAAAATATTGGCGCTGAAAAGCCGCTTTCCAAGATGGACTCTCGTCTACTGTACGGTCTCGTGGCCACTTTTATAGCACCGGATGAGCTTGGTGGAATAAAGCGAGTTGTGATTGGGTGAGTGTGAGTGAGCTGGGATTATGGTGCTCTTTGATTGGTCGGAGTCGGTAGAAGCTCCGCCCCTCTCTGGTTTCCTCCTGCGCAGTTAAGTTCTGTGCGTTCAAACGGTCGAGCACGAGATGTTCTCGAGCGCGTGGACAAAACACACGGCGGCGAAAATGTTGTGCAATCAAACACAATGAAGATAAGCGGGAACACAAATACATTATATCTAGTACTGCATTTTCAGTGATCAGTTTAGATGGTTTACCTCAGCAGTCGATAAAGTAGCGCTTGCCCTGGTAAAGAGACGGAGACAAATCCAGTCTTGAGTATTTTAGCCTAGCATAGCAAAAAAATAATCTATTTCTTTATTTCATGACTTACGTTTTCATGCCTGCGACATTATAGTTGTTGAAATTACAGAGCTTTCATTAACTATCTGATTAAAATCAGTTGAAGAGGTCATTCATGTGTTTTTTTTTTTGTATTGTTATATATTTTTTCACCATCGTTTATCCATATAATCATCACTACAACACAATAATATCAATACATTTTAAAATAATATACAGTCAAGCACGAAATTAATCCTACCCCTGGCAAATTCTGACTTAAAGTCACTTTCATTCAGCCAGCAAGTGTTTTGTTTGGACCGGAAATGACACTGGCTTCTCCCAAGATATCAAGACGATGTACAAGAGGCATCATTGTTGGGAGGAAAAAAAATTTATATATATATATAAAATTTCTTTTTATTTTTTCTATATATATATATATAGCTTTTATTTATATTTGAATACTAACGAATTTGCCAGGGGTATGAATAATTACACACAAATTACACACGCAAATATGCATTTTTCTAATATATTGCCAAAGACTATGTTTGCTGTTTGTTCAAACTACTTATAAAAAATAAGCTGAAACAACACAAAACTTTTTTTAGGACAACTTAATAGTTATCTTCAATCCAAATTCCAAATATCTTCAGTCCATTAAAAAATTAATCACTTAATTCCTTCATGTTGTCCCAACACAAATCGGTTAACTTAATCGTTTTTACAAATCTAAGTGGATTGAACATAAAACAATTAAGTAGTTCAACTCATATTAAATAGCCTAAGTAGTTTAAACAAGCAGCAGGTTATTTTGTCATATTAGCCTACCATAGCAACTAGCCTAAAACAATTACCTCAGCAAATAGGCTATATTAATTCATGGTTATATTATTATTATTATGAATACAAATGTAAAAATGAAGTAAATATTATTAAAAACTACAAGCCTGCATATTAAAAAAACATAAAAATGTATATAGACCTATTAAATATTTAAATAATTAAAAATATAAAAGACATACAAACTATACAGACGTATAATAATCATATTTGTTACTTTAAATGAAAGAAACATTTATAGATCTGAAACAAAACAAAGGAAAAGTGGTCAAATGAACAATTATAATAACAAAACAAAAAAAAATGAAATAAACATGAATAAAAAACTATAAGCCTACAAATTTAATCATAAAAATCATGCTTTAATATAATAAATATAATAATGATAATAATAATAATTATTATTATATTAAAGCATGGTTCAAAAACACTGAAAAATACTAATTATAGTAAATATTTACTAGTGTTTTTGAACCATGCTGTAGTAAAGTATTTGAAAGTAAATATTTACTATAAATAGTATTTTTTATAATTATTTTTATTAATTATAATTAATAATTATTAAATAATATAATTAATTATAATTAATTAATTTTTTTTTATTTTTTTTATTAATTATAATTAATAATTATTAAATAATATAATTAATTATATTTTATAATTATTTTTATTAATTATAATTAATAATTAATAAATAATATAATTAATTATAATTAATAATATTTTATAAGTATTTTTATTAATTATAATTATTTAAGTTATCAAAATTAGTTCTCAGAAGTCTCCGATCAGCAGTGATTACCGGACACAAGGCAAGTGTAGCCTAATGTATGTGCGCTAAAAGCCCACAAGATGGCGCTCAAAGCAACTTTCAGCCACTAAAATGTCGGAATGTCACTGTATGTCAAAACAAGAGTCATTTATTCTGAACTAAAGCACTTTTATTAGGTAAAACCTTTTAAAATCAGGCAGTTTGTTCGGTTACGATCATCAAAATGAACACAAGAAAGAATAGTAGGACTTAATTTTACTAGACTAAACCCGAAGGCCCCTCCTTGTGGTGCTTTTTATATCCAGTCAGCCCTAATATAATTATATGTGTTTCTGGAGGGCCGCTTTTGTCTTTTTCTGTCTGCAGCACATCTGTGTTCATTTTTTTTACAGTCTATGGTTCAGACCGAGAGTTTGGGGCTCTGGACTGAAACCACATCTCTTTCATGCCTTGTGTGTGTGTGTGTGTGTGTGTGTGTGTGTGTGTGTGTGTGTGTGT
>CAIGQV010018106.1:27748174-27758983 GCA_903798115.1 Danio jaintianensis
ACACACACACACACACACACACACACACACACACACACACACACACAGATCCAGCACATGCCTATAAAACATGACACAATAAGTTAACGTCAAAAGATGCTAATTAAATGTATGCACAAAACTGGAATTCATTCGTTTTCCTTCGGCTTAGTCACTTATTTACCAGGGGTCACCACAGCGGAATGAACCGCCAACTATTCCAGCATATGTATTATGCAGCGGATGCCCTTCCAACCGCAACTCAGTACTGGGAAACACCCATACACTCTCACATTCACACACACACACACACACACACACTCATACACTACAGCCAATTTAGTTTCCTCAATTCCCCTATAGCGCATGTGTTTGGACTGTGGGAGAAACCGGAGCACCCGGAGGAAACCCACGCCAACACAGAGAGAACATGTGTAACCCGTAGCTATGCTTTATTTATGTAATTGCTATGGTTTGTTTTTTTACAGTATTTGCTATTTTCTTCTTTAGGACCAGTCAGAAGATTTTTTTTGTTCACTCACAAGAGTGTATAGAAATAATAACAGATAAAAAATTCAGACTCAAAGATAATGGTAGATAAACAAGGTAAGTATATTGTTTGAGCAAGTTAAATGATGAAAATAAATAAATAAATAAACAATGTCAAAAACAGTTCAGTTTTATAAATACTAAAATAAAAAAAATTAAGAAACAAATACATATATATATATGTGTGTGTAAATTCAGACCTCAGACAAATTCAGTTTCACAAATAATATTTTGTATGTACAGTCGTGGCCAAAAGTTTTGAGAATGACACAAATATTCGTTTTCACAAAGTTTGCTGCTGAACTGCTTTTAGATCTTTGTTTCAGTTGTTTCTGTGATGTACTGAAATATAATTGCAAGCACTTCATACGTTTCAAAGGCTTTTATCGACAATTACATGACATTTATGCAAAGAGTCAGTGTTTGCAGTGTTGACCCTTCTTTTTCAGGACCTCTGCAATTCGACTGGGCATGCTCTCAATCAACTTCTGGGCCAAATCCTGACTGATAGCAACCCATTCTTTCATAATCACTTCTTGGAGTTTGTCAGAATTAGTGGGTTTTTGTTTGTCCACCCGCCTCTTGAGGATTGACCACAAGTTCTCAATGGGATTAGGAACTGGGGAGTTTCCAGGCCATGGACCCAAAATTTCAACGTTTTGGTCCCCGAGCCACTTAGATATCACTTTTGCCTTATGGCACAGTGCTCCATCGTGCTGGAAAATGCATTGTTCTTCACCAAACTGTTGTTGGATTGTTGGAAGAAGTTGCTGTTGGAGGGTGTTTTGGTACCATTCTTTATTCATGGCTGTGTTTTTGGGCAAAATTGTGAGTGAGCCCACTCGCTTGGATGAGAAGCAACCCCACACATGAATGGTGTCAGGATGCTTTACTGTTGGCATGACACAGGACTGATGGTAGCGCTCACCTTTTCTTCTCCGGACAAGCCTTTTTCCAGATGCCCCAAACAATTGGAAGGGGGCTTTATTGGAAAATATGACTTTGCCCCAGTCCTCAACAGTCCATTCGCCATACTTTTTGCAGAAGTTCAATCTGTCCCTGATGTTTTTTTTGGAGAGAAGTGGCTTCTTTGCTGCCCTTCTTGACACCAGGCCATCTTCCAAAAGTCTTCGCCTTACTGTGCGTGCAGATGTGCTCACACCTGCCTGCTGCCATTCCTGGGCAAGCTCTGCACTGGTGGCACTCCGATCCCGCAGCTGAATCCTCTTTAGGAGACGATCCTGGCGCTTGCTGGACTTTCTTGGACGCCCTGAAGCCTTCTTAACAAGAATTGAACCTCTTTCCTTGAAGTTCTTGATGATCCTATAAATTGTTGATTTAGGTGCAATCTTAGTAGCCACAATATCCTTGCCTGTGAAGCTATTTTTATGCAATGCAATGATGGCTGCACGCGTTTCTTTGCAGATCACCATGGTTAACAATGGAGGAACAATGATTTCAAGCATCACCCTCCTTTTAACATGTCAAGTCTGCCATTCTAACCCAATCAGCCTGACATAATTATCTCCAGCCTTGTGCTCGTCAACATTCTCACCTGAGTTAACAAGACGATTACTGAAATGATCTCAGCAGGTCCTTTAATGACAGCAATCAAATGCAGTGGAAAGTTTTTTTCAGGATTAAGTTAATTTTCATGGCAAAGAAGGACTATGCAATTCATCTGATCACTCTTCATAACATTCTGGAGTGTATGCAAATTGCTATCATTCTCAAAACTTTTGGCCACGACTGTACAGTGGAGAATAAATAAAATAAAAATAAAAGTAGTGGTTCAGAGTCCAAGTTCAATGTTCAACACTCAGTTCTTTCAGTTCCAGTTTGATGTGAAAAATCCAAAAAATCCGTCCAGATAGAGCAAAGTCCAAAAATAAATAAAAACTAAACATGACCGCAGCGCAAGTGCGAGAATGTTTTGTCCTACCAGTTCAGTGAACAACGGATCAATTTACTTCCAGGTACGATTTTTCAGAGAGGGCGGCTCGCCATGCCCAGACCACCGAGAAAGCATCCGCAGCAGGGACAGATCGGGATTTCGAAACAGAAATAACGAAGGGAAACACAAACACACACACACACAAAATACCCGGCCAAGGAAAAATAAAGATGAACCAGGAGAATGAAGAAGAAGAATGTGTCTCGATTAAGTATCAATCCAATTAGTTTTTGTTGTCTCAAGCGATTCTATTTATTCCACTCAGCACTTCTCTTGTTTCACTTTTTCATTTGTTGTCAGCTTCTTATCCTTAAAATCTGAAATCTTATCTTTCTTTCGATCAGTTACTGAAACAAAATTATTTTAGATCGTTTTAATGATCTAAATTGCTTTCTCAAGGTATCAAATGTATTTCAATCTGCTTGCGCTGCTCAATCATAAAATGACTCTGTCACCGTCTGCTCTCTCACACACATTTGGAGGCAGAGCTAACCTCTGACCTTGACCAAGTCAAAACTTACTTCATTCATTCATTTTCTTTTCGGCTTAGTCCCTTTATTAATCAGGGGTCGCCACAGTGGAATGAACCGCCAACTTATCCAGCATATGTTTTACGCAGCGGATGCCCTTCCAGCTGCAACCCATCACTGGGAAACACCCATACACTCCCATTCACACACATACATTACGGACAATTTACCTTACCCAATTCACCTATACCACATGTCTTTGGACTGTGGGGGAAACTGGAGCACCCGAAGGAAACCCACGCCAACACGGGGAGAACATGCAAACTCCACACAGAAATGCCAACTGACCCAGCCGAGGCTCGAACCAGGGACCTTCTTGCCTTTATTATTATTTAAACACTCTATGTATATAATATACAGGAACTTTATGCAATATTTCTCTTCTCAGTAATAAAATAAAATGTTTGGATGTAAAACAAACTATTTCTAATTTGTTTTAGCGAACTAGTCAGTGAGCTGTGTTACACATGCAAACTCCACACAGAAATGCCAACTGGCCCAGGTGTCTTTTGGAGGCGTGAGACACTTTTTCTCACAGATGCTCAAGACAGTTCTGGAGGGAATAATATAATAATAATACTGAACCACTGTGATGACAGACTTTGGTTGAGGAATTTTACAATGAGCAAAACAACATTTCAGATGTTTTACAATGTTTACAGCCGCTGGTTTGTTCATTAATGAATCCCATCACACCTATTTTCACACCTCTCTTTTAACAAAATCACATGACGTTTTTTAATGCTCATGCTGGAATTTATTTAGCAAACGTATTTCCATTGTAGTTTATGCTAATTTCTTCTTATCGAATAAATAATCCTGCTCAGTTTTATGCATACATTTTCTATGCACATTTTCAAAATTTATGTGCATCTTGGCGTCAAGCATGTTTTGCAATGTGATAATCTAAAATGGGCATAAAAATAGGTGGATGGAAACAGATATTGACGCATCTCTGTCTTCTGCAGAAATCTCCTTCAAAAGAAAGGCAGATCAGATTAAAAAAGCAGAAATCTTTCCTCATCTTGCTTGTGGTTTCCTGACTGTGAGCCGCGGAGAAAAGCCTCAAAACATTTAATCATAATCAGACATGGATTTTTAAGACTATTTACTTTCTAAGTTTTTATTTTAAAATAATACTCTTTATTTTATTATTATTATTTATTTACATTTTGAATTTCTGCATATATTTATCTGTCTGCCATATAAGGAGTTTCACCCTTCATGACGTCAGCTATAGAGCAATGTTAAAAAAAACTTTACAAAACTAGTATAAATCCAGAAGTGCAGTTTAATATATGTATATTGTATTATTGTATTATATCCTAGGTTTAACGCCAGAATGACGTTGAGATTGACAGAAATGCACACAGTGCCCTCTGGTGGATTTGCAAGAAATGGCACACATGGGAAAACGTGTATGGGATCAAATTCTCTCCTAAAGTATCACGATCGTGGATAGAAGTGAACAAATTCCCGCCTAAAGTATCACGATCACAGATAGAAGTGATTAAATTTCCACCTAAAGTATCACGATCACAGATAGAAGTGATCAAATTCCCGCCTAAAGTATCACAATCACGGATAGAAGTGATTAAATTTCCACCTAATGTATCACGATCACAGATAGAAGTGATCAAATTCCCGCCTAAAGTATCACGATCACAGATAGAAGTGATTAAATTTCCACCTAAAGTATCAAGATCACGGATAGAAATGATCAAATTCCCACCTAAAGTATCAAGATCACAGATAGAAGTGATCAAATTCCCGCCTAAAGTATCACAATCACGGATAGAAGTGAACAAATTCCCGCCTAAAGTATCACAATCACGGATAGAAGTGATTAAATTCCCGCCTAAAGTATCACGATCGCGTATAGAAGTGACCAAATTCCAGCCTAAAGTATCACGATCACGGATAGAAGTGATTAAATTCCCGCCTAAAGTATCACGATCGCGTATAGAAGTGAACAAATTCCCGCCTAAAGTATCACGATCACGGATAGAAATGATCAAATTCCCACCTAAAGTATCACGATCATGGATAGAAGTGAACAAATTCCCGCCTAAAGTATCACGATCACGGATAGAAGTGATCAAATTCCCGCCTAAAGTATCACGATCATGGATAGAAGTGAACAAATTCCCACCTAAAGTATCACGATCACGGATAGAAGTGATCAAATTCCCACCTAAAGTATAACGATCACGGATAGAAGTGATCAAATTCCCACCTAAAGAATCACGATCATGGATAGAAGTGATCAAATTCCCACCTAAAGTATCACGATCATGGATAGAAGTGATCAAATTCCCGCCTAAAGTATCACGATCACGGATAGAAGTGATCAAATTCCCACCTAAAGTATCACGATCACGGATAGAAGTGATCAAATTCCCGCCTAAAGTATCACGATCACGTATAGAAGTGATTAAATTCCCGCCTAAAGTATTACGATCATGGATAGAAGTGATCAAATTCCAGCCTAAAGTATCACGATCATGGATAGAAGTGATCAAATTCCCGCCTAAAGTATCACGATCATGGATAGAAGTGAACAAATTCCCGCCTAAAGTATCACGATCACGGATAGAAGTGAACAAATTCCCGCCTAAAGTATCACGATCACGGATAGAAGTGATTAAATTCCCGCCTAAAGTATCACAATCGCGTATAGAAGTGATCAAATTCTCGCCTAAAGTATCACGATCACAGATAGAAGTGATTAAATTCCCGCCTAAAGTATCACGATCGCGTATAGAAGTGATCAAATTCCCGCCTAAAGTATCACAGTCGCAGACAGAAAAAAATTGACATCGCATGTAAAATGATAACGCGCAAAGCGAAAACTAAATGCAGAATAAGAAACAACGAGGTCGAAAGATAATGAGCATGAATCAAAAATGAAAATGCGTTTAGACAAAGTCAGTTTTTGTGCTCATATATTGAATGTTTTGTGTGCTTACGCTCTTTAATCCCCTTCGCTCTTGTTCCCACATTCTGTGCTTGCGTTTCCAAAAGATGCAATTCGAGTTTCATCTAAATCACGGGCGGGCTTCAGCATCATCATTGGTCGACTAGTCGAGATTGACAGTTCCTCCTCTAGCCAATTACGACGAAGGGGCAGTCGACGTCATTCTTAAAATACGTAAATGTGCCCCAGTAACGTATTTGAGATTATCAAAAAATTTACACGGCGCCCTCTAGTGGATTTGAGAAATCAAAAACTGCAAGAATAGATAGATAGATAGATAGATAGATAGATAGATAGATCGATAGATAGACAGACGGATGGATGGATGGATAGATAGATGAATAATGTACAGACAGACAAATAGATAGATAGATGGATGAATAGATAGACGGATGGATGGATGGATGATTAATGTAGACAGACAAATAGATAGATAGATAGACAGACAGACGGACGGACGGATAGACGAATGGATAGATGGAGGGATGGATGGATAGACATGAATAATGTACAGACAGACAAATAAATAAAAGACAGGCAGATAAAACTGACATAGCAGTGTTAAGATCAGGGCGAGCACTAACATAGATTTGTGTGTCATCAGCGTAGCAGTGGTACCCCAAGCCATATTTATTCATAATCTGGCCAAGAGGCAACATATAAATACTAAACAACAGTGGACCAAGGACAGACCCCTGAGGAACACCCTGATGCAATGGGACAGTCCAAATTCTATGAGCACCCAAGCAGACAAACTAAGAGCGGTCAGTGAGATAAGAGACAAACCAGTTAATCACGGTACCAGACAAACCAATCCACTTCCTGAGCCTGTCCAGCAGTATACTGTGACATATGGTATCAAAAGCAGCAGTGAGATCTAACAAGACTAGAATGCCACAGGCCCCACTATCCGCAGTTAGAACAAGGTCATTTACGACCCTAACTAGAGCAGTTTCGGTACTGTGACCTGCTCTGAAACCAGACTGAAATTTCTCAAATAGAGTGTTTGCATGAAGATGATTATGGAGTTGGCTCACCACCACACGTTCAAGGACTTTAGCCACAAACAGTAAATTTGAGATGGGTCGATAATTTGACAACAGTGCAGTGTCGCTGCCAGGCTTTTTAAGAACAGGTGTTATAGCTGCCGTCTTCAATGCAGGTGGAACAATCCCATCACTAAGGGATATATTAACAATGGCAGTGATGTGGGCTCAAAGACAGACACAGAACGCTTCAAAACAGTGGTAGGGAATGGATCAGGCGTACAGGTGGAAGAATTCATTGACAATACAATACGTGTCCACAGCGTTAAAAGTTGAGAACCCAGATGCAGGAAGGACAGAAGGAAACAGCTCAACAGGGATGAGAGCATGATCGCAGGCAATAGATAGATAGATGGATGGATGGATGGATGGACGGTTAATGTACAGATAGATGGATGGATGGATGGATGGATGGATGGATGGATGGATGGATTGATGGATGGACGGACAGATGGATGGATGTAACCCACTGTACATATTTCTTGGTTCTCAAAAATGTAGGCCTGGGCACATATCTCCAATATTGTGTTTTTCAGCGTGTGTGTGTGTGTGCGTGTAATTGAAGATGTTTGAGTGCATTCAGATCATTACATTGAGAGTCTGACGCCACACTCAACAAACACACAACACACATGCAGTCTGGATGATGGGAAACCTGATGTACAGACAACATGCCATTACAGGACATGCACTGAGAAACAATACATTCATGTTTTATTTATGAACTATTAAAATTTTATAGAAAAAGAGAATATTGACATTGCTTCACTGCCTCTTATATATCTGTCGATATTCTACAGTAAACAGCTCCCGTTTGTTTTTGTGCTCTGTTGACATTTATATAAATAAAATATTGATGAGCTCCAGTTTCAAATGGTGCACTTTTACATTCAAAGATGTGCTATAATAAATCAAAACACACTCCGGTATTATGATCATCATCAAAGAGGGTCAAGAATCCTCCTGGAGGAAAATGAAAGATACTTTATGTGGATTTGTTGAGTTAATACACTATTTGTATTTATATTATACCAGTGGATCCATAACATACATTATGACAGATCAATACATGACTTACTCAGATGTTTTTAAACTCTTAACTTACTGAGAAATGAATATCGCTGCTGAATTGAGATATATGAATACATGTAAAGTAGAGTGAACGTAAATGTAAATGTAAAGATATAAACTGTTGTCCAGTAAATGTAAAAGGAAAGTGTGTTTTGCTAAGATGCCTCATTTGCAATAATGTGTGTTTATGTTGTAAATCTATTTAAAGACGGTGTGGTTTTAAATTAATTCTATATGTTTTTTAAAGGTGCAGTATGTAAGTTTGACACCCAGTGGTTGAAATAGGTATTACACTCCTGGTTCAAAACAAATGCAAGCGCAGGTTGCCAGATTGACGACATCAACAGGAGTGTGCCTGACTATCGAGCCTAAAGGCTGATTTAACCTGTGTTCTAACTAAAAGCAACGGCACGCAATAGAAGGAATATTTTCATATTAAAAGGAGTTTTTGTCCTAACCAATACCTGGAATTTATATTTTAGAAACGGCTAATCTATTTCTCACAGGTGAACAACAGGATAAACTGATTACCTCAGGTACACCTCATGTGCTTTATTCAGTGTTAAATGCCAATAATAATAATGACTCTGAATGCCATTTTACTTGACATTTATTGCCGTACTACTGAAAGCAGCAGCAGATAGTTCACCTCAGATCTTGACAATAAAATAAACCGTTTGAAATTGAACTTTAGAACTGCAAAATAATGCAAACCAACACATATCAGTGATTCAGCATCTACATTTAATAATGTTAAAGAGGTTTAATATGTATTAATTAGATTGTAAACCTTACCATTTCGTGCAGTAAGTGCACTATTCTGTGCTTCTGAATGGCTGTATTGAAATTTCTGTCGTATTTCGTCTGGTGCAAACAGCCAAATTGCTTATCACTGCAAATCTCGTCACGTTGTGTGTTGTTAGGACACGGGGTTGTGTAACCTGTAAACTGCTCACCTAATGTTTACATTCATAATATTTATATTATTTGCTAATTAATAACCACCTCATGTGGAACTCTGAATCTGCATCTCATTTCAGGGCTGATACTGTCCACCGGAGATCGCATTTCACTCACGGACACATGATTTGAGAGCCTTCCTGACTGAATGAATGAATGAAATAAGCTGCTTTCCAACAAGGCAACCCGGGGTGCTGAAATATAATTGGCTAAACTGGCATTGGGCGGGTTAAAGAGACCAAAACAAAGACAGCGTTCCGGCACGTAATGCCCATTTTCAAAGCAGAATATCTGACTTTATCATTGTTTTTCAGATAAACAAGAATGTTCACTTAGCATGTTTCTGAAATATCTGCAAACATATTATGGTATTTTTATGCTTTAGAAGAGTCAAAAACTTAGCACCTTTAAAGCATGTTTAAAACTAATAAGAAAGGGTTTAATATATTAAATTATTTTAAATAAATGATTTTAATAACTAAATGGTAAGTGTTAAAATAATTAATATTAAAATGTTATTAATATTAAATATATTAATTAATAAAATCTATAAAATGTTTATAATCATTTTTAAATTAAACACTATGAACAAACATAAACAAACCGACTAAACTCTTCAGTAAAACTATTTAGAAAAATATGTATAAAAAAGAATCCTTGTTTAAATTAATACAATTATTTATAAACATATTTATTATTAATGTCTTAAAATAACTATATATAAATCTTGTTTGAATAAATACAAACAACATTATATTGCATTATCAATATTTTATAAATAGATAATGATCATTTAAACAAAATAAAATCATTAAAAAGTTAGTAAAACACAAATAATAAATAAATATATTTAAAAAAAATAATAATAATAATATATATATATATATATATATATAGATATATATATATATGGCGGCATGGTGGCTCAATGGTTAGCACTGTCGTCTCACAGTAAGAAGGTCGCTGGTTCAAGTTCCGGCTGGGTCAGTTGGCATTTCTGTGTGGAGTCTGCATGTTCTCCCCGTGTTGGCGTGGGTTTCCTCCGGGTGCTCCGGTTTCCCCCACAGTCCAAACACATGCGGTATAGGTGAATTGAATAAACTAAATTGGCCATAGTGTATGAGTGTGTATGTGAATGAGTGTGTATGGGTGTTTCCCAGTACTGGGTTGCAGCTGGAAGGGCATCTGCTGCGTAAAACATATGCTGGAATAGTTGGTGGTTCATTCCACTGTGGCGACCCCTGAAATAGAGACAAAGCCGAAGGAAAATGAATGCATGAATGATAAAATCATAGAAAATAAATATAAAATATAGTCTATAAATATAAATAGATAATTGACAGTAGCGGAGAGTAACAGAGCGGTGTAAACAGGAACACTAGTGTTAATCTCTGAGCCACAACACGTGTTAAACAGAAGGAGAAAGACTGCGAGAGAAACTTTTAAACCTCTTTAAATTACATTAAAAACTCAAAAGGCAAAGTACAATTTGAACAAAAGGTCACAACACTATCTGCTCTCCAAACATTACCAATCTTCTTCATATAATGTACTTAAAGCTTCATTCACACACCATTTACATTACAATTCTAGTACATTTCTGCTGCTTCTTTCAGCATCTCTACAAGGTCACATTAACCCTGACTCGCTTTAGCTTGGCTCCAGCACAAGGACACGAACATTACAATTATAGACTGAGAGAGAGAGAGAGAGAGAGAGAGAGAGAGAGAGAGAGAGAGAGAG
>CAIGQV010018106.1:27763668-27776693 GCA_903798115.1 Danio jaintianensis
ATGATATCTGGTAATAATTTCAAGTCAACAGCACTTTTAGAAATACACTCACCGGCCACTTTATTAGGCACACCTGTCCAACTTCTCATTAACACAAATTTCTAATCAGCCAATCACATGGCAGCAACTCAATGCATTTAGGCATGTAGACATGGTCAAGACGATCTGCTGCAGTTTAAACCGAGCATCAGAATGGGGAAGAAAGGTGATTTAAGTGTCTTTGAACGTGGCATGGTTGTTGGTGCCAGACGGGCTGGTCTGAGTATTTCAGAAACTGCTGATCTACTGGGATTTTCACGCACAACCATCTCTAGGGTTTACAGAGAATGGTCCGAAAAAGAGAAAATATCCAGTGAGCGGCAGTTCTGTCGGCGCAAATGCCTTGTTGATGCCAGAGGTCAGAGGAGAATGGCCAGACTGGTTCTAGCTGTCAACGGCACAGCCTACCTGAGTATTGTTGCTGACCATGTCCATCCCTTTTTGACCACAGTGTACCCATCTTCTGATGGCTACTTCCAGCAGGATAACGCACCATGTCATAAAGCGTGAATTATCTCAGACTGGTTTCTTGAACATGACAATGAGTTCACTGTACTCAAATGGCCTTCGCAGTCACCAGATCTCAATCCAATAGAGCACCTTTGGGACGTGGTGGAACGGGAAATTCACATCATGGATGTGCAGCCGACAAATCTGCAGCAACTGCGTGGTGCTATCATGTCAATATGGAGCAAAATCTCTGAGAAATATTTCCAGTACCTTGTTGAATCTATGCCACAAAGGATTAAGGCAGTTCTGAAGGCAAAAGGGGGTCCGACCTTGTACTAATAAGGTGTACCTAATAAAGTGACCAGGGAGTGTATATTATTAGCAGTTTTCATGGGGTTCTCCTATTAAGTATAATATTGTTAAATGTGAATTTAGTGCATATTACAAATACAAGAGTAAAAAAATCTGCAATATTAAAAATAATATAAAATAATCTAATAAATTATAGATGTTTTGAGCCTTTTAAGTCTTTAAAAAAAAGTTTTCGAACCTCCTGTGGATAAAAGCAGACCTGAATGCATTACGAGGGTTAAATTACACACAACACAGACAACACAGACACATTACACGCATCTCATCCAGGATTGGAGAAAACATGAAGAAAAACAGCTGAGTATTCAACTTTCACTCATTCTGGAGTGTATAAATGCTAAACACACACTTTCAGAGCCACACACACATGCGCGCACACACACACACACACGTCAGCAGCCATCAGGCCTCTACCGCAGCACTGAAGCAAACGTCTTCATTTAACCGTCAGCTCTCTGTATGTTTATTGCTCTGGTCTGCTGGTCATGGCAACGTCTCTCTGTCTTTTCTGGGATTTTTCCCTCTGCATTTCCATTACTCACCTCTGAAATCTGCCGACTGAAGTGCTCTGCAGTTGTCTGTCCTTCTGCATCTGGGAAAAGATGGAAAATCTAGTTATATGCATTGGGTTTAGTTTTAAAATGTTGTATTAGTTTTAATCATGTTCTACTTACCTCACTAATTAAAGCTTTTCTTTTGTCTTCTGATTTTAATTGCTTGAAACTGACTTTTCAATTCGATTTTCTTGTTTTAAAAAAGCTTAGTTCTAGTCCTCACATTTGACTGGCTGAGCAGTAAACAAAAACAAATGTTGCAATGAGTTCATGTTTTTCATTAGTGGAGAAAAAGAAAAGAAAAAAAAAGAAAAGAAGGTTTCAATTGAGGGAAAGATGAATGCAGCCAAGTACAGGGATATCCTGGACGAAAACCTTCTCCAGAGTGCTCAGGACCTCAGACTGGGCCGAAGGTTTAGCTTCTGACAAGACAATGACCCTAAGCACACAGCTAAAATAACGAAGGAGTGGCTTCACAACAACTCCGTGACGGTTCTTGAATGGCTCAGCCAGAGCCCTGACTTAAACCCAATTGAGCATCTCTGGAGAGACCTAAAAATGGCTGCCCACCAATGTTTACCATCCAACCTGACAGAACTGAGAGGATCTGCAGGAGGAATGGCAGAGAATCCCCAAATCCAGGTGTGAAAAACTTGTTGCATCTTTCCCAAACAGACTCACGCCTGTATTAGATCTAAAGTGTGCTCTTACTAAATAATGAGCAAAGGCTCTGAACACATAGGACCATGTGATATTTCAGGGTGCTTTCACACTAGCACTTTTGGTCCGCACCCGGGTTCATTTGACGTCAGAGTATGGTACGTTTAGCTAGTGTGAACGTGTCTTCTGAACTCGGGTGCGCACCCATGAACCGTACCCGAGTCCGCCTGAAAGAGGTGGTCTGGGGTACGGTCCATGCGAACTCTGGTCCGGTTTACTTCTAGTTTGAATGCAATCGTACCAAATAACAGAAGTGAACCGCCAACTGTACAACAAACTATCGTTTTCATAACGTTCATTCGTGTGTGTGTGTGTGTGTCTGTGTATCACGTACCGTACCTTGGTGACAAGCGGGACTGAGCCAGGGCAAACACAGTGATAATGTCTGCTTGTCTCCTATAGAAAAACTGCTTCTGCAGACACTGTGTGATGTTCTGAACGTTTATAATATTTTTGCGGCAGATAGGCGCGAGTCGCTTTCTGTATGTCCAAAACCAAAAGATTCAGCAAAAGCAGAATGACCGTGATGTGCAGACGTCTCTTCATTTTGGCGCTTTGCTTTCGTGACTGTCACCTAGTAACAGCCGTAAACAAAACAGCAGCTCGATGACGCAAGCGTACCGAGGTTCAGAAGGAAAAAAGACAGTGTGAACACAAACCAACCGAGAAGGTGGCAAGGGGGGACAATCGAACTTGGGTACGGTCCAGGCAATTGAACCAAGTGTGAAAGCACCCTTAGTTTTTCTTTTTTAATAAATCTGCAAAAATGTCAACAATTCTGTGTTTTTCTGTCAGTATGGGCTGCTGTGTGGACATTAATGAGGAAAGAAATGAACTTAAATGATTTTAGCAAATGGCTGCAATATAACAAAGAGTGAAAAATTTAAGGGGTCTGAATACTTTCAGTAGCCACTGTATATATATATATATATATTTATATATATATCTTACATAATAAACTATAAAATATTCTGAGCTTTCTCAAAAAATACTCCAAATGAATAAAACTTAATCTCTATATAGTATACTGTTAATCCAAATGTTGATTCCCACATAATTAAATTGTATGTCTCTTATTCTGCATTCACTATTTACTTTTATTTTTAAAATATATTTATTATCTGTTTTTTGTCCTGTCTCTGTAATCCTGTTGCACTGTAGAAGCTCTGTCACCAAAACAAATTCCTCGTATGTGTGAACATACCTGGCAATAAAGCTCTTTCTGATTCTGATAAACATATGTAAACCTGAATGAAACCTGCGTTCACCACAATTGTTTACAAATAAGTAAAGCACATTTAAAAATCCAACATTTAAACAATTAAAAACAAAAAAAGGTTGTATTTTTTATTGTAAGTTAACTTAATCGATTTGTGTTGAGACAACATAAATGAATTGTGTGGAATCCTGCTTTTTTTACAGTGTATATATTTTGTATGTTTGTATATACAGTGCTCAGCATAATTGAGTACACCCCATTTTGAAAATGAATATTTTTATCCATTTCTCAGTGAATATAGGCAATCTATTTTGGTGAATTTAAACAAAACAGATTTATTAAACATTGTGGAGAGGTGAGCATGATCGAACACCCAATGAGGGGGGAGAGCATGCTCAGAGCCCTGCGGCTAGTCAGTGGGCCAATCAGAAATAATAAATAACACCTGTTTATTCTAGTGATTGGACTGGAGAGACACCCTTCTTAAGGAGAAGAGAAGGAGCAGCTGGGAGAGAAGAGAGCAAACACACACAGCTACACGTATTGTGTCTGTGCAATTATAAAAAATGTAAAATAATTATTTACCTGAATAGCCGACCCTGTCTTCTTCTTCCCACAACAAGAACGAACGATATTACAGTGGTGTTGAAACCCGGGAAGAAGAAGAAACTTCGCTGCCAGAATGACCACTCCGTCTACCAGTCCATGTGCGGAAGTCATCCAGGCGCTCGCGGTTCTCCACAGAGAACAACATCATGCGCTGGTGGAGCTGAAGAAAGACCTACAACAACGGTTAAAAGTCCTCGTGGAGGCCCAGTGGGAGGACCGCGAGCTAATCCGGAGTCTGCTGGCCCAGGAGATCCGGCTCGCTCTGACATCTGCCGCCCAGCCTCCCATCACGTTACAGAAAATAGCATCGGAGGACAACCCTGAAGTGTTCCTGGATCTCTTCGAGAGGATGGTGGAGGCGTGTGGCTGGTAGCGGGCCGAGTGGCCGGTACGAGTCATCCCGCTGCTGTAGGGCGAAGCCCAGATTGCAGCACAGCAGCTACCGGCCCAGAATCTCCTGGTGTACGCTCACCTGAAGCAAGCCATTCTCCAGCGGGCCGGCCGCAACCCGGAGGAGCAGTGTCAGCGCTTCTGGGCGCTGGAACTGGTGGAAAGTGGTCGGCCCTTTGTGTTCCCTCAGCAGCTCCATGACGGCTGCCGCAGATGGCTGGTCCAGGATGGCCGGGACGTTTCCCAGGTGGTGGACGCCGTGGTGCTGGAGCAATTCATCTCCCGCCTCCCCTCCCGGACATCGGAGTGGGTCCAGTGCCACCGGCCAGACGATCTGGAAACGGCCATCCCGGCTGGCGGAGGATCACCTGGTGGCGAGGTCCAGGGTCGGTGAAATAACCTCTCTCTTTTCTCCCCCTCTTTCTCTGTCTCTCTCTCTCCCCCGTCCTGTTCCCAGGCCCAGAGTGCGGAGACCGCCCACACCAGCACCCAGACAGCAGTGCACTGAGGCGGATCCGCAGCAGGTCCCGCTGAAGGGGGGCGCTTATCAGGACGGAGGGGTGGAGTTTCGACCCCTGGCTGCTTCTCAGACAGCACCAGGTCTCTCTCCGGTTCAATCGGTTGGTCTTGCTGGCCCCGGGTGTGTAGTGGGAAGGACTGGGCCGATGCATTGGCGCAGCGGGGACGAGGATAGTGCACCAAAAAGCTGCTCCACGAAGGAGGTGAGTGCGTTGATCCGCGTCCCCGCCACGCCAATTGTCACCCCTGGTTGCGACGGGCTATACCGGATACCTGTGAGTATAAAAGGGGGTACATATCAAGCCTTGGTGGATTCGGGGTGTAACCAGACCTCCATCCACCAAAGCCTGCTTCAAGACCCGGGATTGGAAACGAGCCGCACAGTAAGGTGTGTGCACGGGGATGTAATTCACTACCCACTAATGGCTATAGATATCCAATTCAGGGGTAAAAAGCATAGCGTCGAGGTAGCGGTTAACCCGCACCTCAAACACCCGCTAATTCTGGGAACCAATTGGCCTGGATTTAATAGATTATTAGGGGTCTTATGTGTGGGTGTTTCTTGGAAGAAGAAATCGCTGGAGAAGGGGCGGGTCGCTCAGCTGGGGGAATCCCAAGCGATGCCGTCATGCGCTGACTCAGGGGGAGGGCCGGGAATTTCCCAGTGCAAAGACTTTCCCCTGGAACAGTCGCGTGACAACATGCTCAGACATGCACTCAAAAGAGTGCAGGTCATAGATAGCCAAAACCTCCAGCCTGATCGACCCCTCTCCTATCCATATTTTGCGATTTATTAATGACAGGGTGTATCGTGTGACCCAAGACACTCAAACAAAGGAAGATACAACCCAATTATTAGTACCAAAGAGCCGTTGGGAAATGCTTTTCCAGGCGGCTAATTCTTATCCTATGGCCGGACATTTAGGTCAGGCGGCCACACTAAATCGCCTAATTTTTTTGGCCGGGCATTCACGGGGATGTCAGCAGATGGTGCGCTGCATGTCGTGAATGTCAGCTGGTAAACCCACCGGCCACCCCAAAAGTGCCATTGCGCCCTCTACCAGTTATGGAGATCCCCTTCGAGAGAATTGGTATGGATCTCATCGGGCCATTAGAGCGATCCACACGTGGGCACCGGTTTGCATTAGTCCTAGTGGATTATGCAACCTGGTACCCGGAAGCAGTAGCTCTCCGTTACATCTCAGCAAAGAGTGTTGCGGAAGCTCTGTTTCATATAATCTCCCGAGTAGGAAACCCCAAGGAGATTCTCACTGACCAAGGCACCGCGTTCATGTCACACACCATGCGTGAACTGTACGGATTGTTGGGCAATAAATCGATTCGCACCATCGTCTATCACCCACAAACAGACGGACTGGTGGAACGATTTAATCGCACTCTTAAATCCATGATCCGTAAGTTCATACACGAGGACGCGAAAAATTGGGATAAGTGGTTGGAGCCCTTGTTGTTTGCTGTGCGGGAGGTTCCGCAAGCCTCCACGGGGTTTTCCCCCTTCGAGCGACTCTATGGCAGATAGCCCCGAGGGATGCTGGATGTCATTAGAAAAGCTTGGGAGGATGAGCCTTCGAACATTAAAAACGAAATTCAGTTTATTCTGGTCTCTACGGAGCATTTGCTTAAGGCCCAGAATGACCAACGCCGGCGATATGACAAGGCCACTAAACTACGTAAATTTTCACAGGGAGATAAAGTCCTTGTACTGCTACCCACATCCAGCTCTAAATTACTCGCCAAGTGGCAAGGGCCGTTTGTGGTCACACGACGAGTAAGCGATCTCGATTATGAGGTGGTTCGTTCGGACAGGGCTGGTTCACGTCAGATTTACCACATCAATCTGCTGAAGCAGTGGAGGGAGCCGGAGGAGGTAAGATATCTGGGCTTCCACTTGGGTCAGGGGCAGGTGCAGCCCCAAATTGACAAGACTGCAGCTATTGCAACCTGTCCGAGACCTAAGAACAAAAAGGAGGTGAGACAGTTTTTGGGACTGGCGGGATATTATAGGCGTTTTGTTCCTAATTATTCGGCCCTCGTCATCTCATTGACTCGTCTCACTAAAAAGGAGAGGTGCGCATGATCGAACACCCAATGAGGGGGGAGAGCATGCTCAGAGCTCGGCGGCTAGTCAGCGGGCCAATCAGAAATAATACATAACACCTGTTTATTCTAGTGATTGGACCGGAGAGACACCCTTCTTAAGGAGAAGAGAAGGAGCAGCTGGGAGAGAAGAGAGCAAATACACACAGCTACACGTATTGTGTCTGTGCAATTATAAAAAAATAAAAATAATTATTTACCTGAATCGCCGACCCTGTCTTCTTCCCACAACAAGAACGAACGATATTACAAACATATATTTATTAAAATAATATTTTAGTCACCGAACATATTTAGAAATTGAAAGATAATAAAATTAAATTCAAGCAAAATATTGCAAAAAAAATATTTTTGGACCGTTATCGTAAGTTTTTTGTTTGTTAGATAAGCTCCAGATTTGGCTTCAGTACTAACTAATCTAATGTATATGCACAAATATAATATTGTATAGCTTCCTATTAAAAATATGAATTTAAAAGATAGATTTGTGAGAGGTGTACTTATTTATGCTGAGCACTGTATGCTGTATTGTATGTCATAATTTGCATGTATTGCCATACACAGTATATTGTCGCACGCTCCAACTTTGCTTGCTTTAAAAACCCTTCTGAAATTGCATCCTCTTCCTTTAACTTTTGAGCCTTCTGCACTGCAAAAAAAATGCAATTCATTCATGTTGTCCCAACACAAGTCGATTAATTTAACTTAAATTTAAGTGGATTGAACATAAAACAATTAAGCTGTCCCAAAAAAACTCAAGAATTGTGTTGTTTCAGCTCATTTTAAATAAGTAGTCTGAACAAGCAGCAAAAATTAATTATTGAGTCTACACTCAAAAAAATGACATTGCTGTTTGTTCAGACTACTTATTTAAAATGAGCTGAAACAACACAATTCTTGAGGTTTTTTTTTTTAGGACAGCTTAATTGTTTTATGTTCAATCCATTTAAATTTGCACAAACTAATTGGCTAACTTAATTCCTTCATGTTGTCCTAACACAAATTGATTGGATGGAAGCCAGCATTTTTTACAGTGTGAATGCAATAGTGTCTGGCTGCAGACTTGCACATATAAGCTGCAGTCTCAGACACATGCACTCAATAGAGCTAGTAACATCATTGTGAGGCGTAGGGTTAGGGGTGGGACTAGTGTACGCATTAAAAGCATTGCACGCAGTCTCAGCTTGCAAGTACACTCAGGCTGCAGCCAGACCCTTCTCTCATAATGTTGAGTTTTTTTGGTTTGTTTTAATTAAGCTATTTATGTGCTTTATGTAATTTAACATTTTAATTAGTATTGAATATATATATTTTTGCATGTTTGTCACACTTTAATGTTTCAGATCATCAAACTAATTTAAATATTAGTCAAAGATAACACAAGTAAACACATCATGCAGTTTTGAAATGAAGGTTTTCATTATTACCAAAAGAAGTGTGAAAAAGTGTTTACCCCCTTGTTAAAACATAACGTAACTCTGGGTCATCACACCTGAGTTCAATTTCTGTAGCAACACCCAGGCCAGATTACGGCCACACCTGTTCAGAATCAGAAATCACTCAAATATGACCTGCATGAAAAGTGAAGTAGACCAAAAGATCCTCAAAAGCCGATGTGTTTACTTGTCTTATGTCTGACTACTATTTAAATTTGTTGAATGATCTGAAACAAAGTGTGACACACATGCCAAAAAAATCAGTAAGGGGGCAAATACTTTTTCACACCATTGTATGTGCTGGGTGATTTGTCATTTTAATTATTGACTGTGTTGTAAAAAAGTGTTATATAAATAAACCACATACATGCATACATGTATCAGATTTCTATATGGGATCAGAAAATCTGTCCTTCTCCAGATGTAGTGGTGTGGAGGTGTGTCTGGGTTGTGGGCCGGACTGTCTGTCTCACACACACCACAGGAAAAGAGCAGCAGAGATAAAGGGCTTTCTTCCATTACGCGCAGTCAGACTCCGAGCTCCCTGCACGCGCAATCACAGCTCAACTTCTGCACAACACAAAGGTGGAAATATAATAAATACAATACATCCTGCTTAAAACAAGAGGACACACGAATGGCTCTCAGTGAAGAAACTCTGCGCTTCGTTGTATCTGATGGTGAGTTATTATCGAATACAAGATTACAGAAGAATTTTAGGCATCAAATTCAAGATTATACTCAAACGAGAAATAGTTTTAGGTATTTTAAAGAACATTTGCAAATGATACTAACTAACGTTTTGGGAAACTATATAATTTTAGCTTTTAAAAATATTGCTATTATTTAATGTGCAATGAGTATATGCACAATAGTGAGTTCAGTGCACGTTTTGTGATTCTCGATGGTATTATTATATGTTTTATATTATAAGTACATTAAAAATGACCTTAAACATATTATACAATGGTTCAAGTCAACTGTTTAACTCTTGGAGACTTGTAAAAACTGAAAATGAAAATGCAATGTCTGTTTTTAATAAGATTACCAGCATTATTGTAAAAGACGAACATGCTTTTCTTTTGGCCAGTAATGTTATTGCAGTGTATTTTGAGCATGTGCATGCATTCTGTATTATATGTAGCTTATGATGACCTGATTACTGGTTTGAAGGTGGTCAGATGCTGGTTGACCACCCACTATGTAGACTTTACACTGCTGCAAGTTAACCAGTTTATACCAGACAATAAAGTCTGGGGTCAGTAAGGCTTTTATTGATTATTTTTAAATAATTAATAGTACTACTAGGGCGGCACGGTGGCTCAGTGGTTAGCACTGTTGCCTCACAGCAAGAAGGTCGCTGGTTCAAGTCCCAGCTGGGCCAGTTGGCATTTGGAGTTTGCATGTTCTCCCCGTGTTGGCGTGGGTTTCCTCCGGGTGCTCCGGTTTCCCCCACAGTCCAAAAACATGCGCTATAGGTGAATTGGGGAAACAAAATTGGCCGTAGTGTATGAGGGTGTGTGTGAATGAGTGTGTGTGGGTGTTTCCCAGTACTGGGTTGCGGCTGGAAGGGCATCCGCTGTGTAAAACATATGCTGGAATAGTTGGCGGTTCATTCCGCTATGGCAACCCCTGATCAATAAGCCGAAGAAAAATGAATGAATAGTAGAAAGGGCACATTAAAAGATCAAAAACTTATTTGTAAGATGCTTTGGAGAAAATGTAAATGTAAAAGTGACAGTAAAGGCAGTAAAACAATCAAACATGAATTATGTTCAGTTTCCATGGTTTTTATGCATGTAAATTTATCCTAAAAAATGTCTCAATTTCCACCAAAATGTATTTTTATTATTTTTATTTATTTATTTTTGGGTCTTAAATCAGCACATTATAATGATTTCTGAGGGATTACTTGACACGGAAGACTGGTGTAATGATATTGAAAATTCAGATTTCAATCACAGGAATAATTTTGTTTTAAATTAATTAATTATTTAAATATTTTCAAATAAAAAACTAATATTTTATTTTGCAATAAAGTTTTAGTTTCTTTCACAAACATAAAAAAAAATTGCAATAAAACAATATTAAACAATAAACTAGTGACTTGTACACCTAAAAGCCTTTTTTTGTTTTTGAGTTTCTTTTTTCTGTTGAACACAAACGAAGATATTTTGAAGAATGTTGGAAACCTGTAACCATTGACTTCCATAGTATTTTATTACCTACAGTGGAGTCAATGGTTACAGGTTTTCAGCTTAAAACAACTTAAAGTCTGCATCAACTTGAAGCTGCGACCGTTTTTTTTCTCATATTGTGACGCAGTTCCTATAGAAACGGAATATTAAATGAGAAAACTGTGGGCGTGGCTTGTTTTTTCTACTGCGAGCTGATTGGATGTAGTAAAGTAGGCATTTCATTCAGAAAGATCTGGAAAAGGATTTGGGGAGAGTTATTACAACCTAACAGACTCCTCCTCCTCACCATTTCTGTTTGTTTTCAAAACTGACAGCTGGAGGGGCGTGGTTAAGTATGTTAGCCACGCCCAATAGCTCAGACAGACCTAATCTGAGAATTTAACTGAGAACAAACAGGAAGTGCATTTGCAGATTTCAATTTTAGATTACAAGGGCAAACAATGTTTTTTTTTCTTAATGCCCTGCACAGATGAATTATTCAGCACAAAACTAGCAATGTGAGCGAACAAAATCAATGTGATTAGTTTTGAATTCATGTGTACTTTAATAAGTCATTGAAAGTGACTTCTTTTTTTTCTTTCCACAGGGAGATGTGTGCCGCCGACATGACATTAAAGGGTGGTGTTTGACCGACCGCTGACCCTAAAGAAAAGAGAACATTCACAAAATCACCAGTCTGTGAGCTGTTTTACCTGTACACACCAGCTGGAGGCGCTGCGATGATCAACCAACACATTTACAACCACTACAACTACACCGGAAAACTAGACAATCGCAATGAAACCAAAGGGGCGCCGATGGACCCCAAAATAATGGCCTTTTTAGTCGTCTGCAGCCTCATCATCTTGGAGAACCTAATCGTGCTGGTGGCCATTTGGAAAAACCACAAGTTTCATAATAGGATGTACTTTTTCATCGCTAACCTCGCATTGTGCGATTTGCTAGCCGGCGTGGCTTACATCGCAAACATACTGATGTCAGGACAACGAACGCTACATTTATCTCCAGCCGAGTGGTTAATTCGCGAAGGAAGTATGTTTGTGGCTTTGGGCGCTTCGATTTTCAGCCTGTTAGCGATTGCAATCGAACGCCATCTTACCATGATCAAAATGAGGCCTTACGACGCTAGCAAAAACTACCGTGTTTTTCTGCTTATAGGAACATGTTGGTTGATTGCCGTCACTTTGGGATCGCTTCCCATTTTGGGATGGAATTGTTTAGAGGATCTTGCTCAGTGCTCGACTATATTACCTCTATACAGCAAGAATTATGTTGCGTTCTGCATTACCATCTTCATTTCGCTTCTTCTAGCTATTTCCATCCTCTACGCGCGCATTTACGTCCTCGTCAAGAGTAGCAGTCGTAAAGTAACGAAACACAGTAATTGTGAGCGCTCCATGGCTTTACTGCGGACCGTCAGTATTGTCGTTGGCGTTTTTATCGCATGCTGGACGCCGATTTTCGTGCTCCTGTTAATCGACGTAGCGTGTGGTCCCAAAAGATGCCCGGTTCTTCTGAAAGCTGATTGGTTCATCGCTCTTGCCGTTTTAAACTCCGCTATGAATCCCGTCATCTATACGTTGGCCAGCAGGGAAATGCGCAGGGCATTTTATAAGCTCGTGTGTGGATGTTTGGTGAAGGACGGAGTTGTGGGATGCAAAAACACAGATCCAAGTCGGAGCAAATCTAGCTCTAATTGCCCACGAGTGGCAGAACAAGAAAACCAAGATGTCTGCAATTCGTAGCTTTTTTTGTGACTCTGAGGTTTGGATGGTAAAGCAATGCATACAACTGCAATGTTCTGTGTGTTCCAAGCTGATCAATATTTCAATATTTAAAGACACATTACAGAAGTCAGAATTATTATTTTTCTGTTTGACGTAAGTTTTGTCCAAAAACGACTAGAATAGTGTTATATATTTTGCTGACTTGTGTTCTTATATTATCTCAAATGTTTGGAAGAATGTTCAAATCCAGAGAAATAATCAATTTTAGCTAGTGAGACGGAGTGTGTGCTGTGTGTTCATGCTAAATGACACACCCTCCATTTACAGTTTAGTTTTGTAGAAAACAGGGAAACAGCAGCGAGGCTTTAATATGTTGTGCGTTTTATTGGACTGCACAGGACTTGCCCTAAAGGACTGATTATCCTACCCTAAATAAATAACAGTCCTGCCCTAAATGACTGATAGTTCCACCCCCAAAGGACATATAGCCACGCCCTAAATTAATAATAGCCCCACCCTAAATGACTGATAGCCCTGTCCTAAAAGATTGATAGCCCTGCCCTAAAGGACTGATTCTCCTATCCTAAATAAATGATAGTCCCGCCCCCAAAGGACATATAGCCCTGTCCTAAATGACTGATAGCCCCGTCCTAAAAGATTGATAGCCCTGCCTT
>CAIGQV010018106.1:27794123-27809367 GCA_903798115.1 Danio jaintianensis
AAACCTTCGTCCAATATTAGTCTAGTATTATAGAATGAAACCAAAGATCAAAACCTGTTGTCAGGCGCAAACATTCATCTCTGTCAGCAAAAGGTTCATAAAGCTTTTTAGCTTTAGTGCGGATAATGTTGGCATCCAGCGTAATGTTCTTTACCCTGCAGTCACTGATCCAAAAAACTAAAGCAGACTCCATCCTTAAGGGGATAAAACACCGGATGCCCCGCACACATGACAGTTGGAAATAACACACACCGAACGCGCACATTCACATGTTATTTAAAATGAAATTATTCAGATGGCGCTCTGTGGTGCAGCAGAAATATGAACAGTGTCCTGAGTCGTAGCTGGGCACCGCAGACAGCCGCTGACTTGCAGCGCCGGTGTGCGTACCCTTATATAAACCTATGTTTACAATTCTAAAATGCATGGCGCTGCATGTCGAGGCGCATCCGATGTGTAACCCCCTTTACGATGGTCATACTGCAAACAGTTACAACCCTTACAACTTTTTGCATCCTTGTTGGAACTCATACTGCTAGCGATCAAAGATTTATGTTAATTTGGCAAGCTGAACGCATTCTGTACTGTACAGGAGACACAGAGGAGACTGATTCACTATGGTCTACAGCCAATCAGGACGCAGAACACAATGCGCTGTAAAAAAAAAAAAAAGCATGTCAAATTGCACAAAAAAATCCGCTGCGAGGCTGCGAAAGGGGAACCGCGTTATAGCGAGGGACCACAATATATCGTTTCAGCATCGATATCGCAATGTGTGCATCCACAATAGTCACATCGCTGGATCTGCAATGTCAAGTATGGTTAATATAGATCAGGGGTGCTCAGCCCTGCTCCTGGAGATCTACCTTCCTGCTGAGTTCAGCTCCAACCCTGCTCAAATGGCCCGTTTCCACTGAGTGGTACGGTACGGTACGGTTCGGTTCGTTTTTTATGGCCGTTTTCACTGTCAAAAGGTATCTAAGCGCGAACCGTACCGTACCACTTTTTGGTCAAAAGGGTCACTATCAGGACAAAAGGGTACCAAAAGGCGGAGCTAGACGCGCAACTGGACGCTATTGGCTTACAGAGATACGTCACTCGCTCCTGCAACAAGCCAGGAGAATGAAAACAAAGAAACCGCCATTTTTAAAAACAAAGCCGAGACATTACACCGTAATAATATAATAACAAGCCATGGTCGACCTGAGCTCAAACAAACCGTGTCGTTGTCTTGATGAACAGCCACAAAGCCAAGATGAACAAAATCTGCCTTGTCCTGTTTTTGTTTTACGAGGCCGTCTAAAAGTGCAAGCGGTTTCACTTTCTCCAGAGAGCTCGCTGCGCATCTATATTCGAAATAACGAACTTCTTGAGCTGATGATAATAATGTGCGCGTGATTATTGAAGTGCTTCTGACATCCGATCCTTTCAGAAACGAACAAACGTGAGAGTGACGCGCGAAAAAACAAAGGAGCAAATGATTCTTTCAGCAACCTAAAGCATGATCAAACTGCCATGTTTAACTATTATCATCACCTTTTGGACTATTATGAACTTGGAATGAGGGAATTACTCTCTAACAGAGGTTACATGTGCTGGTGAAGATTAAAGATACAGATGAGAGGTTTTCACTGACTGTGGGCTATATGTTGTATGTTTTTGAAGCCAAATAAGGACTAAATGTATACTGTGTGTAATTTTTCTGTAACTGGTAACATATCAGAGACTGTAAGGGGCTGTATGTGTTCATATATGTTGCATTTATAACGTTAATTGTAATTTATAATTGCAGACATTACAGTAGGCTATTTTTATCATTGATCTGCAGTTATAATCAAAACATGTTCATAGAAAGGTTAGTCAAGTATTTGTGTATAAAGCCTCTGTTTTGTGAGAGGTGCTTCTCATATGATATATGAACGACCCGTACAGCTTTACTGTGACATTTCCTCTAGCGAGAATGACGTCGACTGAAACTTTCTGTCGTACACCACACCCACCAAATCCACCTTTTGGCAGTGAAAACGTAAGCCTCATAAAGGTGACCCGTACCGATCTGTACTGTACCACTCAGTGGAAACGGGCTAAAACACACCAATTAATCAGGACCTGAACATCACTGGATAATTACAGGCAGGTGTGTTTGATATGGGTTGCAACTGAAATCTGCAGGACGGTAAGATCTCAATGAGCATGGTTGGTCCCCCTGATGTAGATTAATGGCAAAGTTTAACTATTGTGGATTTAAATGTTATTAAATGCATTTATTTAGTTTTTTACCCCCAGAAATCTACTTTAAATATTATTTTAATAATTTATTCACATGCACTCCACTATAAAATTACCCCAAACATTCTGAAATAGTGAATTCTTCACAAAAAGAGTTATTCAGTTCATCTGGTGAAATATATTTCACACTGCAATGTATATCGCTGAAAAAAACTAATATTGTAATGTCAATTTTTTCCAATATCGTGCAGCCCTAATATACATCATATATATGTGTGTATTACATATATTTATCATATGTGATACACACACTTACATAGAAACAAAACTATATATGAAATTTGTGTATTTCATATCTAAATATAAACCAACATTTTCTCAAATATATGAATGCATGTGTGTATTTATATATACATAATAAAATATACACAGCACACACACACATATTATGTCAAGGCAAACTATTATTTTGGATGCTATTAATCTTTACCCAGCACCAATATAAGTTTTATTTCAGTCATTTTAGTTCATCAAGTTAAAATTGCTATAAAACATTTATAATATTTTCTTTCAGTGTATTCCTCCTATTATTTTAGATATTATGGTCACACCTTACAATAAGGTTTCATTAGTTATTGTTAGTTAATCTATTTACTAACATGAACTAGTAATGAACTATACTTGTATAGCATTTATTAGTCATAGTCCAACATTTACTAATACATTAGGCGGTTGCTAGGGTGTTCTAAGTGGTCGGTAGGTGGTTGCTAGTTGATTACTAGGGTGTGCAGAGTCGTTGCTAGGTAGTTGCTAATGCAGAGTTCAGACTGCATGATTTTAGCCCCGATTTTGACTCGCAAAAGGTTTTGGGAAGTTGCCGACAAATGCCTGAAATCACAGGTAAATGGGTGCTCGTTCACGTGAGTAACAATCACACAGTGTGAACTATCAAAGACGCCATCTGAGAGAATCGCAGATGAGTCGCTGACACCCGTGAGATATTTGAGCGATTCAAATCATGCCGTGTGAAATGTGTTCTGATTGAAAATAACATCTGCGATCACCTACAGCCAATGAGAGAGCAGCATCCACTAGTATGGTTATCTGCAGGCCAGCGGGAGGTTGGGGGAGAAGTTAAAAGGGCTTCATTCAAGAAATGAAGAGAAAAACTAGTGGACATTTGGCAGGAGAAATTTTAAGAGAAATTGCTAATTCCCTTCAAAACCCAAGGGAGCAAAATAAGTACATTTTCCACCCCACTAAAGGCTTCTTTCTCATTATATAGTTAATAACAAAAGATATACTACGTGACCTCGCATTGTTTCCGTGTCACTTCTCGCGTGTGTTTGGTTGTGATAAGTAGTTTGCGGACCGAGACAAAGTTGTCGGCAATTCTCCTATTGTAAAGTCATGCAGTGTGAAACCCCCTGTCACCGATCCATCTTGCAGTGTAAACACAGCAGCGACGAAGATAGTCCCCCAGATAGTCATGCAGTGTGAAAACATCTGTGATGCGACTACTTTGAAAATCGTGCAGTCTAAACTCAGCATTAGGTGTTCTAAAAGTTGCTGAGGTATTCTGAGAGGTTGCTAGGCAGTTGCAAAGATGTTGCTAGGTGGTTGCTAGTGTGTTCTGAGTGGTTGCTAGGCTGTTGCTAGGGTGTTCTGAGTGGTTGCTAGGCTGTTATTTCTCATTTTATTTTTAATTTAATAACCTTTATTTTTTATACCTGTTATAAAATTTGTAATTTAAATTTATATATAGTTTATCATAAAGTTCTAATGGTTCTGCACTATTTCTATGTGGCTGATCAAATATAAGTAAAACAGTGGCATTGTTCATGTTCTAGTTTCAACAGACTCAGAGTTTCTTCTTTTTTTTTTACAATATATTTTTTACTTTTTTTTTTGTTTGCATATCACAACAGATTACACAGTTACAGAATAATAATCATGAAGACACAGCAAACATTTTACACCCTATTCTCCCTCCCATCAACCCATTGCCTTAAAAAAAAAAAAAAAAAAAAGCAAAAACAAAACAAGAACAAAAAATAATAAATAAATAAAAAAAGGGATATGTTTAAATCAGATAAAGAGTGTTTCCCAAGTCTATGTTTAGACCATG
Source organism: Danio jaintianensis (assembly GCA_903798115.1). Taxonomy (NCBI): domain Eukaryota; kingdom Metazoa; phylum Chordata; class Actinopteri; order Cypriniformes; family Danionidae; genus Danio; species Danio jaintianensis. Next base: position 27,798,481 of record CAIGQV010018106.1, read on the forward strand.
ATACTCCCCTACTCCCTCTAAGCTTGTTCTTGTTGTTGTCACAGTGGGTGGATGGGGAAAGTAGCGAGGACTCAAGTGCAGGGAAAATGGGTATTTATTTAAAATAAAATAAAATGCAAAAACAAACTACCCCAAGGGGGAAAACATTAACAAAACAAATAAACAATCAAAACAAACTAGACTGGGCAGGTTGGCAGGGATCAGGACTGGAAGACAAGACAAGGCAGGAAACTACGTGTTTCCTGTGACCACAAATAAAAGGAAGTAAGTAGAGGTAATCTGTATCGCGAAACAGGAGGAGAGAGCAAGAACGCAAGGTACGGTGACAGTTGTAGCAGACTGCCAACATTTACATTGTACTTCAGGAAGTTATTAAAAGGTCTCCAGATATCTTCAAACACATTTGATAATGTATGTGATCTTTTCCATTGACATATGTGATGCCATTTCGTTAATCCACTTTCCAGAGTTTCTTCTTACACTGAAGCTTGAGGTGCTTGAGATCAAATTCATCTTCAATGCTTCACTTCAGTAGTTAAACTTTTAGCTTCAATATTTGTTAAAACAACAAAAGTGCCCAAAATAGACACAAGATGTCTGAAATCCACTATATTAACTTTCATTTATAGCTAGCACCTGTTCATATTCATCACAGCTTGGAGTTTATTTTTAGCATTTGAGACTAAATTACGGAGCTTTTGTTATTTTTTTCCCAACTTTCTTTTAAGTAATAATGACAGCTGTTTTTTGAGAACAAATACTTTTCTCATCTCATCTCCCTCCTCCCCTTTTTGTTTTTATTAGCTGTCTGCTATCCTTCTAAAAAAACTAGGTCTTTTCAGAGGTGGACCAATGAGGAAAGGATGCGTGTCATTTAAGCAGACTGGGAGGGGGGTCCTTTATCTCTTGTTACTGCGCTCTGTCTGTTGTGTGCCACGTGTGTATAAACTGTTCTCTGTGGTTCGCTTCATTGTTTTGAGTTGTACATACATTTGAAGTCAGAATTATTAGCCCTCCTGTTAAATTTGAATTATTTTATATTTTAAAGTTCTGTTTAAAAGAGAGAAGAATTTTTTTCAACACATTTCTAAACATAATAGTTTTAATAACTCATTTCTATTAATTGATTTCTCTTATCTTTGCCATGATGACAGTACATAATATTTGACTAGATATTTTTCAAGATACTAGTATTCAGCTTAAAGTGACATTTAAAGGCTTAACTAGGTTAATTAGGTTAAAGTGTAATTAGGCAAGTCATTGTATAAGTGGTTGTTCTGTAGACAATCAAATATTGCTTAAGGGGGCTAATAATATTGACCTTAAAATGTTTTTTAAAAATTAAAAACTGCTTTTATTCTAGCTGAAATAAAACAAATAAGACTTTCTCCAGAAGAAAAAATATTATCGGAAATACTGTGAAAAATTCCTTGCTTCATTAAACATCACTTGAGAAATATTTGAAAAATAATAAATATTTCACAGGAGGGCGAATAATTTTGCCCTCAACTGTATGTTCTGAACATCCTAACTAAGCTGCTTAAATCTACCAAGAGGGAAGTGAAAGTAAAGTACGTCCCGTAACTTACATCTTACATGCACGTTGATGATTCTCTGTTAATACATTAGATAAGAAGCGTGCGCTACCCTCTGTATGTTTGGAGATGGGGTTTTGTTAATATTTTATCTTAATAATTTTATCTGCAACTGTACTTGACTTTTACATTCCCCAGATTGTACATAATCCTTTACGACCCGGCTCAGAGTGTGAGTGTGTGACGTGTCGGTCCTCACCGTGCCCTCGGGGTCGACCAGCAGCAGGTGTTTGGCGAGGCCGTTGTGCATCCCCGTTAGGACGTACGAGCCCGGGTTTGTGGTGCTCTTGCGCACCAGGAAGTCTCCGTCGTGCAGCAGCAGTTTCTCGGCCTGCCGGCGGCTCATCTCTCCGTGGTACCAGCTCTGGTCCTCCAGCTCCTCGTGGGCACGCAAGGCAGCCGCTCGCATCAGCAGAGGACTGGAGTTATCCACCGACGCCGTTTTATGAAGCTCTGAGGCTGCTGGAGTCTGGGTCATGATGGCATCCTCAAATGGCTCTGGAGAAGCACAAAGATTTAAAGGGCACCTATGATGCAAAATCTACTTTTGGACAGAACTGTGTGTATGTATAGTGTGTCCACAGTCATATTGGAGTGATAAAAACACAACAAGTCTCTTTTTTTTTTATTTCCTGACGTTAAAATAGGATCCCAGTGATTTTGAGTAGAAATGCAGTTTTCCCTGCCCACTGAATTGATTGACAGGCACGTATTTACATGTCTCCGTAGTAATGCGTATAAACATGTCCTCAGAACAGGGTTGGCAAAGAAACTGGGATTAAAAGATTCGTTCTAACTCTCTGTGATCAGCTGCACCTCCAGAATGTTTTAAAAGTCACATAGTGTATGTGTGTGTACTCCAAACTTTGTAACGGCATTTGTGTGTGATTCATCTTTGCATTAAGGCTTGAATAAACTCCACTACAAATACATCAAATAAACTTACTTGGTATTTTTGACTAATTAGCTGGATTTGTGCTTAATTCGTGTCTGTCTCTGTCACTGACTGCTGTTTATCTGACGTAACGCATGAGAAGCAGACACGCATGTGGGAACGGTGGACGGGGAGAATCAGCTCATTTGCATTTAAAAACACAGGCTACAAAAACAGCTACACTTTGATTTGAGCTCAAAATTGGCATATTCTGCATTGTATAATAAATAATTTGATGGGTATTTTGAGATTAAACTTTACAGACACATTCTGGAGACACCAAAGGCTTATCTTACATCTTGTGAAAGGGGTAAAATAGGACCCTTTAAATTCTGTCATTGCATCCCAAATGGCACACTATACACTATGCACTTACACACTTAACAGCATAGTATATGAATTTAGTGTCATCCCAAATGGAACACTAATGTTTTTTTACTAACTCGTCTAAAAGCTTGTGGAAAGTGCGAGTGGTTTCACTTTTGCTCTTTACTCCCTATTTGTGTGTGCTCGCCGTGAGTCTATATTTGAAATAACGAACTTGAGATCATGGTAATAACGTGCGTGTGATTACTGAAGTGCAGATTCTTACATTCTATCAGAAACGGACAAAGAGTGAAGCACAAAAAATTTTATGAGCAAATGATTCTTTCAGCAACCTAAAACATGAACAAACTGCCATGTTTAACTATTTTCATCGTTTTTTGGACTATTATGAACTCGCAATGAAGGAATTACTTTCTAACAAGAGGTTACATGGGCAGATACAGATGAGAGGTTTGCACTGACTGTATATGTTTCAGATTGTCCTTGAACTCAAATAAGGCCTAAATGTACGTTGTGTGTAATTTTTCTGTAATTGGTAACATTTCCGAGACTGTAAGGGTCTGTATGTGTTCATATAAGTTTTATTTGTTTATTTCTTTTATATAATTGCAGATGTTACAGTAGGCTATTTCGCATTATAGCTACAGTATAATCAAATCCTGTTCATAGAAAGGTTAGTAATTAAGATTTATACACAAGTATTTGTATATAAAGCATCTGTTTTGTGAGAAGTGCTTCTCATATGATATGTGAACGACCCGTACAGCTATACTTTGACATTACTTTGAGCGAGAATGACGTCGACTGCAACTTTCTGTCATACACCATGCCTACCAAAAGGGTACCACGCTCTCTCTTACTGTTATTTTGCTAAGGGAATGATGTGTAAAAAGAAAGCCCCGCCCCCTACTCAATATTCCATTTCAGCAGGAAGTACATCAATATGGATAAGAAAAATTATCCTGTTTTGTAGCGGTGTGACGAGATGCCTACTCCACGAGACGAGATGAGATACGAGATTGGGTTCACGAGAACGAGACGAGACGAGATTTTTACACTATTTTTAAGAAATCCTCAATGATGAAATATACGAATGGAAAATCGTCTTTTATTCAACTGAAAAAAAAATAATAATAAAAAAATAAAAATCACAAATCGCAAAATATTTAGGTGCTTTTTTTAAATCAACTTGTAATAAATGTTATTTTACTTCTATTTTAATGAATTATATGCAGTAAAGGACATGCAAACACTACTAAATATTTAACTATAAACTCTACTGACTGGCTTCTCCCCTGTACAATTTCACATGAGAAATCAAACTTCTTTCCACAAACTGAACTTAAAAAAATATATGTAATTTTGTGTACTTAATTTTTTATTTAATAAATCAGTTTCACTTTCATTTAGCAAGATTTCATTTATGCCACCGTGACTCATTCTGAGCTGCTGGATGCGATCATGCGAATGTGAAGTAAGGACTGATAAAAGAGAGTTGTTTTAATGGAGTTTGATACCGCACGCCAATGAAAAAAAAATAATAAATTCAGCTTTTCATAAACATGCGTTCTGTGATGATGATGTGACGATGAGTCTCCAGGAGATCATTCAGTGAGTGTGTGTGTTTGTTTATGCGCGCTTAGAGATGTGTGTGGCTGTGGTGCATTACTGACTCGCTAGGTGTGTATGTCCTGTCGCAAAATGCGGTTAAAAGTCCTTCAAGGTGTTAATAGTTTGACTACAGCGTTTACATACCTGCACTTCAATAATGCGACTAAAATAGGAATACCTTAATTCCATATGTTTACGACGATTATGACTTTCATCATATCTGAATTGCTATTCCATTGCATGGATACGAACCATAATGTGTGAGGCTGCAGTTGTAGCCTGTGTTGGATGTGGCACCCGCTGAACTCCGATGAAAAAAGCGGTTACGTCACACTGCTACCTCACATTGTTAATATTCTTAAGGTGAATAATTAATCCATGCAAGTTAATCCACTAAAGAAAATGAGTTTGTTGTGGTAATCCTCAAACAAATCTGACCATTTGCTTACGCATTAGCTCCTTGCATTAGGCTCCTTCTGTTGACGTCAACCTGAGGGTTTCCATAGCAACTGCATATAAATACCCTCTCTTACCATTAGTTTGCTATGAGGGAATGATGCGCAAAAAGAAAGCCCTGCCCCCTACTCAATATTCCATTTCAGTAGGAAGTACATCAACATACTGAAATAATAAAAGTCTCAGCAACTTCTGGTTCACACAAATTTTAAACATGTAAATCTCTGTACAGAATGAATAGTCTGAGCTCTTACTCATGTCAAAGAGGTCTTTCCTCGGGCTGTCTTTAGGAGCCCCAGTCATGCCGGAATCAGTAGGCATCTCTGTCTCTGCCTGCAGTGCTGCCAAAACCTGCGTGTCTATATGCTGCGTGTTCACATACGTGGGCACTTCTCCAGCTTTAGGAGCCTGACCTTTAACCTCAGGGAGACTGTAGATGTCACATGACCCTAAATATAAGACACACAGACAGAAGATGTTTCAATTCTTACATTTATTCATTTGGCAGATGCTTTTATACAAAGTGACCAACCAATGAGGGCAACAGAATCATGTCAAGTCATCAGAAAAGCAACAATATGAAGTTGAAGTGTTGGTTAGTTAAGCATTGTGTATATAACATTTTTTAACACTTTTCACGTGTAAGTTTTAACCCCTTAACTGTCACCCCCAAATGTAGAACTTACACTTGAAAATTATAGGTGGTATATGCATTTTATACACAGTTTGTCAAGATAAGTTCAGGTTTAGAATTTTTTTTTTTTGGAAAATGTACTAAAAATCGTCACGAATACAAGACGGCAACAGTTAAGGGGTTAATTTCTATAGCTGAACCCCCTGTGTGAATTTTATAATGTGACTGTTAATAAGAACGTATTAATTTCCATAATATTTGCATGGCGACATGTCAAGTTTATCACATGACACACCGCAGGCTGTATGTTTTTTTATATATCTTGTTTTTAGCCCCTTTCACACAGTGATACCGGTAAATATCCGGAAAATTTTTCCAGAAAAGACTGTTCACACGTCCATTCCAAAATACCGGTAAATTCTGACATCATTAAGCAGAAATGACCTCTAAACGGCCGCGCTTGTATTTGTAAAGATAGAAGAGGTCGGGCTTTTGTTGATGGTTTCACTTTTATTTAAAGCTTTAGCATTCATGCAGCTGCTTTGTCCCAGAGACATCCAAAGGCAGAAGCACGAACCACAGCTAAATGTTTAACTTACACATTTGATTACATTATAAACTCTGTGGTTGGTAAGTATTGTGACCAACTTTGATGAAAACATATGGAGGAACACTTTCGCATGTCGAGATGTACATAATATGTGTGTGCTGCCGCTCACTGGCGTGCACACGCGTCAAGCAACTGAAGCAGAGCTTGAAGGTAAACTCACAGCGGTTTATCATAAGGATTTTATTGATTATTTTTTACACAGCTGGCATTAAGAAGGAACATAGAAACATTATCTCACTAACAAGCAGCAGCTAAATGTGTCTGGAAAAAATATTCAAAGGCTTTTATTGTCATAAACAGCACGGATGTGAATGCGTCTGAATGTTCTGATTGGCTGGAGTAGACGTCTCACGTCAGCACGTTCTAATCGTGAACGCACTCTTTCTGGCAATTTTCCTTTTGTGTTCACACAGAGCAGCATTCCAGCAAATTACTGGTAATGTTACAACTTCTTCTTTTGGAAAATTGCTGGAACGAATTTACTTGTATTTTCAAAAAGGGCCTGTTCACACATATAGGGCTCTATATTAAAGATCTAGGTCGCAAAGTCTAAAGCGCATGGCATAAAAGCATTAAGGGCGTGTTCGAATCCACTTTTAATAAACTCATTCTGTGTGATTTATAAGCTTTTCGAGAAATGAGGACGTCAGCAATTCTCATATTTCACCTCCTTTTTGTAATACCTGTGTCATACCTATGTCATTATACAGATTTGTGTCCTGACATGTCACAAAAACACACACACACACGCACACACACGCACGCACACACGCACACACGCACACACACACACACACACACACACACACACACAAAAAAAAGAGATTTATGACTGATTTGAATTTCGCAAGTGATCAAGTGATGCCTATAAATCAAAGTGATAATATACATCAAAGGGGCGACGCGGTGGCGCAGTGGGTAGCGCTGTCGCCTCACAGCAAGAAGGTTGCTGGTTCGAGCCTCGGCTGGGTCAGTTGGCGTTTCTGTGTGGACTTTGCATGTTCTCCCCATGTTGGCGTGGGTTTCCTCCGGGTGCTCCGGTTTCCACCACAAGTCCAAACACATGCACTATAGGTGAATTGGGTAAGCTAAAATGTCCGTAGTGTATGTGTGTGAATGGGAGTGTATGGGTGTTTTCCAGTGATGGGTTGCAGCTGGAAGGGCATCCGCTGTATAATAACATATGCTGGATAAGTTGGCGGTTCATTCCGCTGTGGCGACCCCAGATTAATAAAGGGACTGAATGAATGAATAAATGAATATACACTAAAGGGTTAAACAAACAAAAACAGATGAAGATCAAACAGATAGATTTAGAAGAGAACATCTTCAGTTTTCTGTGTTCGGAAATATAGAAACAAATTAAATTAAAAGTTCACTGCACCTTGCTGGATGAACATGGGTCGGCCCTGGTAGTAAGTCTGATCCACTCCTACACCCTGCGTGAAGAAACAACAATAATGAAACACCTCATCATCATCATCATCATCACATGCACTGACTGACAGGAAACAGAGCCACATCACAGGAAGTCTGAAATTAAAATCACAATATTAATACTAGCGTTTGTAGAAGCAGATCATGTGGAATGTGAGTTTATTAAACCATTACCAATGTATTAATAACTGCAACACAATTTTCGTATAACAGGTCATTTATTGCTGATTATTTTGATTTGCTTATTGATCATTTGAATTAAATTTGATTATATCTTGAGATGGAAAAAGGGCGACACGGTGGCGCAGTGGGTAGCGCTGTCACCTCACAGCAAGAAGCTCGCTGGTTTGAGCTCTGGCTGGGTCAGTTGGCATTTCTGTGTGGAGTTTGCATGTTGGCGTAGGTTTCCTCTGGGTGCTCCGGTTTCCCCCACAAGTCCAAACACATGAGCTATAGTGTATATATATATATATATGGTGAAGTTCGTTCCTCGCCGCTGTCGCCACTGGCTTGCATGGTTCGGGACCTGTAGAGCTGCGCATCGATGGATTTGCTCTTCAGTGTTTGGACTCTCAGCAGTGAAAATTAAACCACACTGAACTGAACTGAACTTAAACTCTAAAAACTGAACGGACACCATTCCAATTCACTATAATCTTCTATGTGAAGCTGCTTTGACACAATCTACATTGTAAAAGCGCTATAGAAATAAAGATGAATTGAATTGAATTGAATTGAACTATAGGTGAATTGAATAAGCTAAATTGGCCGTAGTGTATGTGTGTAAATGTAAGAGTGTATGGGTGTTTCCCAGTGCTGGGTTGCAGCTGGAAGGGCATCCGCTGTATAATAACATATGCTGGATAAGTTGGCGGTTCATTCCACTGTGGAGACACCTGACTAATAAAGGGACTAAGTCGGAAAGAAAATGAATGAATGAGATGGAAAAGATGGAATAGTTTAGTATTTTGTATTGCTGGTTTCAATATTTTAACAAAAGTATGATTATTTTTTATATTTTAAAGTATTATTGTAGATTAAACAGTATGTTGTAGAGATTTTTTTTTATTGTTATGTCTTTTGTGCTGTTTTCAACATTATAAGAAAATATAATATTTATTATACATTCTGGAGTGAGAAAGTTACAATTTCGTCTGCATTTTGTTGTTTATTTCATTATTTTACCAAAACGTGTTCATTTATTTACTTTAAGTACAATTCATGTTGGATCAGGGAAGCTGGAATCATTCTGTATTATGTGTCAAAAGTATATATTTATGAATTTATGAAAATCTGATCATATATGTTGGCATGGGAAAGCTGCAGTAGTTCTGTATCTTGTTTCTACTATCAAACAAAACACTGTGTTTTTATCCATTTTAACTTAATTATATGTGTTGTCATAAGAAAGTTGTAATTGTTATTGTTGTAATTGCACATTTTGATGTAACATAAAAATATAGTAGTTATGTATTAAACACTACATTGTAAGTATTATATGTTATTGTGATTGTATATTATATTATATTATATTATATTATTTATTATAAAATATTAAATTAGGGCTGCACGGTGGTGCAGTGGGTAGCACGTTCGCCTCACAGCAAGAAGGTCGCTGGTTCGAGCCTCGGCTGGGTCAGTTGGCGTTTCTGTGTGGAGTTTGCATGTTCTCCCCGTGTTCGCGTGGGTTTCCTCCGGGTGCTCCGGTTTTCCCCTCCAAAGACATGTGGCATAGGTGAATTGGGTTAGCTAAATTGTCCGTAGTGCATGTATGTGAATGAGTGTGTGTATGGATGTTTCCCAGTACTGGGTTGCAGCTGGAAGGGCATCCGCTGTGTAAAACATATGCTGGATAAGTTGGTGGTTCATTCCGCTGTGGCGACCCCAGATTAATAAAGGGACTAAGCCGAAAAGAAAATGAATGAATGAATATTAAATTAATGTAGGGCAAAGATTAATCACGATAAATCGCATCCAAAATAAAAGTTTTTGTTTTGACATAATATATGTGTGTGTATTATATATATTTGTTATGTATATGTGATACACACACATAGATAGAAACAAAACTAAACAAAACCATTTTGTTACATAGATATTTAGGTTTAGATATAATTTGTATCATATACATATATATTTATATGTAAATATAAAGAAACATTTTCTCAAATATACGCATACATGTGTGTATTTATATTTATACAACAGTTCTGTCTGGTTCTTGAATCTGATTGGCCGATAGCCGTGCGATATTCTGCCAGTAACAGCACTTAACCCGCCTCTTCACCCTTCACCCTTGTGTATTACTCTACCCACATACAGCAACAAGCAGAGGACACTCTACAGTTTGACAAATATTGCTGCTTTTGGGCAACATAATGTACTTTTGAGGCTTTTTTAGTGGAGAATGTAGTTGTTTAGATTGCAACTATGCAGTTTATTTATAAGGATAGTGCCTATTTTAAAATATTTATAATTTCTGAGCGACAGCTCGTCTGCATCCATCAGCCTGTCTTTGAGCAAAGACGGTTGACGATGTTCATCCACAAGATGGCGACAGAGACGCACAATAAGCCCTAAGAGAAAACCAGCGTAATTTCAAACTACAGCTGATCAAATCGTTATTAAACAGGTAAATGATTTTCTAAGTCGATCTCTCTCTTTTGTATGTTGTAGTGCTGTATTTATACCATAGTAATATTGTGATCTCCCGATTGAACAGAGAAATACTGGGAAATCTCTGTAGACTGATGGCATTTCATGCAGTTCAGCCTTATAATCTTAAAATGTGAGCAAAATCACCTGTTTTGTCATCACTTTAGACATTACGGTAGAGAATCATTCAAATACCAGCTCTAAAGCGACGTTGGTGAATGAGCAACGGTTTCTGCTGTTCTGACGTCCGCTGCAGATGTGAATGAATGGCGGAAGAAAGAAGTTCCTCTTACAAAAGGGTTTTGAGACTCTCCGTGTTTGATTTTCTTTTTTTATATACACGATTATGCCATTGAACTGTTGTATAAACCCAATATCACATGAGTAGCAGTGCGATGTGGCTGTACACTGCTACTCGTGTGATATTGCTCATATACATAATAAATATACACTGCACAGACACATATATTATGTCTAAACAAACTTTTATTTTGAATGTGATTAATTGCAATAAATTTCTGCCCAGCAAAAAAATAAAATGAAAACAATAAAAATAACAATAAAAAAAATTATATATATATATATAAATATTATATATAAAAATTAAATTATATAATATATATATATA
>CAIGQV010018106.1:27830158-27843553 GCA_903798115.1 Danio jaintianensis
ATTATATTATATTATATTATATTATATTATATTATATTATATTATATTATATTATATGAGTTTGTCCCCATCAAGTTCCAAATACAGTTTCTTTCATTTGTTTTACATTCACTGGATTATTTAAACAAAGACACAGTTTAAATTATCCAGTCAAACTCTATCTCATTTGATTTGTGTTCTTTCTACTGTTTGGTAATAGTTATATATATAGTGGTATATATATATATATATATAGTGCTCAGCATGTATCAGTACACCCCATTTTGAAAAATGAATATTTTTATCCTTTTCCCAGTGAGTACAGCCAATAATTTTAGTGCATTTAAACAAAACAGTTTAATCTATTAAAATAACAGCTTGGTCGACTAACATCTTTAGGAATAGAAAGTTCATACATTTAAATTCAAATTATTTATTGCAAAACTATTTTTTTATTTTTATGTGTCCCTTGATCTTTCTTGTTTATTAAAATTGACACAAACATTGCTTGACCAGAACAGCTAGATCAATGACGCATTTAAAAAAAAATAGTATCTATACCTGGTAGCCTGATATAGAATAAATGACTAGAGTTTGGTTCTTACCAGCCACCTCCACATGCATGTACGACTCATGAAACAGACGTCATGTAAACATGGTACTGTATGTGGAGGAACAGTCTGTGCTTTGTGGTCACTTGCGACCTTCTCTCTAGCTGCATTATTCCAACCTGTACACATAATCCCTGTGTACCAGCACATGGAAAGGAAGAAGCTGTATTCTACCTTCATGCACAAAAACACACACAGGATTAGGGTCTTACCTTAACGACATACGTCACTCCAGGTCCAGAGATCTTTTCGCTGGAGTGTAGCCATCCATGAGACGGCTTATTCACCAGCCCTCCACAACCTGCGGCCCCCATCCCGCCCAGGCTCCATCCCTCTCCGCTAGGCTGAGATTCCTCCATCCGGCCCTTCTTCCCCGAACTTGAGAAACCGGGTTCCAGCGGAGCGTGCGGGGCTCCGGAGGCCGCAGAGAGGGTGGATGAAGCGGGGCTGCTGGAACTGCCTGCTGCCGCTCCTCCCTGGAGCTTGGACACGGCCAGGTCTTTGACAGCAGACGGTAGGCCCTTAATGCTTAGAAGTCCAGAGGAGTTGGTGAATTTGAGGTTGGAGACTTTGTTGATGAGGGTGCACAAGGTGCCTGACTCTTCGGCTGGGTCAGGGTCGGCTGGCGGGGCGTACGGAGGGTCGCCCACGGGCGGTGACGGCGGGACGGCCGAGACCTTGCCGTTCATGGAGAGACCGTGCAGAAGCTCATCGACGGACGTCACTGACTCATTCCGGAATCGGTTGTATTTAGCACGGTGAAGCATTCCCCTCGGTATGCCAGCCTACACACCAATGGACACATCCAACTCCCAGCTGACCGTCCACTTCTTTTGCATGCTGGAGCAGAGAAAGCGTCCTCTAGGGTTTGGAGAAAGGAAGCAAGCGGCCGTCAGGAAAATCCAACGTCGCACAGCGGCAACTCAGGGACCAAAAATAAACCACAAAACACGGAATCCATGGAGACAGAGGACGAGGAGAAAAAAGCAGCGAGGTCGCTCTTCTACAGAGGGCAAGAGATGGCAGAGAGAGAGACAGATCTCTAGTGAAGAGATGTCTCTCTCTCCCCCCGCATCCTGGCAGATCCCTGAACATGCATGACTCACTCGGAGAGAGAGAGAACGAGAACGAGAGAGAGCGAGAGAGAGAGAGAGAGAGAGAGAGAGAGAGAGAGAGAGAGAGAGAGACCCTTCTCAACAATAGACTCACTCAACACTGCAGAGCACTTTCTGTTACAAAAAAAACTCCCACTTACAGCTTGGTAGAACCAATCAATTTGCAAAATTTGCACTGTCCTTAGGAACGCCTCCTGCTTTGATTCAGTCCAGATAAATACAACGATAAAGAGCTCAGTGTTGAACGCTTCAGTCAAAACGAATGAATCAAACCGATCAAAATAATGCAAAAATAGTCAGCAACATAATCCAACAGCATAATTCAGTGCAAAAATCATACTGGAGTACTGTGCATGTTGCTGGATAACATGTACGCCACAAAGAATGAAACTCAAGTCGCTGTGTGCACGGTGATCACTAATTTTCAGTACATACAATCTTGGTTTACTTCAATTCAGAAGAAAGGCTCTACTGAAAAGATGCTGAAATGACTGAAATGACACTAGAAGTACAAATATTTGACTGCATTCACCTTTTGTACGCAACTAGCTTACGTGTCGCCATTGTTAACGGCGAGTTAAAAATGTGCTCAAATTTAAATCTCTTTGTTAGTCACGTTCGTTCTTCCTTAGACACTACGAAACATCGGCATGAATCCATCCACACGAGCGCTGGAATATCTCCCCCTACAGAAGGCAAAACAAGCCCAGCTTTGCTCCTGAATGAGCTTTGTTGAATAATTAAACATCTCTCTCAAACACACAATGTCAAGATTCCATCTCACTAAAATGCCATCCGGATTCGGCGGAGATACAACCGTAAACAGTGATGTCAGATCTCCGAGCCCCATTAAAAAGCAGCCACTGGGATGAAGCCCATGACATTAAGGCAGCAAAAAAACAGCCATTCATGTGAAATGTCCAGAAGAGCCTGTGACAGGGAGGCAGCAGTCATTCACAAGCTTCCTGTACTGCTGCGGCGAATGCACTGCAGTCCCTCCCAGCGTCTCGCTTTCCTGCCTGCAAACTGAAAAAAAAGAACACAGAGAGAGAGGGAGAGAGAGAGAGAGAGAGAGAGAGAAAGAGCAAGGGTTTGTCTTCTCCACTGAGACAAAAGCAAAACAAGCACAAAAAAAAAACAGCGTTATAAGTGCTCCTGGCTCTGTGTTGTCACAGAGATGCAGAAGAGATGCTGAGGAGAGCCGGAGAGGATGCTGAGCAGCTGCGCGGGTAAAAATGATTTGGGCTGCCTGTGAATGGAAAGGCAGATGGGCATACCGACGTTTCTGTGAATGAAGTCAGGCCTCGGCAGCTTTCTGCACGGCAATCCCTCGGGATGGATCCTGAATGGCCAATCAGGGATGAGCAGGATGACTCATTCAGGGTAGGCTGGCTGAATAGTGGGGCGAACCATTTGAAGAACAGGTAATGGAAGAAACCATTCTCATCCGACAGCACTGAATGCTGCTCTCTGCGTCGCTTCTAAACTCCTGAATTCACACAATTTGCTTCTAAAATGTCTCCTGATGATCTGCATGCTCTGCGTTGGAAAAGAATAACGCTGATAAATAACACACTCTAATAAACCGGCCCCTCCTTGTGTCCTGGGTGCAAATGTTTTACATTCATATGAATGAAGGGTGATCAAAGAACATATGCTGAACTGAATTGACTGAATTTTATGAAGTATCCTGCTGAACAGAGCTGTTCACTTGCAGAACGGTAGTCGGGACTGTTTTGTCAATTGTAAAACGAGGTGAAAAAAGAAAAAGATTTATACACTTCTAGTTGAAATGAATGAACAAAAGATTTTTTTCAGAGTGCGAATTACTTGGGGAAGTTGATTCCCCTAATTAACGCTAAAATAAGGTGTGCAAGGGAGGTCTGCCTTTTAAATATTGGCAACATTTTTTGACTAATCTATGTCTAATATATTAATAAAAATGAAAATAATTCAATTCAATTCAATTCATGTTTATTTATATAGCGCTTATTACAATGTAGATTGTGTCAAAGCAGCTTAACATAGTTCTAGTAAAGTCCAGATTTCAGAGTTGAAGTTCAGTTTAGTTTAGTTCAGTGTGGTTTAAATTTCACTGCTGAAAGTTCAAACACTGTAGAGCAAATCCACCGAAGCGCAGCTCCACAAGTCCCGATCCAAGCAAGACAGTGGCGAGGAAAAAAAACTTCACCAATTGACGAAGTGAAGGGAAAAAAACCTCGAGAGAAACCAGGCTCTGTTGGGCACGACCATTATTCTTCTGGCCAAACTTCCTTGTGGAGCTGCAGTCTAGGCCCCGGATGCTGGAGAAGCTGGACGTCCATTGTGGAGAAGCTGCAGGTGTGAGTAGGGCACCGGCGGGAGGCCAGGCTGGCCCACAGGATCAATGCGGGGACTCGTTTGTCACTGTGGTCTTTCAGGAATCAGTCTCATGCACTCCATTTCTCCATGACGACCACAGCATCAGCTCGGGATACGGCCTGGTCCAGGATTATGGATACCTTGGGATCATCTCTTCACAGGTCTTGGATTGCATCAATGGTGCTGCATAGTCTCTAGGGACCTCGGAATGAGTATCCCCAAGTGGAAATAGAGAATAAAGAAAATAATAAGCGTAACTGCTGTTCATAGTGTATTTAAACAAGATGCAAAAACGGAGTGTTATAAACGAAATTAGCAGTTATATAAACAAACATGTAAAGCATATGAGAGTTTCTAACACAATGTCTGGTGCATTAAGACAGGAGGAGTGTGTCCTACAGGTGGTTAATATAAAAAATAAGTTAATATAAGTTAATAATAAGTTAATACAAACATAAATTTGACTGTGCCTATAATAATTCATATCATTGTCAATTCAAAATTGTGCTCTGCAGGCTATGTGGGAAAATCTCGACCAATAGACATAGTAAGTGTTCAAAAGACACTTTTTTCTTGTAAAATAGGTGTTTATATCTAAATAAAGCCTAAAAATACTGTTAGACTCGTAGTAAACCTTGTAAAATGTTTTCTCCATTTAACAACAATACAGTCAGTCAATAGTCTACGCTTATGTTAATCTGTTTTTCCTTATCCCGAGGTCTCCATAATCCTGGACCAGGTTGTACCCTGAGCAGATGCTGTGGTGGTCATGGAGGAGTGGAGAGCGTGAGACTGATTCCTGAAAGATCCCAGTGACAGACGAGTCTCTGCATTGATCCTGTGGGCCAGCCTGAACACCCACCGGTGACCTACTCACACCTGCAGCTTCTCCACGATGGACGTCCAGTGTTCTCCAGCCCTGGCGCCTAGACTGCAGCTCTGCACAAAAAGTTTGGCCAGAGGAGAAATGGTCGTGCCCAACTGAGCCTGGTTTCTCTCAAGGTTTTTTTCCTTCTCTTTCGTCAATTTGTGAAGTTTGTTCCTCCACTGTCACCACTGGCTTGCTTGGTTTGGGACTTGTGCAGCTGCGCATCGATGGATTTGCTCTTCAGTGTTTGGACTTTCAGCAGTGAAATTTAAACCACACTGAACTAAACTAAACTAAACTTCAACTCTGAAAACTGGACTGACACAGTTTCAATTTACTAGAACTTCTATGTTAAGCTGCTTTGACACAATCTACATTGTAAAAGTGGTATAGAAATAAAGATGAATTGAATAGCGAGAGATGACTTCACTTACGTCAGATTGTATGTTTCTTGCACAGCTGGATGTTGGACTCATGAAAAATAATTGTTTGCCAAAACTGATTAGTTGAAGTCACGCCGAAGCGACAGCCAACCGAGGATTCCGCTTGGTCTTAAAGCCTTCTTTGATGGGTTATTTTCACAATTTATGATGGCATAGCAGTCAAAATAGGACAAATGAGCTCATTCATTCATTCATTTTCTTTTCGGCTTAGTCCCTTTATTAATCTGGGGTCACCACAGCGGAATGAACCGCCAACTTATCCAGCATATGTTTTACGCAGCGGATGCCCTTCCAGCTGCAACCCATCACTGGGAAACATCCATACACACTCATTCACACACATACACTACGGACAATTTAGCTTACCCAATTCACCTATACCGCATGTCTTTGGACTTGTGGGGGAAACCGGAGCACCCGGAGGAAACCCACGCCAACACGGGGAGAACATGCAAACTCCACACAGAAACGCCAACTGACCCACCCGAGGCTTGAACCAGCGATCTTCTTGCTGTGAGGCGAACGTGCTACCCACTGCGCCACCGTGCAGAGCTCATATGAGCTCATATATGGTACAAATTCTGGACCTTTGTCACTGGGGGGGTGGGTCTTTGGAACAACCCGAACCCTCCCTGGCTATGAGCCTGGTGTGTATTTTAATAGATAATAGCGCTGTCTTTCATCTATTTATTGGTGAATGGTGCCAACTTGTCACCATTTATTGTGGATGGTTGCTATGGTGTTCTAAATATTTTTCACAGTGTTGCAGTGAGGATGCTAAGTTGTTCTGTATGGTTTTAGAGTGTTTCCACTGTTGCTAGGATGTTGTGGATGGTTCCTATTCAGTCTCTAAGATGTGCAGTACAGTTTTATTGTGTTGCTGTAGTTTTATGAGCGGGTTTTACTGTGATGCAGTGCAGTTGACAGGATATGCCAGAATGTTGCTATGTGGTTGGTAAGGTGTTCTGTGTGGTTTTATTGTTACTATGGGGTTGCTAATATGTTACAGTAGTTACAAAGTGTTTTCACTAGTATGCTAGTATGTTGTAGGTGGTTGCTATAAAGGCGGGGATACATGAATATTTTACTGTGTTGCTATTCAGTTGTTATTCTGAGGCCATGTCCACCCGTACACAGGTGTTTTTATAAACAGTTTTCCCCGCTTTAATTAAAAAATAAATAAATAAATTTAATTAAAAATAAAATAAATCGCCGCCCATGTGAAAATGCAAAAACGCACTGTTATGGGCACGCCAAACCAGTAGGTGGAGACAATGACACTTTTATGCTGGGTTCACACCAAATGGGTAACTAAGTATTTTTGCAAGTAAACTGCATACAAGTCAATGCAAACGTGAGAACAGAGGTGGATTACTATCCCGCGGTGCGAACGACACTGAATACGCAATGCGTTTCTTGTGAATGTGTGGAATTTGCCTTATTTGCATCTTCTGCCTTTGGTGTAAACCCAGCCGTGTTGGCCAGTTAGAAAGGAGAAAATAGCGCTGACATCATGAGGCAAAAATTAATGTTGTAGTGTCCACACTGTACCTGGAGTTTCAGAAAATCATACCCTTGGCCGGAGTTTTCAGAAAGTTTGGTTTTCAGTCACCCGATACTCTATTTTCATGTGGACAAACAGCGAAACCACATAGAAAAAACAGTGTGGTTTTTGAAAATACCCGTGATCATGGACAGGGCCTAAGGTAGGGTTTCTCAAAGTCCGGACTACGGTCCTGATCCAGACCGGGACAAAATTCAGTCTGAACCTTCCTCTATTTGAAATTTCAAGAGCACTAATTGTGTGTAAGAAGTTAAAAATGTGGATTTATTACTTTGAAAAATGCATGTGGGCGGCGGGGTGGGTAGCACTGTCGCCTCACAGCAAGAAGGTTGCTGGTTCGAGCCTCGGCTGGGTCAGTTGGCATTTCTGTGTGGAGTTTGCATGTTCTCCCCGTGTTCGCGTGGGTTTCCTCCGGGTGCTCCGGTTTCCTCCACAAGTCCAAAGACATACGCTATAGGTGAATTGGGTAAGCTAAATTGTCCGTAGTGTATGTGTGTGAATGAGAGTGTATGGGTGTTTCCCAGTGATGGGTTGCAGCTGGAAGGGCATCTGCTTATGTAAAACATATGCTGGATAAGTTGGCGGTTCATTCCGCTGTGGCGACCCCAGATTAATAAAGGGACTAAGCCGATAAGAAAATGAATGAAAAATGAATGAAGGAAAAATGCATGTTAAACTATAATATTGTTCGTTATTTAATGTATTTTTGGCTATGGTCTGAAATTAAACCAAAGGAGATGCTGTTATGGTGTCCAGTCAGCATATGACGTTTGCCGTAATTGGGTGATACTCCTTACCAAAGTGAGCATTTAAATGGGTGAAGATGTCAGTTTCCAGAAAAGACAAGTTCATTCATTCATTTTCCTTCGGCTTAGTCGCTGATTTATCAGGGGTCGCCACAGCAGAATCCACCACCAGAAAAGAAAGATGATTGAACAGAGAGATATGCCTTCACTTTGCCCCAATCCAGCACAAAAATGTTCTGTTTTATTTGTTAAGAGGTATTTGGAGTTGTGTATTGGAATTGCCACTATGAAATAAAAGTTTCGGAAGCAGATGGAATACAGACAGTCCTGTTACTCACATTAGACTGCTCTGTATTTTACACCATTTCACTTTTGACCTACATCTGGTTGTTTTTTGTTTTTGACGTTGATGAAAGTTCACATTTAGACTACTGAATTGAGAACCTGTTCTAAGGTGTTGCTAGGATGTTGTGAATGGTAATCAGGTGGTTGTTATGCATTTGATAAATTAAACGTTTTTCATTGACTTAATTTTGTCACACTTGCATTTACTAACACGAACTAAGATTAAACGATACTTGTACAGTATTTATTAATCATAATTCTACTAATGCATTATTAAAATCCAAAATTGAGCTTCTCAGCATTAGTTAATGCACTGTGAGTTAACATAAACGGCTTTATTTTCATTAACTATGTTAACAAAGCTGAATAAGTACAGTAATAAATGTATTGTTCATTGTTTGTTCACGATATTAAATACCTTAACTAACATTAACTAATACAACCTTATGATAAAGTGTTACTCATCATTTAAAATACATATAAAAACAGTATAGAAAACATACATGGAGACCATTTCATTCATGCCGACTTCCAATATTCAATACATTTACAGTAAAAAAGCTGCTTAGGTAATCTACAAAAAGCTTGGATCAGGATTTATCCGTGTGCATCACATTTATTTCTATCAACACTACGCATGTTCTCAGGCAGTTTACTCACCGCAGAAAAGAGTTCATCAGGTTCATCTTCATTTCATAACATACTTGAATGTCCTGAAATATGAAAAATACATTGAATCTATTACAAACATGCAAGGATTTCACTGTAAATGCATGTACTGCACATTATGCATTCTATATGCTTATATTTATATACAGAAGGAGAAAAGATAGTGGGTGGCGGACGGTGCATGTGTGTGTGTGTGTGTGATCTTCATAGTCGTGACTGAAGTGTGTCGGGTTCACTCCTACACATGCTCATTAAAACAGCAGGAAGTATAGAAACTGGAAGAGAGTGAGAACACAGAAGGCTTTCCTTTCCAAATCCAAAAATCACATCACATGACCATGTCTGTTGGGACTCATATCAGGTACGTCACTTTTAAATGGAAGGTAATGCAAGACCAATTTGAATATTTTAAGCGATGTTTAGTTACATTTAATAATAATAATAATAATAATAATAATAATGTTTTAATTTGACTATTATTATTAGAAATTATTATGAATTTCTCTTCAGTTATTCTGATATTGTTTTACAGTTCAATAGCATTATAGTCATACTTATTTACATTTATTTTAATATTAATTTATTAATGGATTTAATGTTGGATTTATCATCATCATTATGTAGATTAACATTTATCTCTTTTTCTGTTCTGAAGATAATTATTAGGAAGTGCATTAGATGTTTTTCCCCAATTTAGATCGGCTGTTTTATATTTTAGAAATGTTATATTTATACAATTTTACAATTATGTTATTTTTTATAATTTGCACATTGTTTAATGCCTTTAAAAAATGGCTAAATAGTAGTTTTATGTTCTGAACGTAAATATAAAATGCATAAGTAATATCCACTAAATGCAATAAGATGTCAATTTATGAGAGTAAGAGCTCCGACTGCATCCAGACACATGCGGAGAAAGTCCATACAGAGAGAGGCAGCCTACAGGAACCTTTACTGTAACCATAGTTTCAAAAACGGCATAGCAACAGGAATGAGGTGAGGGGGCCGGCCTTAATGATTGACAGCTCACATCCGGAGGATGCCATTGGCTGCGGGGAGTGAGTGTTTTCCAGTGTAGCACTGCATACATGCCACTACATGTGTGTGTGTGAGCAGGAATTCAGGTGTTACTAGGAAACCACTATAGATAAACATTTATTTGCCTGCAAACAGTCTATGATGCGAAAACCAGAGTACATGAGTCACTATAATTGGCTTACGATATTATGATGGTTTGTGGTTTTTGTGTTTTTAATTTCTGCCTCATTTAGGAGGATGAAGATTAAACAAAATATACAGTCAGAGTGTATGCTTATTATTAATGTGTACATCTTTTATGTTTAACCATTAGTTCAAAGTTCATTTCGTTGCATGTTTCAGATGATAAATCTACTGTGTCTTCATTTTTACTAATCTAAAGTAAACATGACAATATTCAATCATTCAATAGTAATAATAAACATGCACAATAATGACATTGTGGGCACTTCAAAATACTGTGAATGATTATTTATGATATTGTTGTATTGGCAGTGCTTGTTCAGCACAGCACCAAACGCTTAATGACTTAATAGGTCATTTATTTTCAAACATTAACATGTAGATCTGGCCTAAAAACAATGAAAATTCTGTAATTATTTATGGGCCTTTCGTTCTTTAACTCTTTACAGTAAAGCTCCATAACTTAAAATCAGTTAATTTAACTAAAGTCAATGTATAGACAGTTACAGAAGCATTTATTCATCTTAGATGATGTTAATTTTTTAGTTAGTGCCTAACAACGCATTTAAATCACAAGTCATGATCATTTAATAAACAGAGTAAATAACCAATAAAATTCAGTTGTATTTTTATTGACCATAACATACACATACTGAAATGTGGCTATTTCTCACTGTTGATTTTAATACATTGATATTTATGAATGCAACTTTATTTTAAAGTGTTACCTATTGTACTTTATAATCCTTCTGATGCTTAATTTGCAACATTTATTTACTCTGAACATGTATTGTACAGGTACATACAATATAGCAATACACTAAGTATTATTTAGTTAGAAGTAAACTGGGTGACTGACACATAAAATGAATATGAATATGAGAAGTGTACATTAACATCACCATTAAAAGTATTTCAATGATTTATTTTAAATCACTGCTGTGATTGTAATGTTTTTGGACTGATTTTTTAAAGTTTTCTTTATGAATTCTCACATCATAAAAAAACTGCCATGTATGCTAATAATTTATTTTATTAGTTTTAATAGGTTATTTATACAGCACATTTATTACACAGAGGTATTTAAAAGTATTTATAACTCCTCCGAGTGTGCTTTATTTTTCTCATAATTCAGCAGCATATTTCTTTTCAATTTTGATTTTTGTTTTAAAAAATGAATAAAAATTTAATTAATAAATAAATAAATTCCTTTGGCTCTAGAGCTTTTTCAAAATAAATTTGGAAATACACATAATTTAATAAAATTATATACATTTAAGATATATACTAAATTTGAAATACATATAATATTAATATAAAAACTGAATTAAAAAGTACTTTTAACTTTATTAAATTATTATGCGTTACACTACAGGATGGTGTACACTCACCGGCCACTTTATTAGGTACACCTGTCCAACTGCTTGTTAATGCAAATTTCTAATCAGCCAATCACATGGCAGCAACTCAATGCATTTAGGCATGTAGACATGGTCGAGACGATCTGCTGCAGTCCAAAGCGAGCATCAGAATGGGGAAGAAAGGTGATTTAAGTGACTTTAAATGTCGCATTGGTTGTTGGTGCCAGACGGGCTGGTCTGAGTATTTCAGAAACTGCTGATCTACTGGGATTTTCACGCACAACCATCTCTAGGGTTTACAGAAAATGGTCTGAAAAAGAGAAAATATCCAGTGAGCGGCAGTTCTGTGGGCGCAAATGCCTTGTTGATGCCAGAGGTCAGAGGAGAATGGCCAGACTGGTTCCAGCTGATAGAAAGGCAACAGTAACTCAAATAACCACTCGTTACAACCGAGGTCTGCAGAAGAGCATCTCTGAACGCACAACACGTCCAACCTTGAGGCGGATGGGCTACAGCAGCAGAAGACCACACCGGGTGCCACTTCTGTCAGCTAAGAACAGGAAACTGAGGCTACAATTCACACAGGCTCACCAAAATTGGACAATAGAAGATTGGAGAAACGTTGCCTGGTCTGATGAGTCTCAATTTCTGTTGCGACATTCGGATGGTAGGGTCAGAATTTGGCGTCAACAACATGAAAGCATGGATCCATCCTGCCTTGTATCAACAGTTCAGGCTGCTGGTGGTGGTGTAATAATGTGTGGGATATTTTTTTTGCCACACTTTGGGCCCATTAGTACCAATTAAGCATCGTGTCAACGCCCAGCAGGATAACGCACCATGTCATAAAGCGCGAATCATCTCAGACTGGTTTCTTGAACATGACAATGAGTTCACTGTACTCAAATGGCCTCCACAGTCACCAGATCTCAATCCAATAGAGCACCTTTGGGATGTGGTGGAACGGGAGATTCGCATCATGGATGTGCAGCCGACAAATCTGCAGCAACTGCGTGATGCTATCATGTCAATATGGATCAAAATCTTTAAGGAATATTTCCAGTACCTTGCTGAATCTATGCCACGAAGGATTAAGGCAGTTCTGAAAGCAAAAGGGGGTCCAACCCGGTACTAGTAAGGTGCATTAAAAATAAATAAGTAATAAAGTGGCCGGTGAGTGTATATAATGTTAACTTCAATAACCAAAATCCCAACATTTTATTATTCACATTTTGTTTATTTTAGCTTTTTCAGACACACGATTGTTTATTGTTAGCTAATTTAATTCTAACGCTGGATTTAACATTTTATTTCACATTAAACCACCCAAACTAAAAATTACACATTTTATTCGACTACGTTTTTTGACATGCGTCGAAGACTGGAAAACGTCATTACGCAGTGAAAGCCTGAGGTAAATTTTAAACTAAACTTTTACATTTTTTTTAAACGATGTAACCCTCGAGTGTGGATCAAAACAGCCTGGTAATGCAATACTAACCTTCCACACTTCACCTTCAGCAAATTTATGACGCAAATCATCGAAATGAATACACTATGAACTAACACTTCCACTGACAACACTTATAGCTTATGAGTTTCCAAGACAACCGCGCTTTCCATCGTCACACCCCGGCGGCCCCGCCCTCCCCTCCGACGTGCTCACGCTGCCGACCAGTCACGTGCCCACTCTCAGCCAATCAGAAGCGGCCGCTCCGGTTGAACTGCGGGTTCAAAACTGTATCGGTTAAAAAGTTTCAGGAGTTTGATCGAATCCTTCTTTCACAGTGCAATATCGATATATTATCATCACTTATTAATCTAAGATGTCTCATAAACAGATCTACTACTCGGATAAATACACAGATGATCTTTTTGAATACCGGTAAGATCCAAAATCGACAAGTTTTGAGTTGTTTTGAGGCCTCGACGCGGCGTGTTTGTTTGAATGCGATTCATTTTAATCGTAAATCACAGTTCAGTTTAATCGTTAGGAATTAATTGTGAAGTTAAGTAATTTTGGGGGTCTTATTAAGGCTACTTTGTCTACCATGTGCGTGTAACTTGGTTTATAGTGACCTGTCAGTCGCTGCATGTTGTTTAAATGTATGT
>CAIGQV010018106.1:27865690-27876232 GCA_903798115.1 Danio jaintianensis
ATTCTGACCCTACCATCCGAATGTGGCAGCAGAAATCGAGACTCATCAGACCAGGCAACGTTTTTCTAATCTTGTGTTGTCCAATTTTGGTGAGCCTGTGTGAATTGTAGCCTCAGTTTCCTGTTCTTAGCTGACAGGAGTGGCACCCGGTGTGGTCTTCTGCTGCTGTAGCCCATCCGCCTCAAGGTTGTAACGACTGGTTATACTTACACATACACTCAGACACACACGCACGCACACACAGACATGAATACACATATATATATATATATACACACACACACACGCATACATATATATATATATACACATACATACACTCACGCATACCCACGTGCGTGCACACATACGCGAATACACACACGTGAGCACACACACACATGCACACCAACGCACACATACAATTCTCACCACTGATATTTTCTTGTATATGAACAAGTAATCTGACTACATATCTCGCATTACTTGTACCCCAACCCTGCTTAACGGAAACATTAGCAAAACACTTTTGCACTATATGTTTGGAAGCTTGGGTAACCACACACACTCACACACACACACACACACACTAATCCTCACCACTGAGATGTGAAAACCCCATAGATGACGGTGTCTCTCCAGTGTGGGGCTTTTAAAATAAACACATCATGAACCACATTGAAGACAAAGTTGAGCTCCGGCATTGAGCAAACCAGCTTGGCCTTCAGAAACGACGTCCACTTCTTCTGCAGGGTCCGCTGGCCACCCAGATCCCCCTGATACAGCAAGACACAGACACACACTTTAGACAAAACCCTTTAAACATCATTTACATAAAGCAACTATTTACATGCAAGTGGAACTAAAAGTCACTGAATACCAGAGTAATGATGCTGAAAACTCAGCTTTGAATTACAGGAATAAATAACATTTTACAATACACAGTGAGGGTGATGCTTCTGTGGGTCTCGTCTATCAAATCTGAGCTTTATTTTGTATTTTCTATTTGATTGGAGTCAGGTGATTGGCTGGGCCATTCTACAGCTTGATTTTCTTTCTCTGAAAGCATTAGAGAGTCTCCTCGGCTGTGTTTTGGATCATTGCCTTGCTGAAATCGTTTCATCTTCATCATCTGCTAATGTAGATGTTGGACTGAAGCAGCTGATATTCATTTACACTGAGGAGGGGCAGAGGGTTGCTGAAGAACTACTGAGAGATTTCAGCTGCTGTCTGGGCTTTCACTGCCGAACTACACCTCCCTTTCTTCATGTGTTCAATACTTTTTTCCCTGCGTCATTTCACTTTACTACACATAACTTCATTTGTAAACTAATTTATATGCATATATGGATTTATTTTGTTTGATACCAACATTTGGTGAAAATTTCAAGTGAATGGCACCTTTAGAAAAATGGTGATGTGTTCAATACTTATTTCCCCCGCTGTATTACATTTTGAACTGAAATAACATTTTAGATTTTTATAGTTTTTACCTAATTTCTGGCTAAATATTTTTTTTAAATAAAATATTAAAAGCATGCTCATTCTTCCAGATTTTTGAACAATATAAAAAAAAAACATAAAATATATGTACATAAACTTGATTAGCCTTTCTTCTTTTTCAAGTAATTCCCAAACGCTGTTTGACAGAGTAAGAAAATGTTTCCCAATATTTGCTATTATATTTTGTTCTGGAGAAAATCTTATTTATTTTAGTTTGTTTTGTTAATTTTTTTTTTTTTTATCTGCTAAGGTCAATACTATCAGCCATCCTTAAGAAATATATATTTGTAAAGATTGTTACTATATTTTAGCTCAGATTAAATATGTTTATTAAAGTGATGTTTAACAGAGCAAGGGCATTTTTCACAGTATTTCCCATTATATTTTTCTTCTGGACAAAGTAATTTCTTTTAGTTTGTTTTGGAATAAAAACATTATTTAATTTTGTTTTAAATATTATTAGTCCCCTTAAGAAATATATATTTTTCAATTTGCTACAGAACAAACCACTGTTGTCTTGCTTAATTTCTAAAAAAGATATTTAAACTAATTAAGCCTTTAAATTGTACTTTACGTTGAATATAGTTATTAAAACTATTGTTTAAAAATGTGCAGAAAAAAAATATTCTCTCTGTAAAACAGCACTTATATTCAAAAATATTCAAAAAATATATATTATTTTCATAGGTGGGCTAATAATTCTGACTCCAAATGTACATATATGTATAAAATGTAAACAAATTAAATCATCTGCTTATGTTTTCATAATATTTGCTGCTCATGAACATCAGTCAACACTGCTAATCCCCCTATAAACAAAGCTTCCAAAATAAACATAAAAATTGGCCAAACTAAGGTCAAAACGTTGACATATCTGAATGATCTGCATCTCTAAATGTTTATATGTGACAAAACGAACAGGCTTGATCACATTTGCACCAAACATGCTTATTAATAAGATCAACAAATGCTGCTTCTCTGGCACTAGATATTTACAGAGAAGCAAGAATGAAAAACAGAAACTGAGATCAAAATAATCAGATGTGGATGATAAGAGCTCTAGAGAAACATCCGTCACATGAGATGAAGGGGGAAGTTGATTGTTTCTGAAAAGGAACAAATATAAGCAGGTGGAACAAATTTGTAAAAACAAGAAATATTTCTTTTTGAGAACGAGCTACTGTGTGAAAACGCTTCACGGAAACCCTGTTGTGTGCAGGAAGTCCATTTAAGGCATCTGTGAATTCATTTAAAATAATGAGATCAGACTGCACTGTAAAAAAATCTGTTAATTAACTGTTTCTGTATTTTGTGATTCACAAGTCTTTGTTTACGGTTGTGAATTGCATTATGGGATGTTGCTCTGCTCTGCTCTGTCGACATTTGATGTTGAACATTCAACTCTACAGTTTAACAAAGTGACTTTTATTGACATTTTATAATATAATGCATAAGAAATAATATATAGTCAGTGGAATAACAGAAAATGTACTGTCAGTTTATTACAAGGTATTTGTAGCATAATATACAACACCAACCCAGACAATACATCACTTTAGACTAATAAAAATGTTCATAATGGTCATTTTTCAACTTTTTTTTCCAAACTTTTCAAGATTAAAGTTGTTTTGACTTCCACAGTATTTTTTTCCCTACTACTTGAACATCAGGCAATAAATTATGAGGTCATTTCCATTTTTGGGTGAACTACCCCTTTAAGAGGATAAGTAGAGGATTATAGAAGAAGAACCACACCCAAAAGAAATGATAATAAGTCATAAGTTGTTTAAAAGTCATGTAAATATGAGTTTGTTATTGTACTCTTTTGTTGTTTTAGATACAAGCATCTGATGCCCATTTGTCACTAAATTGAAAGTGTAAGTATTTAAATGGCTCAGAATTTATGAGCTATTTAAAACCAGCCCTGGAGATACCGGTATTACAGGTGTTTTCACACGTAGACCTATCTAGTGTTTTCACACTAAAGACCTATCTTTTTAGTAAAGCATACACTCAATGCATCGCATAACGGTATGATGCATGAATGTGCTCCACGCAGGTGAGCTGGCTCGACATCACCTGTAGGACACACTCCTCAATACACCAGACATTGTATTAGAAACTCTCATATGCTTTACATGTTTGTTTCTATGTTTGTTTATATAACTGCTATTTTCGTTTATAACACTCCATTTTTGCATCTCATTTAAATACACTATGAACAGCAGCTACGCTAATTATTTTCTTTATTCTCTATTTCCACCTGGGGATACTCATTCCGAGGTCCCTAGAGACTATGCAGCGCCATTGATGCGATCCAAGACCTGTGAAGAGATGATCCTAAGGTATCCATAATCCTGGACCAGGTCGTATCCCGAGATGATGCTGTGGTCGTCATGGAGAAATGGAGTGCATGAGACTGATTCCTGAATGACCACTGTGATAAACGAGTCCCCGCATTGATCCTGTGGGCCAACCTGACCGCCTGCCGGTGCCCTACTCACACCTGCAGCTTCTCTACGATGGACGTCCAGCTTCTTCAGCCTCCAGCGCCTAGACTGCAGCTCTGAACAGGAAGTTTGGCCAGATGAAAATGGTCGTGCCCAACTGAGCCTGGTTTCTCTCTAGGTTTTTTTTCCCCTTCACTTCGTCAATTGGTGAAGTTTTTTTTCCTCGCCGCTGTCGCCGCTGGCTTGCTTGGATCGGGACTTGTGGAGCTGTGCTTCGGTGGATTTGCTCTACAGTGTTTAAACCTTCAGCAGTGAAATTTAAACCACACTGAACTAAACTAAACTTCAACTCTGAAATCTGGACTTTACTAGAACTATGTTAAGCTGCTTTGACACAATCTACATTGTGAAAAGCGCTATATAAATAAACATGACTTGACTTGACGTAGTCAAATCCTAATGTTTCCATAATTATTCATGTCTGTGAGGCAAGTATTTGCTGAGATTCCAGTGTGTTTGTTATAAAAAACACATGTCTGGTCCTTCCCCCTCCCCCGGAGAATCATCAGTTTTCCTCATTCAAAACTATATGTGATATGCATCTTGTAAAATTATATAGGGCTGCACAATATATCGTTTCAGCCTCAATATCACAATGTGTGTATGCGCAATAGTCAGAATTATATTTGACCAGAAGTTACTGCAGAGTTTAACCATAATTCAGTGAAGGTTTAAGCATTAAGTTAAAGCTAAGTGTTGAGGCTAAACATTAAGTTAAGATTCAAAGTGTTTATTGTCATATCCACAGTAAGGAACAGGTTCCCTGTACAATTTACTTTGCTGTCCACACTGAACACCAATAAGGTTTAATGTATATTAAAAATATATAAAATACTTATTTAACAAAATAGGCATGCAAAAAAGTAAACATAAGTATAAAATATGAAATAAATTAGGGCTGCACGATATTGGAAAAATCGGACAATGCAATATTTTGTTTTGCTGCGATATATATTGCAATTTGAATATAATTTCACCAGATGATTTGAACAGCTCTATTTGGAAAGATTTCATTCATTTAGATTGACTGTGATAAACAAGACTTTTTCTATGCAGTGTATCTTCATAAATTATATAAATTATAAATTAAAATCAGAAATTAATAAATTATGCAGAGTCTAACAGTATTCAAGTACAGAAATTGAACAATCAAATGTAAAAGAACAAGGTCATTATTGTATAAATAATTAAAAATATATAATATTATCTTTATCTTATAATCTTTAAAGGGCACCTATGATGAAAATCATCTTTTGTATGCTGTTTGGACAGAACTGTGTGTATGTATAGTGTGTCCACAGTCATATTGGAGTGAAATAAACACAATAAGCCTCTTTTTTTTAATTTCCTGACGTTAAAATAGGATCCAAATCCCTCCCATTTTGAGGCCGACGGCAACGTGACGTAGGAGTGCGGTTTCCCCGCCCACCGAATTGATTGACAGCTGTGTATTAACATGTCTCCATAGTAACGCGTATAATCATATCCACAAGACAGGACGTGCGCAAAGCAACCGGGAATAAAAGATCTGTTCAGCTCTCTGTGATCATCAATCATCATCAAATGTGATCAAGATTGAGTTTTACAAGTTGAACACGTTTTTAAAACAGTGCATGTTTGTAATGAATTACAACGATTTTACCACCTTTACTTTATCACCACAGCCGCATGTCAGTATAATTATAAAAGAAGATGCTTCAATCCCGGTTTGTTGACATTAAATCAGGTTTATTTTGTACATTAACATAACGGATATCCATACATCAGTGGATATTAACGTGTACCCTGTCACATTTGCGTGCAAAAACAGTGCAAAGCTAAACGTGCGCGTGTGTGTGTGCGTGTGTGTATGTGCATCTGTGTGTGTGCGTGAACTTTGTAACAACATTGTGTGTGACTCATCGTTGCAACTCCACAACAAATACATCAAATAATCATTGTGAAAGTTCTTACTGTAATATTTCTGACAAACGTTACGTGAGATCTGCTTCCTTCATGTCTGTCTGTTATCTGAGGCAGCCGAGGGCGGAGACTGAGGCACACTGACAGGCACGTGGGAACGGTGGGCGGGGAGGACCAGCATTAAAGGCACAGTCCACCAAAACAGCTACAAGATGCTCAGAGCTAAAAATGACAAACTTCTGAAAGGTCTGATAAATAATCTGATGGATGTTTTGAGCTGAAACTTTACAGACACATTCTGGACACACAAAAGACTTATCTTAAATCTGGAAAAAGGGGTAAACTAGGTGCCCTTTAAGAAATAATCTAATCCTGCGATGTGACGAATGCAGATACACACATTGCGATATCGATGCTAAAACGATATACTGTTCAGCCCTAAAATTATTAATAATAATAAAGAAGAATTTCTATATACATAAATGTGCAAATGTTAAAAACTGTTGTGCAAAATCCAGCAGAGAATGAATAATGTGCAAAACTGTAACAGCATACGTATGCAGTAGCTAAATGTTAAAGTGTGTATGTGCAAGGGACAGGCCGTTGTTACAGACCTATTGTTAAAGTTAAGCATTAAGTTAAGCATTCAGGAACAAGACATTTTATCATAAGTAACTTTAATAATTATTTCATTGAATTATTTATACAGTAAAGACTTTGCAGTGTTACTTTTGATTTGATTATTCCATTTCTGTTCCTCGATACTATTTGACTACTCTGAAAACCAAAAAGCCCTACTTATTTCACTTTTATCTTTGGTTAATTGTATTTATCTATGCTTGTAATGTGTTTATTACATTTTATGCATGATATACTCCCTTACAGCATCACCCCAATCAATCAATATTAATCAATTCTTTACAAATAGCGTTTTTCAAGTCAATATCGCAACATTGATTTCAGAAAAAACAAAGCAGTTGCTTAAAAACAAAGCCCTAGTCCGCTACAGTGTTTGCTTCAGTGTTGTGGTTTATCAGTTTCTCAGGTGTTGTGCAGTATTGTTTTCAGCTGATCTCACCTTACAGACGCGAGCGATCCTGGGAATCAGTAGTTTGCCAAAAAACTCATACTCCACCGACACCTCTGTGAAGAAGTAGTAAATCTTGTCATCATCTCCATCCGGACTGTTCTCTCCTTCTCGGATCACGTCCGCGAAGACGAAACTGGGCTCTGAACAGCAAAAACACCACCTCACTATGAGCCTCATTAGAAACATTATTTATATGCAATTACAGTTTTTATGAATATTTTTAAAACCGCCACATATGAGTGATTCTGGGCTGCACGGTGGCGGAGTGGGTAGCACAATCGCCTCACAGCAAGAAGGTCGCTGGCTCGAGTCTCGGCTGAGCCAGTTGGCGTTTCTGTGTGGAGTTTGCATGTTCTCCCCGTGTTCGCGTGGGTTTCCTCTGGGTGCTCCAGTTTCCCCCATAAGTCCAAAGACATGTGGTATAGGTGAATTGGGTAGGCTAAATTGTCCGTAGTGTATGTGTGTGAATGAGTGTGTATGGATGTTTCCCAGTGATGGGTTGCAGCTGGAAGGGCATCCGCTGCGTAAAACATATGCTGGATAAGTTGGCGGTTCATTCCGCTGTGGCGACCCCAGATTAATAAAGGGACTAAGCCGAAAAGAAAATGCATGAATGAATGAATGAATGAATGAGTGATTATGTAAACAAAACTTTAATCAAACAGTTCTGAATTATAAAACAAATTACATCAAGTTCTCACTATTCTAACTATAATGTTTGTATGTGTATTTAAGGACTTTTTATAGTATATTTATTTAGTATAGTATTTATATAGTAAAGTTATAGTCATATATAGTTATGCTATTATAGTTAATAGTATAATTATAGTAAAATCAAAGTATAATTTTTGTGTACGCCTTTGTGTGCTTTCACCCTGAAAGTGTGGGTAGGCGGGTCTGTGATCAGCACTCTCTAGCTGCAGGACCAGATGGCTGCCGCCTAGATCGAACTATCTCCACATACCCTGTTCCCATCCCCTCTTTCTAAAGCTACCTCTCATCTGACCTGTCTTCCCCTGAAATGTGTGATGTGTGTATGGTCGGAAGGGTCCAATTTCGCTACATGTAAAAGTGTATGTGACAAATAAAGGCTTTTTTCATCATCATCATAATTATCATCATCATCATTTTTGTGTGTTTACTCTACTAAGTTAAATAAACTATAACATGAAACATCTATTATCTGTATTATTTGTAATTTCAGTAATAAAACATACATTTTGTGTCTGTCTCTACACTGTAAATCAAATGCAGGGTTCCACATAATTGCTTCATGTTGTCCCAACACAAACTGATTAAGTTAACTTGTTTGTTTTTACAAATTTAAGTGGATTGAGAATAAAACAATTAAGTTGTCCTCTAAAAATCTCAAGCATTGTGATGTTTCAGCTCATTTTATAGCAGAACAATCTGTAAAGCACTCATAGACTTGCTCAGAATGATGTCACTTCCTCTGGCGGGAAACTCTGAAAGGCATTGTTACGTGTCATTATTCAGTTCTTACTGATTTTAACAAAATATTAAGTATATGCCAATAGTTGTCAGGGTTCTGCCACTCCGGTCTTGTAAATTCTTGTTTTGGTGGCAGAGTCCAGACACTAGTCCTGTCTTGTCCTGTATGTTGTGCTCGAGTTTTCT
Organism: Danio jaintianensis; assembly: GCA_903798115.1. Lineage (NCBI taxonomy): Eukaryota > Metazoa > Chordata > Actinopteri > Cypriniformes > Danionidae > Danio > Danio jaintianensis. The sequence continues at coordinate 27,874,313 of CAIGQV010018106.1, forward strand.
CGGGTCGAGCACTCATTTTCTGTCATTGTGTGTCTCCTGTATGAGCGCCGTCGTGACCGCGCTCAGGCTGTGTATGCTCCTGCTTGATGCGTTTATTTATATAGCACATTTCATACACAGTGGCAATTCAAAGTGCTTTACATAAACAGGAATAGAAGAGACAAGTATAAATAAGATAAAAATGAATAATATAAAAACAGATGAAAACAGCGTAAAGACAGACAGTTTTTCCATATTCTGAAGCACCGGTGTATCATATTTTCTCATTTTACTCTGGGACTTCCCCATTCTGGTGATCACCTCCCCACTGTGGACTTTTTCAGTACCTATTAATCTACCGGACGTCTCCAACAGATTCGATTTTTCACCTAAAATCGAAAAAGTTAAGCTTTACAGCTCTAATTACGTGCCCCCCAATTTCAACTTCCTTCTGGAAGTAAATCGCACGGCCCCTGATTTCTACCCCCTCCCGGGAGTAAATCGCTTTAGTAATAAAAGGTCTTGATCTCAGTGTTTTAGTCTCGTTTTATGTGAGCACATGGCTTGTGTTGTTTGTGTGTCATGTGCTCTTCCGTCTATTGTCTAGTCCCACCCTCCTTGTTAACCCATTATTAGTTTATTCAGTTCACCTGTTTATTTGTTAATTATTTCTGCTTAAAACTCTCTCTTGTCTGCTGTCCTGTGCCAGTTCATTGTCTTCAGTTTAGTGTGTTGGAGTCATCCTGTCTTGTGTCCAGGCCTTGCCAGCCCAGTTTTGGTGATGTTTTTCCCCTATGGGGTAATTTCTGTTTGTTTATTTGTTTATCAAGATTAAAATAAATATCATTCCTTGCATTCTGGAGTCCTCGCCTCTTCCCTCTACCCGAACGTGACAATAGTAGATTGATTATTTGTCAACTCTTGTTACTGTGATATTTCACAGAATTTTTCATTCACTTTGCATTTTTTAAACAATAATATGATGGAAATTACGTTTTAGACATGCCATGTGATGTCTGGTTTGAGGTTAGCATCTTCAGCTAAAGCAAAAAAGTAGTTAACTCTGTTACTGTCAACTCTGTTACGGTGTGGTGAGAAATTGAGTCCCCCCTGACAATTGGGCCCGCCTAGGACCCTGGGTGTTCCTATTGGTTCACTGGAGTTGTAATAGGTATAGTTTGTAGTGTCTGATTAAAAAAATAAATATATATATATATATAAATGCAGCGAAAACTCGTTTAAATGTATGTAATTTAAAAGAGCGTTATAATGACATAAGACATGGAGAATTTCTCTTTCGTGCTTTTATTTTAGATAGCCTACAATGTGCTACCACTTCTTATGTAAATATATAATGTTACATATAAATACATAAAAACATCAAAAAGACATCATTAAATGTTTACAACCGTTTTCAATTATTTTAACTATGCGTGTCTTTAACTTGTAGTTACCGATAATAATGTTACTAATATGATAAGTCTTGTTAAAATCTCAAGACTGAGAATAGACTATAAAAAGCACTTTTGATCAGGCATTCAACGCAGACGATCCATTGGGGTCCTAAGCAGACTTGATTGTCAGGGGGACTCGATTTCTCATGACAACGGTTTCAAAAGTTTAACAATAATTTAAACAATTAGTAACAGAATCAAACATTCATATTGAGCACATATTGACACCCGAAGCACATTTGTTCAATAAATCTATTTTTAAATGAATCAACTGAGTCACTGATTCAACGATCCATTCACTTGCTTCATTTAGCTCTGAATGAATCATTTAAACGAGTAATTCATTGAATCGCTCATCTAACAGGGACTTTTTTTTCCACAAACTTATCACCATGAAGATAATCTTTTTTTTGTCAATATCACATGTTTAAAACTGTTTAGTGTGTGTGTGTGTGTGTGTGTGTGTGTGTGTGTGTGTGTGTGTGTG
>CAIGQV010018106.1:27896262-27913133 GCA_903798115.1 Danio jaintianensis
GAGAGAGAGAGAAAGAAAGAAAAGAAAGAAAAAAAGAAAGAAAGAGATTTGATTTTCACAACACTTTATTACAAAACAATTAATACATTATTTAAACAATCGACTCACAAAAAAATAATAAATAAATAAATAAATAAATAAAAAAAGAAAACGAAAAAAAATTATAAATTAACCCAAAATGGGAGCAAAAAGCAGCTCATTTTCATAAACCTCACACAGAGCGCCGCCATAACACCACATCAAGTCAAAAGAAGGAAGATCATCCATAGCTTTAAAAAACCTAAAATCAACAAGGATTCTTGACTTGACAGAATTAACAAAAACTGCCAACAAGTTGTGACTCACATTGCCTTCAATTTTTTGCTTTCTGGTACTATATACCGCCATTTTAGCTTGTCCTAATAAAAAATTAAGAAGCTGACATTTAAAACGTTTCCTCTGAACATATTTGAACCCACAAATGAAAATTTTAGTGGAAAAGGTTTCGCCAAAAGATACAAACAAATTCTGTAAAACAGTAAACAAAGGCTCAAGCCTGGAACATTGCGTAAACGTGTGAAAAACAGTTTCTCTCTGCGAGCAGAAAGGGCAGTCGTGACCAACGTCCGGATTTAAAATTGAAATAAAAGCATTAACTGCAACAGCACCATGCAAAATTCTCCATTGCAAATCCCCAAGTCTTTTAGTTAATGGTGACTTGTACAATGATCGCCATTGAGGGTGCTCATCCTCATTCAACTGTAAAACCTCACGCCATGGAGTGTCCACTCTATTGTTTAAACCCATTTTGTTAAAAACTTTAACACATGTTTTATATAAAACCTTCCCAGAAGCTGACTCTGGTCCTATTATTGTCACATCTTTACAATGTAAAAACACACCTTCACAGTTTTCTAAAACGGGAGATAATGACAAAAACGGGAAAACATCATTACAATTTGGAACAGTTAACCCTTCATAATAGTCCTCTAACAACTTGATCTCTTCAGTTGTGAGAGAAGCTCTCCATTGCTCAAGGAGTTTGATAACTGTCCGTTTAGAATGAAGACCCAAATGTCCAGCAACTGAGTCAGCATTCTTAAAGTCTTTTCCAGCTGACTTTAATAAACACTCAAGAGTTGTTATTTTTGCTGATGAAAGAATTTCGTTGAGTGCAGGAAATGGTCCCCTAAACGATATGTCCATGCGTGAACCACAGATTAGAGGTTCTTGTAGCAGCCAGTGTAGAGAAGTTGTGTTTGAGGGTCTGTGCACAGTAAACAAAGTCCATATCTTAAAGATGTTACGGTAAAAAGTTGGAAGTTTGGATAAATCCATCCTTTTAGGATTCAGCCAAAACAAAGTTTTCTCAATGCCCACATTTCCAAAGGACTGCAGTAGCAAAAAAGTTATGGATCTCCAGTTCGCGTCCAATGGTCCACTCAAAAGTCTCTGCACAAACTGAAGCCGAAAAGCAGCTGTTCGGCTCTGTAAATGCACAAGTCCATGACCACCCTCTTCTTTAGGCAAATACAACACAGCTTTCGGAACCCAGTGTAGTTTATCCCAAAAGAAATCTATCAAAATTGACTGAATTTTTGACAAAAAATTTAAAGGAGGATCCACACACATTAACCGATGCCACAAAGATGACGCCAATAAATTATTAATTATTAATATGCGGCCTCTATAAGACATATTTGGAAGTAAAAAATTCCATTTACTAAGACGACCTTTTATTTTTTCAACAACACCTTCAAAGTTTTTTTGTACAACTGCTTCATTTCCTAAAAACACTCCCAAATACTTAAAACCCTCCCTGGTCCAAAGTAAACCATCTGGGAGGTTTGGTTCTCCATTTAACCATTTCCCGATTAAAATGGCCTCGCTTTTAGACCAATTCACTTTGGTAGAGGAAATCACCTTGAAATCATTTAGCAATTTTAACAGCAATTCAACATCATCTTGACAACTAATTAAAACAACAACATCATCTGCATATGCTGACAATTTAAACACATTTGGACATGTTGGAATACACAAACCACACAAATCTGCTCTTAATTTATTTAAAAAAGGCTCAATTGCTAAATCATACAACATACCTGACAAAGCACAGCCTTGCCTTACACCTCTAAAAACCTTAAAAGGAGCACATAAGTCACCATTAACTTTCAAAATACTCTCAACGTCACAGTACAACACCTTAACCATTGAGATAAAACTTGAACTAAAGCCAAAAGCCTCTAGAGCATCCCATAAATACTTATGCTCAACGCGATCAAAAGCTTTTTCTTGATCAAGCGACAAAAGGCCAATATCTAAATTAAGCTTTTTGCCAAGGTCCAAAACATCCCTGATAAAAGATATATTGTCAACAATACGTCTACCAGGTACACAATATGTCTGGTCAGGATGGATCACCTGCTCCAAAACTCCCCCTAATCTGTTTGCCAGGACTTTTGAAAGCAATTTGTAATCATTGCACAACAAACTGACTGGTCTCCAGTTTTTGATGTCGTTTGGATCTCCCTTCTTTGGCAGTAACGTGAGAACTGCTCTACGGCAACTTGTGGGAAGCCGCCCATAGGCCAGGCTTTCTTTGAGCACCTCCAGTAGGTCCGGACCCACCTCCGGCCAAAAGGACTTATAAAAGTCAATTGACAACCCATCAAGTCCAGGTGCTTTCCCACATTCCATGCTTTGGAGAGCCTCCTCCAACTCATCCAGAGTTAAGGCCTTGCGGATCTCAGCATTATCCTCTTTGGACAGCTGAGGCAAGTTTTCAAGGAAGACATTAGTAGTTTGTTTGTGCATAAGATCACTATTATACAAATCCTCATAAAAACTCACCGCTCTTTTTCGAATATCAGAAGGGTCTGACAACAAAGATCCATCCTCTGATTTTAAAGCATGTATAAGCCTTCTTTGCCCATTTTTCTTCTCTAAATTAAAAAAAAATTTAGAAGGTGCATCCATCAACTCTATACTCTGATAACGTGATCTGACCAGCGCTCCTTGTGTTACGGTATCCAATAATTTACCTAAAATATTTTTCTTCTTATTAAGAGAGTCCAAGTGGGCCAAATTAGATGTGCTGTCAACAAGCATTTGAAGCTCTACCAGTTCCTTCTCAATTGATTTCATTGAACGATGAATGTCTCCTGTGACATTAAGAGTATATTGTTGACACAGCTGTTTAACTTGCACCTTTGCAACCTCCCACCACTGCTGCAAACATTGAAATGAAGTTTTTGTAGTTCTAAAATTCTTCCAGAATTCTTTAAAAATCTCCTTAAAATGCTTATCAGACAGTAAATTACTATTAAAATGCCAATACGCACTTTTTGACTTAATAGACCTTCGAGATATAACACACTTTAACAAACTGTGATCAGAGAAACCCACTGGGCAAATTGAACAGCTTCTGAAAAGATTAACCTGGTGCTTAAAACAATAAAATCGATCTAGTCTTGCCAGTGAAATCAGATTGTCATAAGCATGAGCCCAGGTATACTGTCTTTGACTGCCATTAAAATTCCTCCAAACGTCAACAATGTCATGGGTTTTTATTAATTGAATTAGACGCTTCTGTGAAGCCATGTGTGGTTCAACATGATTCCTATCAAGAATGCTCTCAGTGCAATTAAAATCCCCACCTAAAAACAAAACTTTCTCAGAGTCACAATTACTTAAAACGTTACTCAGTGTATCAAGAAAAACCATCCTTTCTAAAGCATTCACTGGGACATACACACATATAAAAATAAAAGAATATTTTTCAAACTGGGCATCAACTTTTAAAAGTCTACCTTTTATGACTTCATCCACCTGATAGGAAACAGGAATGAAGCTCTTAGAGAATAAAATAGCAACCCCACTGCTAGTTGAAGTCAAATGACTTAAAACTGACAATCCATCAAATTCTTTACCCCAGTCAGAACTGTTTAAAGCATCACTATGCGTTTCTTGAATACACAAGACATCAATTCTCTTTTGTTTAATTGTTTCATATATCTGAAACCTTTTCCTAATATCTCTAGCCCCATTTACATTAAGAGAAGCCAAAGAAACCTCCTCCATAGAAAAGAAAGAAAAGCAAAAATAACCCAAGCAAAGAAAACAGAAAAGAAAAAAAAGAAGAACATATTTATGTGTTATCATTACTAAGCTTTGGTTGGGCGTTAAGTTTGCCAAGCAGTTTTTCTAGCCGATACGCCTCCTGTTTATTGAAACCTCCCTCGTTCTTAAAAAACTTAGCTTTTTCCATAAATTGCATGACATCTGGGAAGTATTCCTCAATTCTAACATTCCTGGCATTTTTTGTCACTTTAAGAAAGGACTTTATGTCGTCCACAGTGTAAACTTGGCTTGAAAAACCGCTTAAAGGCAAACTGCACGACACACTGCATTCTGAAAAATCGCTCTCACTCTCAGTTTCGGATTGACTCAAATCGCAATTATCCGTCTTTTTTGTCTGTTTACCGGTATTCTGTTGTTTTAAGCGTCTCTTCTGAGGCGTCTTAAAAGCACTGTCATCCAAATCCATGTCCAAATTCTGATCCTGTTCTTTATTGAAAGACGCTTGTTCTCCGGCTATAACCGGGTTACTGTTCTCTCGCAAAGCATCCACCGCAGCCCGTACTGGATGCTCAAACACCTGTAACGGCCTGTCTCCTTCCACCTCAACCACATCGTTTTTCCTTTCATCATTTGTATCAGTCAGTATCACCTCAGCTACTGTCTGTGGTGCAGATTCCCGAGGCAGACTTGTGCTAGGCGCATCACTAACACCAGCCACAGCAGCCGTGTCATTCTCAGTATCGCGCGCAGCGTTATTTTTTCCGCCATCAGCCGGTAGACGATTTTGATCTGGCTGATTTACTCGACCTGGGCACGCTCGAATCAAATGACCCATTTCACCACAAGCAAAACATTTCATGCTGTTTGTAGTAACAAATATTACATAATTAAATTCATCCTGACGAAAGTTTAAAGCCACGTCTAATTCATCCAAGTTGTCCTGCAAAATCATATAGGCATAACGACGAAAAGACACAACATGCTTTAACAGCGGCGACTTGCACCCGATTGGGATCATTTTTATCGGGGAAACAAGTTTGCCGTAACGAGAAAGCATTCCTGTCAGCACCTCGTTTGAAATAAAAGGTGGTACATTGGACAAAGTTATTCTTTTAGATGGGGTAGACAGGGGAAGCACCGGGGTGAAAATTCCACCGATCACTATCCCACTTTCAACTAACTGATTCGCCAAGTCCACAGTCTTTACAAATACTACGATGGCGTTATTCATACGAGATGCTGACAGGATGTTTTCAGTGCCCACAACTTCACCTATAGCTAAACTACACTCTTCCACACTAACAGCGGAGTCCACTTTGATTCCATGACGCCGTGTCAGAAAATCAAAGCTCCGACTCCCCGTCATCGCCATTCTCACACGAAAACCGAGAGCAGATGCTCCGGTATAAGTTTAATTAATTCTCTTTCTCAATCTAATGTGGTCAATAACCTCAAAAAAGAAGAGAAAAAGGATAGAAAAAAGTAAGTCTCTCGTACCTACACACGCACCAAACACTCACTCAAAGCTCCGCCCACTCACTCAGCACATGCGCAGCAGAAAGAAAGAAAGAAAGAAGAAAGAGAGAGAGAGAGAGAGAGAGAGAGAGAGAGAGAGAGAGAGAGAGAGAAAGAAAGAAAAGAAAGAAAAAAAGAAAGAAAGAGAGAAAGAAAGAAAAACAAAAGAAAGAAAAAATAAAAACAAAAGAAAATAATTAAAGCCCAAATGGAGAAAAGAAAAAACAAAAATGAAAGAAAGAAAGAAAGAAAGAAAGAAGAAAGAGAGAGAGAGAGAGAGAAAGAAAGAGAGAAAGAAAGAGAGAAAGAAAGAAAGAAAGAAAGAAAGAAAGAAAGAAAGAAAGAAAGAAAGAAAGAAAGAAAACGCTTTAAAAAAAAAACTAACAGGAAACAGGAAAAAAAACACACACAAAAAACTTTCACTATGATGCACTGAGATTCATATTCATTATTTTGTTAGCACTGTAGGTACCTAACAATCTGGAAAAAGCATTAGAATCTGCTTCTAAATAAAACTAGCAGCAGCACAGCTCCGTTTATGACTCAAATAACTCCAGGACAGAAACTGTAGGTAATGGAGACCCGATGCAAAGGACAGAAAATAGCAGCTTCACGTGTAATTACAGCTGTGTGTGTGTGCGCAAGAGCAGGGCAGCGCTGACATGACCACACTGAAGCCTGATTAAGGGTCACTGCCTGTTAAAACATATATTTAGGCAGAGCTATGGAGGCTTTTAAAACCCACACACACACGCACACACGAGCAGAAATGACATGCAAAGTAAGTGAGGAGCATTTTAAGAGGATAAACACACACACATATACACACTCGTGTCAATGCTCTGTAAAATGTAATGAGTACCTCTGCTGCCCCACCAAAAGAGTCAAATGAAAAACTGCTTCTCAACATCTGCGTCTGTAAACTCTTCTAAAGAACGCTTCTAAAAAGGGGTTCACAGACTGATGACATAAGAGTCTTTTTAAAAAGAGCCTTTTAAGTTGCTGAGATGCCAACAAAGTTACAACAATGCTAACAAAACTTTTACATTTACATTAACGCAATTGCAGAACATTATTGTTAATGTCATAACAGAACCTTTGAGTTGATATTTATGCCCATATATGTTCTGCTGTGTTCACACCAGACGCAACATGTGCGAATAAATCACGCTATTCGCGAGTAAATAGATGCATGAACATTTTGAGTTTACTCGCTTCATTCGTGCGTCAAATTGACTTCACAATAGACGCTGATTTGCGTCATGGGCAGGGCTTCTGTCTGCCCAGTGACTCTAGCTTCATTGCTAAATGGCTAACATGGATTTTATTGAGAGAGTAGCTGTGTTTATGTGCTTTAGGAAGGCTGAAAAACAGCATAGATTCATTCGGCGTCGTGTCTGAGTGCAGAGGAGCACCCAGCTCTGTGAGTTCAACTCCTCCAGAAACTATACCTGGATGATGGAGGCTTTCAGCGGTGCTTCAGACTGAGCAGAGCCCAGTTTGATGAGCTGTTGTCCGGTGTCTGCAAGAGGATTTCTCCTCACGACACCAACAACAGTCCCTACATCATAATCATGGCCCTACAAGAGCAAGCTCCTGATTGGTTAGCGAATGTCCACTAAAGTTCAAATTTTCCAACCCAAGTGATTTGCGTTTCATGCGCAAAACGCTCAATTCGCGCCGCTTCATTCATGACATGTCTATTTGCATCTTTGCATTGACAACATGTAACTCACTCCTGCTTGACGCTTCATCTGCATCTGGTGTGAACACACCATTAGGCTCATATGATGTCATAAAAAGAACATTTCAGTTTCTATGATGTCATTAAAAAGCTTTTGAATTCCTATGATGTCATAGAAAGTAGATACTCCAGAGAAGCGTTAAACTCCTGTAAAGTCATGATGTCATAAGAATGCAATTAAAGGGACAGTTCACACAAAAATTTAAATTCGGTCATCATTTACTCTTTACTTGTTTCAAACCTGTTTATCTTTCTTTCTTCTGTTGAACACAAAAGAGGACATTTTGAAGAATGCTGAAAAACCTGTAACCACTGACTTCCACAGTAGGAAAAACAAACACTATGGAAGTCAATGGTTTCTAACATTTTTCTAAATATCTTCTTTTGTGTTCAAGAGAAGAAAGAAACTTGTCAAGGTTTGGAACCACTTGAGGGAGAGTAAATAGTGAGTAAATCATCACCATCATAACTTTTGGGTGAACTATACCTTTAAGTTCCTATGACGTCATAAAAAGAATCTTGACTGTTCCACAATTCCATAAGAGAATCTTTAAACTCCTGTGAAGTCATTTATGAACCATTATGATGTCATAAGAAATCAATTAAAGGGATAGTTCACCCAAAAAATGAAAATTCTAACGTAATTTACCATTGACTTCCATAGTATTTGTTTTTCCATTTAACATTTTTCTAAATATCTCCTTTTGGGTTCAACAGAAGAAAGAAACTCGTAAAGGTTTGGAGAGGGAGAGTAAATAGTGAGCAAATTATCATCAGTTCATTTTTAGGTGAACTATGTTCCTATATGATGTATTCAATAGTTACTATCATGGAAGTCAATGGTTATAGGTTTTCAGCATTCTTCAGAATATCTTCTTTTGTGAAAGAAACTTTTAAAGGTTTGGAACCACTTGAGGGAGAGTAAATAGTGCGTAAATCATCACCATCATAACTTTTGGGTGAACTATCCATTTAAGTTCCTATGACGTCATAAAAAGAATCTTGACTGTTCCACAATTCCATAAAAGAATCTTTAAACTCCTGGAGTCATAAAAAAGATTTGAACCATTATGATGCCATAAGAAAGCAATTAAAGTGATAGTTCATCCAAAAAATGAATGAATGAATTCTGTAAGAATTTACCACTGATTTCCATAGTATTAGTTTTTCTATTTAACATTTTTCTAAATATCTCCTTTTGTGTTCAACAGAAGAAAGAAACTGGTAAAGGTTTGGAGAGGGAGAGTAAATAGTGAGTAAATAATCATCAGTTCATTTTTGGGTGAACTATCCCTTTAAGTTCCTATGATGTATTATTACATCATGCATTACACATAATATGCATAATTCGCATTTATTATTATTTGTATTATTATTTAATGCATTGTCATGAGTGATAATACAAAATATGTGTATTTTATATTATTATTAATTGTATTATTATTATTAATAATTAAATTAATAAAATTACATTTTAAAATATTCAATTGCTTAATTATAGTACAAAATATTTTACAAAATGGAAATAACCAAAATGTGTATTTTATATTATTATATTAAATATCTGCTTTTGGGTTTTGGGGCTCAGAAGAAAGAAACTCGTAAAGGTTTGGCACCACTTGAGGGAGAGTAAATAGTGAGTAAATCATCATCAGTTAATTTTTGGGTGAACTATCCCTTCAAGTTCCTATGATGTCATAAAAAGAATCTTGAGTGTTGCACAATTCCATAAGAGAATCTTTAAACTCCTGGAGTCATAAAAATAATTCATTTTGATTTGAACTCGCATCATGTTTAATAAAAGAGCCTCATATGCTGTACTGAATATCTGAAGAGAGAGGTCTGGCTTAAATGTGCAGACGTCTGTATCTGATCTACACGACTGTTCGGCAGCTTCTGGTATTGAGTGACAGAAATATAATGCCAGGAGGAACATTGTGTGTAAAATGGAGAACAGTGAGAATCAGCAGAGGAACGGATCTTAAATATTCACAGGCTATATGCCCGGGCGCCGCAGCATGGCTGCCCACTGCTCCGGGTGTGTGTTCACGGTATGTGTGTGTTCACTGACTGTGTGTGTGCACTTGGATGGGTTAAATGCAGAGCACAAATTCCAAGTATGGGACACCATACTTGGCCACACTACAATTCACTTCACTTCACTTTATAAATATTCACAAGCGGTCAGATCAGAGGCTGGAGTCTGGAGTGTGACGACCGAACGCAGGTGCTGTGTGTGTGTGAGACAGCATTTAACCTTGACATGATTGGATTGTTTTCAGTGAGTGTGTGTGTGGTCGAGTGTGTGCTTCAGCAGCCGTCTTGGGGATCATGATCACGGTGTATGTGCGTGTGTGTGTGTGTACACATCTCCAGGAATCTTCAGTTTCTCTGTGAATAGTGCCTGTATATAAATAAATCTCACACAGTGAGCGATCAGGTTTAGGGTGGATTATATTACGGCCTATACGTCTGCATACAGTTTCAGTTGAACTACAGTGAAGCAGACAGACAAAAACAGAACCAGCAGAAAGATTCAATTTCTGTCAACATCTCTGGAGTCGGTATGAGATCTCATATCACGAAAAACGGCTTTTCTGACTGTTCTCACTTCTGGTTATGAGACTTACGTACTGCGAGTCTCACATTCACAATGAGGATTAATTACTTTTAGAATTGCAAAACAACTGGTGTTAAATTAAAAAAAAATTATTATTACACCATTTTACATAATATGCATAACACCATACATTATACATAATATGCATAATTCTTATTTATTATTATTTGTATTACTATTATTAATGCATTGTCATAAGTGATTATAGTATAAAATATGTGCATTTTATATTATTATTATTATTATTATTTACAATCAAAAAAGTTAATTAAATTTAATTAAATTACACTTTTTTTTACAAAATAGAATTAACCTAAATGTGTATTTTATATTATTATTATTATTATTATAATAAACTAAATTAAACATTTTCCCAGTGTTGGGTTGCGGCTGGAAGGGCATCCGCTGCGTAAAACATATGCTGGATAAGTTGGCGGTTCATTCCGCTGTGGCGACCCCAGATTAATAAAGGGACTAAGCCGAAAAGAAAATGAATGAATGAATGAATAAATTAAAAATTTTACATTACTTTGTTACATTACAAAATGTTTTACAAAATGGAAATAACCAAAATGTGTATTTTATATTATTATCAAAAATAATAATAATAATAAATTAAATAAATTTTTTTATATTTCATTATATTACAAAATATTTTACAAACTTTAAATAACCTTAAAAATAAATGTCAAAATTCTGTAATGTAATCAATTCAAATCTGCGATACTTAAAGGTTCAAGAAATATTATTTTTATTATAATTATTATTACTATTATTATTATTTAGAATTATGAAATAATTTTTTTTTACATCAGTATTACATTATTTGATTATATTCCAAAATATTTTACAAAATGAAAATAACCAAAATTATATTACCATTATTATTATTATTATTATTAAAATATTATATAAAACATACAAATATAAAATATAAAAAATATTATTATTATTATTATTAAAATATAATAAAAATATACAAATATTACAATTATTATTATTATTATTATTAAAATATTATATAACATACAATTTTTTTAATTATTATTAAAATATAATAATAATAATAATAATATACAAATATTAATATTATTCTTATTAAAACATTATATAAAACACAAATATAAAATTTATTATTATTATTATTATAAAAATATAATATAAATATACAAATATTACAATTATTATTATTATATTATTATTATTATTAAAATATTATATAAAACATACAAATATTAAAACTATTATTATTATTAAAATATAATAAAAATATACAAATATAAAAAATATTATTATTATTAATGTTAAAAACTAAATTAAATTCATATTTCATTATATTACTAAATGTATTACAACATTTAAATAATCATAAAAATATATGTCTACATTTTGTAATGTAATCAATTCTGATATGTAATACTTATAAGTTCAAGAAATATTATTATTATTATTATTATTATTATTATTGAAAATATTAAAAAATATTAAATGAAAATAACCTAAATGTGTTTTATATTACTATTATTATTAAAATGTTATACAAATATAAAAATTATTATTACTATTATTAATAATGTTAATAACAAACATTTAATTTACATTATTTCATTATATTACAAAATATATTACAACATTTAAATAACCATAAAAATAAATGACAAAATCCTGTAATGTAAATAATTCAGACCTAATAAGTTTATGTATTATTATTATTATTTTTTATAAATGCATTGTGACATTGACTTATAACATACAATATATTATTTTAATAATAAATATAAATGCATAAATAAAAAGCCTGTTCAAGTCTAAGAGTCAAAGAGAGTGTAAAATACATTATAAACGGCATTATAGATGACAAACACCACATTTTGTTTTCATAAAGAACATTATTAATGAATCAGAATGAGCCAGCAGACTTCAAATGAACTCAAACACCTTCGCAAACTATGTTAAAAATGTCAAATCTCAGAGACACAGCTGAGAGTGAATGAAGCCCCCTGATGGCAGGTCACACTGAAACACTGCGCTTTTATTGTGTGTCTGTTTCCTGTTAATTAAACTGCTTTTTCTGCCCTGACGAGTCTTTAAAACAAGAGTAAAACCCCATGACGCTCTTCACTGTCACATTGCATGCTCAGTATTGTAAAGCGGCACCATCTTTAGCATGGCCCTGATTTCACGCTCAGATTTAAGGTTCAGAATGGACAAAAAACCCTTCTGGGCTCTTTTGTGAAAACTCCCAGCATCCTCCTGCACCTCCGCAGTGTTTGCCTGGGACTTGGCAAACATAAGAGTAAATGCTCATTTTGACAGCCAGACACTGATACATTTCATTCCAGACCTCTGGCTACCCACAATGCATCTAATTCCGGCCAAGAACGAACCATTATAGACAATTTAGACTTGCAGATTAACCCTATAAAGCCCACCGAATCAAATCTGAAACCTGTTGCAAAATCAGTTACGTGTCGGGCTGCACAATATATCGCAAAATATCGTTATCGCGATAATAGTATATGCAATATACTGTTTGAATCGCAGACATGTGTGATAAATGACATTTATTTTATGGATTGGTTATCTAAATTTGACCAATCAGACGGGGCCTTAGTATCTTTATCCCACGCCTCCATAGTAGTTGCTGCTTTCCTATTGACTGGAGTGGCCCAAAGGTGAACCCGGAGCTGAAAATAAACACTAATGGGCGGAGTTGTGACGAGAGAGGAAAATGACAACAGCCAATCAGAGTCAGAATATCTGCTGAGCTTTTCACTCATTTATTGTGTTTTAAAGACTAAGGGCTCTATTTTAACGATCTAGGCGCAGTCTAAAGCGCATGACGCAAAAGCATTAAGGGCGTGTCCGAATCCATTTTTGCTATTTTAAGGTCTGACAGGGTTGTGCTTATTCTCTTAATGAGTTATGGGTGTGTTTTGAGTATAACGTGCATTAAACCAATCAGGGTCTCATCTCTCATTCCCTTTAAGAGTCAGTTGCGTAGCGCCATGGTGCATTTGCTATTTACATGGCGGACTTTGTAAGTGGAAAAACGCTTCACTGGCGAGAAAACAGTTAAACAGAGCATCTGCAGCGCGAGGATAAAGAACCAGCCTCCTCCATTAGGCCTCTTTACTTTCTCTTTACTTTACTTTTACTCTTTACTTTACTCCTTTACTTTCGTGGATAAGGAAACGGTGTTGTACGCACTCCACTGAAGACATCCATCAGCCTATATATTTAATTAAGTTTGTTAAGCACAAAGATTTGTTTCAAAACTATTTCTAAATTCAGTTCTAATTTCCAGCAAAGAATAAATGAACAATAATAATGAAGTGTGGTCAAAAAACTGAGTTATATCCAAACACACGTCCTGTTTCTATGCCCCATATGGTGATGCAGACATCTCCAAAACCCCAGGTGGACAAATCTAAGCTTGTTTTTATTAAAACAAATATAAATATGCATATAATAAATAATACTGCTAATAATAATATCATTATACAAATGCAAGTTGTGGGTGTCACGGTGGTGCAGTGGGTAGAACGATCGCCTCACAGCAAGAAGGTCGCTGGTTTGAGCCCCGGCTGGGTCAGTTGGCATTTCTGTGTGGAGTTTGCATGTTCTCCCCATGTTGGCGTGGGTTTCCTCCGGGTGCTCCGGTTTCCCCCACAGTCCAAACACATGAGCTATAGGCGAATTGAATAAGCTAAATTGGCCGTAGAGTATGAGTGTGAATGCAAGAGTGTATGGGTGTTTCCCAGTGTTGGGTTGCGGCTGGAAGGGCATCCGCTGCGTAAAACATATGCTGGATAAGTTGGCGGTTCATTCCGCTGTGGCGACCCCAGATTTATAAAGGGACTAAGCCCTTTATAAATCTCAAAATGAATGAATGAATGAAATGCAGATTGTCATGAATAAACTGAAAAAAGCCCCCTGAGATGAAGAAGGCATGAGGCAGTGGTTTTTATATTTATGTAGAAAATAATACTTTTTATAATATTTTAATCCTTTAATTCTTTTTCATCTGTAAAGATATTTGCGTATTGCTGTACATCCGGTGTGTATTAAGCAATGTGTACGCATTTAAGACGCACAACTAACGCGCTCTGCACTGGACTTTAGACCAGCTTTCAGGTCTATTGCACAATCCATTTCAGTTTATCAAAATAGCAACGCGCCAACAATGCACCTGAACACACCTCCTTTATAGACCAGCACATACATGAGTCCACAAAGTGGCGCAAACAGTTTTTGCTATTTAAACAATGTGGCACAAAACGGGAAAATTAGGCTTGCGTTGGTCTTGCGCTGGGTGTATGATAGGACCCTAAATGTTTGCGCCTCGACAGTTTATTAGTCTGAATTAGATCTGAAAAATATATTTTACCCATTTACTTTAATATCATTAAATGAATAAATGATTTAAAAACATAGCTAATAAAAATAGTCTTTTTTCTAGGGAAATTGTATATCATAAGAAATATTGTTATCACAATACTCAACAATAGCATCGCATAGTTTTCCAGTATCGCGCAGCCTTAGTTACGTGCATTAAGATGTCTGACTGAAGGTTGTCAAAAGTATCGAGTTCGGTACCAATCGGTACTGATATTTTAAAAACGTCCATTTCCCGCTAACATTTGAGCGCGTTCTTAAAGGTCCCATGAAATTGAAATAAAGTTTTTTATAGATGTTAGTATCAGCATTATTTGTTTTTAGGCTATCTATAAGCTAGTGTGCTCCAAAACAGTGACACAATTCGGATTTAGAAGATATAAAAGTGATGTAAAGCTTGTAAAGTTTGTCACTTCCGCCCAAATGGACCAACGGTTTTATTCACGTCACCTCACACTTCAGTTTCTCATCTCATCATAACCAATCAAATGCTCTCTAGTGTCTGACATGCCCCGCCCTCTTTAAGATGCTTCTCATTTGCTTTTCATTTGACGCACTTGAGCTCAACCACTCTCACTGGCAGAGCTGTGATGAAATAAAAAAACTATTGGCTGTTTTTAAAAAAGGGGAGGAGCTACTCTATGTCCCACCCTCTCATCGTGTTTCGGTTGAGATTACGTCAAACATTGAATAGAAATGCATATTTCAAAGCACTTCATGGGACCTTTAAACACCTATGATTGGCCATTTGAATGGCTCCAATCTTAGCTCTAATGTTAGCAGAAAATGGACATTTTAAGTCCATTAAGTACAGATTGGTGGCGAATGTATCTACTAATGCTAGTTTGGTCATTTATTTTCTTAATTTGGCAATCGTCGCCTGGGAAACGGTTTGAATTCCCATTAAGTAACATAGCACACATACACCGACACAGTAAGAAATGTTGGTGTTTTGAGTTAATCTAATGTTTATAGTCTGGACTGCAAAGCAATACTAAGTATTGTTCATCAAAATTCATTTTATTTTTTAATAATTACGCTATTTTATAATTTGTTTTTATTGTTGATTTTCAACCAAAACTGTAAAATGTTTAAAAAAAATGAAAATATATTTCATTTTCCTTCGGCTTACTCCTTGATTATCAGGGGTCACCACAGCGGAATGTACTCGGGACTCGAACCAGTGACCTTCTTGCTGTGAGGCGACAGTGCTAACCACTGAGCCACTGTGCTGCCCAAAAATATATTTAAAAATAGTAATTATTATTAACTATATAATGAAATTATAATAACATAGCTATTGAATGTTGGTTAGACCATGAACACTTAATAAGTCAAAGAAAATGTCGTTAATAAATCAACCACAATTGAGATAAATGAAGCATTGCAAAAATACAAGCTCAAGCGCAAATCATAATATAAAAGAGAGAGGAAAAAAACATGAACCCATAAGAAAAAAAGATTAAACAAGCTCATTTCGTGGA
Organism: Danio jaintianensis; assembly: GCA_903798115.1. NCBI lineage: Eukaryota > Metazoa > Chordata > Actinopteri > Cypriniformes > Danionidae > Danio > Danio jaintianensis. The sequence continues at coordinate 27,912,086 of CAIGQV010018106.1, forward strand.
CTTTTGCAAATGAAGAACAAATGAAAAAACTGCAGAAAAAGTAAGGGGAGATATAACGCACAACCAAGCTGGAAAAAAGAGACAAAAAATAATTTTCCAATTCACTCAAAAGATCAAAATGAAGAAAAACGAAACATGCAGCTTTAAAATGCAAGACGTTCCGTCCGGCGGCAGCAGCAGGGGAGGAGTTTCATGCAGTGATGTCATCGCATGCAGCTCAGCCAATGGGAGGACAGCGGATCATTCACGGAGGAGCAGAGAGAGAGTGAGAGGAGAACAGAAGAGATTTCTGACCTGTAAATCTTCCACGACGCTCGACTAGACGATGAGATCCGTCCTTCACAGACAATTATAAAAGCTGACGGCTGAAGAGAGACACAGAGATGAGCAGAAGGTTATCATGAAGTCTGACCGCACAGACAGATGAAGGTTAAACACATCTCATGGAGGAGAGAAGAGGAGAAAACAACACTTTATGAAGACACACAGAGACGAAAACAACATCAACACTTCAGAAACACTGCTCCGCTAGTGATTGATAGAGTGAAAAGAACAGCCTGAACAGAAACACACTTATTTTTCAAGATGTACAATTCATGATACATTAGCAACAAGTTTTTACATTGCAAAAAACAAAACAATAATAATTTTACAAGTTTCTTAGAGTTAAACAGCTGACTTGAACCATTTTTTAATTCATCTAGATGATTTCTTGTTCTGGCGGGGTCTCTTTTAGCTTAGCTTAACATAATGAATTAAATCGGATTAGACATTAGCATTTTGTTCATAAAGTGATTTTTTTTTTTTTGAAGACAGAAGTGGAAGCACACAGAGACGAAAACAACATCAACACTTCAGAAACACTGCTCTGCTACTGATTGACAGAGTGAACACTGGCCTGAACAGAACACACAATTATTTTTCAGCATGTAAAATCCATGGTACATTAGCAACAAGTTTTTACATTGCAAAAAACAAAACAATAATAGTTTTACAAGTTCCTTAGAGTTAAACAGTTGACTTGAACCATTTTTTAATCCATTCAGCT
>CAIGQV010018106.1:27935144-27946679 GCA_903798115.1 Danio jaintianensis
ACTCCCAAGAGTGCAAGGGCAAAGTGTTTCTGTCAAATCAACACACTTTGTCCTGGCATGCAGAATACAGCATTTAGAGTTGTTTTTAGCAGACCTGTTGACAATGCTGTACACAAAACGTTTCAAAAATGCAATGTACACCATTGCCATAAACATACCAGGCTTTCAGCAGCGACATTTGCAAAACCTCAACTGTGACAACTAAAGCAGTTTTAATTTACTAGAACTTCATCAATCTACACTGTAAAAAGTGCTCTAGAAATAAAGATAAATTAAAATTGAATTACATATATATACTGCCATAAATACATTCTGAACTCTCTCACACACGCACACGCAGACACACACACACACACACACACACACACACACACACGCAGCTGATTTTGCGAACAAAGGCCACTGAGAGCTTTGGGCAGAAGGCTGAGAGCCACAACTCCAGCTCACTCGCTCTCAATTAGCCTCCGTTGAAGGAGAGCCGGGTTTCCGACAGCTTGGCGGGAGATTCCATCACCATGGCGACAGTGGAACCCCAGAGAATGAATAGAAAGCGTTCTGGAATCCAGCAGCGTGGAGAGAGAATCAGATCTTATTAACAACGGGGAATATTAGACCGGCACAAAGGGGGACGAGCGCTTTTATTAGCGAAATACAGATTAATATAGACCATGAAACTGCCGCTAAATAAATCCGGTGTGCTAAAAATAGAGTAATATCCCACAGGTTTGTATTAGTTACCATTGACATCCATTGAAATTCCTCTCATGCTCGAGTTGAACTTAAAGGGTTTGTTCACTTCAAAATTAAATTCTGCAATCATTTACTCTCCCTTTACTCACTCCAAATCTTTTGTTCTGCTGAACACAAAAGAAGATATATTGAAGACTGTTGGAAACCTGTAACCATTGACTTCCATAGTATTTGTTTTTCCGACTATGAATGTCAGTGGTTACAGGTTTCCAACATTCTGCAAAATATCTTCTTTTGTGTTCAACAGAAGAAAGAAACTGAAACATGTTTGGAACAAAAGAGAGTAAATGATGACAGAATTTAGATTTTTGGGTGAACTGTCCCTTTAAAGTGTGAACAGATCAAAGCGCAACAGGACAATTTTACAAAAACGGATTAAAAGTGCAGCACACTGTCAGCTTCATCAATTATTAAATATGTCAACAGATGAAACATTAAGCCAATGAAGGGAAAAACTACACCAGGTAAACAACATTAACCCAATGAGAAGAAAAAAAAAATACACCAAGTAAAGCAAGACAAATATGAGTTTGTGAGGTTTTTGTCCCTTATGTGGATCAAGGCTGCAATAATGTGATAAAAAGATATTCTTTAAAAATTTGAAATATTATTATAATTTAAAATTAATGTATTCTATTCGAATATATACTAAAATATAATTTATTCCTGCAATGCAAAACTGAATTTCTTACAGCGTTGTTCTGACATTAGGGCTGCACAATATTGTAAAAATCTGACATTGCAATATTTTGTATTTCTGTGGTATATATTGTGATGCGACAGCTTTATTAGGAAATAATTCTTCATTTTGGAACAACTGAGGTGATTTTGTAGGATACATATAATATTTTGAATCTCCAATACTACATAAACACATTTCAAGCATAGATGAATACAATATAGCAAAGATAAAAGTAAATTTTTGTTTTCTGGAGAGTCTAACAGTATTGAGGTATAGATATTATACTAACTATAATAATAAGTATCATAATCATAAGAATAATAATAATCAACACTGCATAGTCTCATAATGCAATCTTTATTAAAGTTACAAACATTATAATTTCTTGTAGACCAATGATTTAAACTCTGAAATATTGAAATCACATGCCTTAAAGGGATAGTTCACCCAAAAATGAACTCACCCTTCACTGGTTTCAAACATTTCTGAGTTATAAAAATATCTTCTTTTTGTGTTCAACATAAAACAGAAACTCATAAACGTTTGAAACAAGTGAATGGTGAAATTAAAATGGTGAGTAAAGTTAAATTTTTGGGGGAACTATCTCTTTAAAAATGCATGCAGTAGATACATATTTACTCTTTTATGATTAAACTCTGCATTGGTTATAAATCAACTGTATAACCAACTATAATCCCAACTCAACATTGCATGTTCTGCGATGTGACTATTGCGGATGCGGACTATTGCGAATGTGACTATTCAGCGGATGCTGAATCAAAATCATATATTGTGCAGGCCTATCTGACATGATTATGAAATCATTCTAATATAAATGTTTGCTGCTAGAACATTTTCTTAAAGCTTAGAATTATGCACCGTCATAATTTTGTTCAGAATTTTTAACAAAAAATAAAAAAATAAATAAAATAAAACAAACATTGTCAAATTTAGAAAGAATTGCGAATGTTTTTGTCCCTTATGTGGACCAAGGCTGCATTAATTTGATAAAAAATTTGAAATATTATTATAATTTAAATACTGTTTTCTATTTGAATATATACTAAAATATCATTTATACCTGCAATGCAAAACTGAATTTCCAACAGCGTTCTTCTAATATAAATATATGAAATCATTGTAATATAAATGTTTGCTGCTTGAACATTTTCTCAAAACTTTGAATTATTAATGTAAAACAGTTGCACTGTCAAATTTTTTATCAGAATTCTTAACAAACAAATAAATAAATAAAATAAAACAAACATTGTCGAATTGAGATTGAAACATTATAAATGCCTTTACACCAGGTAAAGCAAGATGAATAAGATATTCTGAGGTTTTTGTCCCTTATGTGGACCGAGGCTGCATTAATTTGATAAAAATAAATATAGTAAAAATGTGAAATATTATTATAATTTAAAATGACTTATATCTATTTGAACATATACTAAAATATCATTTATTCCTGCCATGCAAAATTGAATTTCCAACAGCGTTCCTCTAATATGATAATAATAATAATCTTTATTTTTATATAGCGCCTTTAAAAGTAGCATCTTAAGGTATTTTACAGACATAAAATGTGCAGCAGTAAAAGATACATACAAGGATGAATGCAAAAAAATATACAATAATAAAAATAATTAAATATACATAAAATAATAATAATAATAATAATAATCATAATAATCATAATAATAATAGTATAAAATCAAATAAAAAAAATCTAATTATTTATTTGTCTGGCATTATAAATGAAATCAAATCAATTAATTATGAAATCATTCTAATATAAATGTTTGCTGCTTGAAGATTTTCTCAAAATTTAGAATTATTAATGTTAAAATAGTCATATTTTAGTTAAAAAAGGATTTATTCAGAATTTAACAAATAAAATGTAACAAAAAACAATGTTTATTTGAGATGGAATCTTTTGCAACATTATAAATGCCTTTACAGAAACGTAAATGGCTTTACAAATTAATATATTCTTTTTCAATACATCTTTTAAAGACTGCAGTGTAAATTTAACTAGACAATGGTATATAAATTAACAGAGTCAATTTGGACTGAAAGCAACTGGTTTTTAATTGGTTGTAGGTGGCTGGTATATCTGAGATTGTGACGTTTTGTCGCCTCAAGGCTACAGTCTGAGACGTCGCTATAGTCCTCTGGGAGACAAACGTATGGCAGTCGTCTGGACGGCTTCTCTTCATTAGGGCTTATGCATGTCTGCACTCCCAAACCCACAACACAACCACACAAAGATCCTAATGATAGCCACAATAAATCACTGCATGTCGTTAATAAACAAAAGGTACAACCATCAGGAATTAATTGAGACATTCTGACTGCATGATATTGGGAAAAACTGACTGAAAAACTGTTTTGTTTTGCTGCGAAATCAATAATTTTTCACCAGATGACTTGAATAGCTCAATTGGGAAAGACTTCATGATATTATATTGACTGGGAGAACTTCATAGGACAGTTAATCTGCATAAATGAAACAGCCAGCATTTTGTTTTTATTTTTTGGTGCTAGTATTAGAGTATAAATATAATAATCAAATGTAAATTAATAACACTGCATAGTCTTCATTGCATAAAAAGTTGAATAGAAATAATCTTTGATAAAACTACAAATGTTATCATTTCTTGTAGACAAATGGTCTAAATGCACTTGAAATCTATGTTCACACTGCAGCCAAACGTGTCCCGAATCAGATTTTTTTGCCCACATGTGACTCAGGTAATGCCCAAACCACATGGAATCTGATCTTTTCACTTCAGATTTGTGCCACTTTCATATGTAGTATTAAATCAGACACAGATCTGATGTTTTGCAATCCGACCGCAGTGTGAACGGTTATGTCGCATTTCATGTCACTTTTACATAATCTTTGAGTGACATGCGTCATCATTCTGTGCTGCAAACATCATCTACTCCTCAGCAGCATAGTACAATAGCACACAGGGCAATAACTTTACCACAGGAAGTTGGTTGTTCATTTTGAAAAAAAATTTGAAGGCAAAACTGGTGCTTGTTAACCAATCTGGTTAACGATTGGGGCACAGGTTGATCACGAAGCTGAAGAGCATCAGGGGGTGTTGCGGATAGGGGATCCGTGCGCAAAGGAGGGTGCACTTTTATTTTAAGGGGGAACTTTCTATCAGAGAGAAAAAAGGGCAGGTACTCAAGCACCCAAACCCACCTTCTGCACGTGCCTGCTGTTTATAACAAAGTAAAATGAAGTAACTCAATTAAGTAACTTTAAAAAGAAATAAACCAACTCCACCTTCACAGTTCAGTCTGCGGCTGCTCATTAACCCTTGATGAGTTCACTACACCGGTGGTCAGAAAGACGCGCACCGCGGTTATCATAAATCACAGCTATGCAAAAAAATCTGATCTGAGCACTAAGCCTCGCGGTGTAAACGTAGCCTTACAGTCTATACATTACAGATCTAATACCAGTCAACTTTCCTAAGGCATGAACAAACTGAAGTCGATGTTGCATATTCTGACTATTGTGGATTTGCACATGAAACGATATATTGTACAGCCCTAATTCTGAAAATAGTTGTTTCCATCCACCTATTTTTATGCGCATTTTGGCTTATTGCATAAAAAATGCTAGATGAAAATGGCAAGATGCACATACATTTTGAAGATGCAAAACTAATGAGCACACCTGAGTAGAATGAACATTGTATTCGATAAGAAAAGAAATGTGCTTAAACTACGGTGAAACACTTCTACCGTATAAATTCCAGTATGCGCATTAAAGAAGTCATGTGATTTTGATATAAGAGAAAATGTGATGATAAAAATAGATGCGATGCACAGCATTAATGGACAAACCAGCGAGCCGACCATATCGTAATACATCTGAAATGTTGCTTTGCTCATTCTAAAATGCCTTAAAAAGAGCGGTCCACAGCAAGCCAACAGCTTGCACCATGTGCAATCTGCTAGCATCATGGGGAAACGAAAATAAAAATTGTGTACGCACACTTAAAAATGGAGCACTGACGACCCATATCGCTGATGAAAGATCTCTGATGAAACTTTCTCATCCATAATAATGAAGTTACTTCTCATTAATAATGCGCGGTGATTGGATCAAACCAGCTTTTTCTCTTGAATTAATGCACAGAAACGCTGAAAACCTGATGACGTCACTGTGTACTGGCTGCCAATCACCACTCAGAATTTGCGCATTTACTTCATGGCCGTAACGTTGCTTCAAAATTTCTTTTTAAACAGAAAGAACATATTTGCTCTAAAAAAAAAAATGCAAAAATAACCAATTTTCACTCTATAGTGAGATATATGTGTCCTAATAGTGTTTTTATAAACATCTTACACATATATAGATGTCTGTCAACATCTCAAAAAATGTGTTTTAGGGATTCATGACCCTTTAACAAAAGTCTGTCAGTCATCGCAGTGGTCCAGTATTATTATTATTCTATTATTATTCCCTCCAGAACTGTCTTGAGCTCCCAAAGAGCATCTCATGCCTGCAAAATGCAGCGCATTCACTGCGTTCATTGGGTTTCGTCTTCATCTTCATCATTTATTAGAGAAGAAAAAGACTCACGCAGCTTCTACCACAGCAAATTCCATTGATATTTTGGCAAAAATTTATCAAGAAGTGAAGATTTTGTTCTCTTTGACTCATTGGATTGAAATGCTACATTATTCGCAAATCTTTTAAGCAATATTTAAGCTTTGCACATAAATTTAATTAACATCTTTGGATGTAAACAGCTAATTATGTAAAATAACAATAGTGCTCTTTTGCACGTGTCAAGATCTCCAGTCTGAACCACTGGTTTGGAAATGATGCTGGATTTCCACACAGATCTGAATTCCTGCTCACCTCAGAACAATGGCAGATAATTACTCAGACGTGACAGACGGTAAAGACTGTCTCATCAATCCTAATGAACCAAAAGGTCAAATACTGCTGCCTTTTTCCCCCTTCAATAACCCACTTCAGGAAGAAGGAGATGCTTGGAATGGAACATTTATGATACGTAAGCGTTCCAGTTCTGTGGGTTTCCACAATATGGCCCAATTGTTTTATTTCTAAAAGTTTCCAATGAGTATATGAAATTCAACGATTCCAAGAACCTGAGGTGCTTCGACCAGAGGATGAAACTGCAAGCACATGGAAAAAACAACAAGACAAGCCATAATCAAACTTACCCAATAGATCCCATACGCACTGTAAAGGTATTCATTTACCAGACACATTATATTCATGTCTAAAACTTGAGTTCCATTATGAAAAGGCTAAAATCAGATTTAATGAAATAAAAAATAAAGGTCGGTCTGTCTGTCTGTCTGTATATATATATATAGAGACCCCCCTCATGACTGTGAAGCACTTTGGGTGTATGACCATACACAAATTATAGTGATAAACAATATATAAAGTGTGTGTGTGTGTGTGTGTGTGTGTGTATGTGTATATATATATATATATATATATATATATATATATATATATATATATATATAGTTGAAATCAGAAATATTAAACCCCCTTTGAAATTTCTTTTCTTTTCTAAATATTTCCCAAATGATGTTTAACAGAGCAAGGAAATTTTCACAGTATGTCTGATAATATTTTTTCTTCTGGAGAAAGTCTTATTTGTTTTATTTCGGCTAGAATAAAAGCAGTTTTTAATTTTTTTTTTTTTTTAATTTTTAAGGTCAATATTATTAGCCCCTTTAAGCTATATATTTTTTTGATAGTCTACAGAACAAACCATTATTATACAATAACTTGCCTAATTACCCTATCCTGCCTAGTTAACCTAATTAACCTAGTTAAGCCTTTAAATGTCACTTTAAGCTGAATACTAGTGTCTTGAAGAATATCTAGTCAAATATTATGTGCTGTCATCATGGCAAAGAGAAAAGAAATCAGTTATTAGGAATGAGTTATTAAAACTATTATGTTTAGAAATGTGCTGAAAAAATCTCTACGTTAAACAGAAATTGGGGGGGAAAAATAAACAGGGGGGCTAATAATTCAGGGGGTTTAATAATTCTGACTTCAACTGTAGTATAGAACTATATATATATATATATATACATATACACACACACACATACAAACAGACAACAGGAAAAAGCAATCATAACTGAGCTTCTGTAAATGTGCATTTTAAAGGTTTTCTGCAGGTTTTATCAAGTCAAATTTAAGACTTTTTAAGACCCTTTTAAGACCATTAAGAATGAAATTTTACACATACAGGGTTAAACACCAAGGATGTTTTTTTTCCTAATGGCCCGGTATTATCATGAGGGATCGTGTAATTGTTTTTAGTTTTCTTTCCCTGATATCTTTCTTTCCCTAATTAAATGGAGAATTTGCTGTGTCTCTTTGCAATAAAAAAACCTTTAATACAAAAAAAATAAGTTTTATTGAGATGTATTGTTGGTGATTGGATGATGTCGGCCCGATTGAGTAGCTTTACTGGGACAAAGCTAAATTAAGACCTGTTTAACATGATTTTAGACCTACAACCCAATATTTCAGTCTATTTAAGACTTTTTAAGGTCTAAAATTTAGTTTTTGAAATTAAAGACATTTAAGACATTTAAGACCCTGATTTTAGGAGTAAAAGAGAATATTAAGTTGGACAACGAATTTGATAGGTTGATTTTATCGAGTAGATTTGATTGGGTTATGAATGCTTGACTATGATATGCAGTTTTGTATTGGAAGCTTTTTCTTTCAATTGGGCATGAAATCAAATTTTCATTTATTGCAATTTTAACATTTTTTCTTACAATGTAGTGTTTACGTCTCGAAATTGTGACTTTTAGAATTCTGAATTTACATCTAAACTTTTACTTATTTTTTTCTCCGTTTTTTGTTTATTTAAATAGTCAAAAAACCATACATTCTAATCAGCATAACTAACAACACAACACACATACAAACATTGTGCTTTAACATTGTGCTTTAACATCAAACATGTACATATAAACAAAGACAAAACACAACACAAGCAAAAACACAAGCAAAACCTGACAGCAACAGCATCATTTTGTCCACTTACAATTATATTTGGCTTTGGAGGTAATTTATGAAAGGACGCCACATGGCAGTGAACTTGGACCCGGAACCATTTAAATCTTTACTTATTTTTTTAATCATAATTTTGAGTTTACAAACTCCTGATTCCTGACTCACAGTTGCAATTTCACATTTTTGTTTGCTTTTTTGCTATGGTAAAAAAAGGTAAACGCAACATTTTGTCTCAAAATTCTAACTTTTCTTTAGATAGATCTTGCAATTCTGAGTTTATATCTTATATCTTATTAAGATTATATATATATATATATATATATATAATTTTAAATATAATAAAAAGAAAAAAATGTAATTTCTAAATTTTATCTCACAATTCTAACATTTCTTTATATATATCTCATATTTCTGAGTTTATATTTTGCAAAAAAAATGATGTGCGATAAAAAGTTCCACAGCAGAAACTGTTTTTTCATGCACATTTTCCTTTTTGAATGTGCAGACAAACACATGCAGTGTCCACTCAAAAGGGAGCAGAAGCCAAGTCAAGTGCACTTTGAAGTCAGACAGACGGGTCTTGACTCGGCACGTGTGTGTGTGTGTGCTTTGATCCCACGGCACTGCTACGTGAGGCTCTCAAACACACAGAACACACAAACACACATCCAAAGAGAGAAAAGGCTGATTACAGTAAACGGTTAAATATGCATTAGATCACAGCTGAAGGAGACGTATAGAGACACGTGTAAACTACAGCTTTCTGAAGTCTGATAAATCAAGATCGTCTCATTTTCCAGCATTAGTGCTAGCACGTTTTGCACAGGCAATGTTATTGTGGTTGCTATGCAGTTGCTAAGGTGTTCAGATACATTTTGAGTATAATTGAAGGAATTATGCATGTGCATTAGGGCTGCACGATACTGGGAAATATGCAATAATGTTGTTGAGTGTTGCGATAACAATATTTTTATTAGTTCTGTTTTTAAATCCTTTATTTATGTAACAATATTAAAATAAACAGGTAAAATATATTATTCAGATCTAATTATTTTAAATCAGACTAAAAAAAACTGTGTCAAGGTGCAAACATTTATATTTAATTTATTATGTAATTTATTGCACACGTCTGCGATATGTTTAATGCATACACTATTATCGCGATAACAATAATTTTCCAATATACTGTGCAGCTTAGGGCTGGGCGATATAGCAAAAATGCAATCTCGATAATTATTTTCCATATTGAATGATAACGATATATATTTTAATATAAGTTAACCCCAACAATGACTGAAGCCACAAAAATTAGAGGGTCCATTAAATGGCAGAACATATTTTCGGCCGATAAATTTTCGGTGTCCGAAAATTCTGTAAATCTCGAATATCAACACACTTTTAGATTCCCATTGTTGCACATTTCTGCTGTGTGATTGGCTCATAGATCAATATAGAGTAAAAAAGTCCAGAGCTTATCATTAGCTGTGTTTCCATCTAAAAATGCGAATTAACTTTATGCGCAAAACTGGATTATCGCATAAAAGACGTGCGAATAAAGCAGCGTTTCCATCCAATAAGTCAAAGAGAACAAAATCGTCACATCCTGATTAACTGGTGACAAATATCAACAGTAAAAACAGAATTTACTGAGGTAGGAGAAGCTGCGTGAATCTTTTCTTCATTTAATAAATGACTTGCGCCTCAGAAGGCAATCCTGACACGCAGTGAACGTGCGATGACGTTTGAAGGTGTAAGACACGGAGCACAGATGCTCTTGATTTTGGAGGTAATTAATAATATAATAACACTAATACTGAAATGGTTAAGACGTTATACAATGACCAAAACAACAATTCAGATGTTTTACAATGTGCTCAGCCTGCTGGTTTGTCCATTTACAAACATTTTTATCATCACATGATCTCTTATAACCAAGTCACATGACCTTTTTTTAATGCGCATACTGGAATTTGTTCGGTAAGTTTGTTTTCGGTAAGTTTGTTTGTTTTTGTTAGTTTGTCCCGACTTTAGTCACATTCCTACAATTAGTTTCACCAGAGACGAATTGTTGGACATTCGGACACATACACCACCAAATGTTTTTCCAGACTTGGATTTATGTGATGTTTTGTTGGACATTGTAGCGGTGCTGCTCAAACGCTGTCGAGCACGCAGACGAGGGAAGCGAGCAGGCGCGCTTGTGAAACTCAGACAGTGCGGGTTTCGAACTGCGTTGCCTAGCATCCATCTGGCGAATCTCCGCTCTCTACCCAACAAAATAGACGAACTCATTCTGCTCTCTCAGACAAACAGGGATTTTTTACATTCTGCTGCTCTGTGTTTCACGGAAACCTGGCTGAACTACGCCATACCGGACAACGCGCTTCATCTACCGGGCTATCAGCTGTTCAGAGCAGATCGCGACAGAGAATCAACGCGGAAATCGCGGGGTGGTGGGACATGCTTTTACATCAATGAAAGGTGGTGTACAGATGTAACAGTTTTAAAGAAGATGTGCTGTCCCGACCTAGAAGCACTGTTTATTAACTGTAAGCCTTTCTACTCGCCGCGTGAGTTCTGCTCGTTCATTCTTGTCAGTGTTTACATTCCTCCGCACGAGCACACATGCCTGGCGATACAGGAACTAGCCGATCAGATCACGGAAATCGAGCAACAACACCCGGACTCTATTTTATAATTCTCGGGGATTTTAACAAAGCAAAACTATCCCGCGAACTGCCAAAATATAGACAGCATGTTACATGTCCCACAAGAGACAGTAACATATTGGATCACTGCTATACCACAATAAAGGATGCATACCGCTCTGTCCAACGAGCAGCTTTGGGGCACTCTGACCATTGTTTGATTCATCTCATACCAACCTACAGGCAGAAACTGAAAACAGCCAAACCTGTATTAAGATCTGTGAAAAGATGGACTAACGAAACAAAGCGGGATCTACAAGCCTGTTTCGACCTCACTGACTGGAGTGTTTGTGAAGCTGCTGCAAACGATCTGGATGAGCTTACAGAAACTGTAACAT
>CAIGQV010018106.1:27947079-27958585 GCA_903798115.1 Danio jaintianensis
TTGTGTGACTAAAAGAGTTTTAAAACAGAACATTACCTGTCTAACAGAAATACTTCAGCCATGGTGTCATCCTTCCTCCAGCGGGCAAAAGTCACTCCAATACTGATTCAGGATTTTGACAAGTTTTGATTCAGCATTTGTTTTTACCGCTATCACTCTCTCGTGTGCACATGATGGCGGATCTGCGTGAACGGCTGCGCAGATGTACAAATCTACATTTGCTGACAGACAGTTTGAACTACTTATCAGAATTATGGGAATTATTGGAATGACAAATTTTTATTGGATGAACATTTTTTAGTCTTATGCCTTACCCAGAATATAAAATTACATGTAAATACATTTAGATCATTTCCTTTAATCATCACTATTGGAACGTGACGAGACTTTCAACCAGCAAAACAGAACATGTTTCTGAAGACAATCAGCTACTGAACCTTTAAAATCAGAACCTATAAATTGTGCAAATTCACAGCTTTAATGTTATTAAAATAAGCAATACATCGCATAATATCCCAAAAAATGACAGAAACTTAATTAAATGTTATCCTCATTTGTATGTCGCTTTGGTTGAACAAAATCATTTGCTAAATGTAAACTCAAATTCAATATGTGAAGACGCTCTGAAGCAGAAGACAACCACAAAATCCACAAAGATGCAAAAATGATAAACCTATCAAATGCGAAAGTCCTCAAGTAAGTAATGTTATTAAAATAACCAATATGCATCCAATAACACACACAAAAAATAATAAATGTTCCCTAAACTCACCAAGTGCCGGTCAGACGCTCTGAAGCTCAAACACAACAACCACAAAATCCACAAAGACGCAAAAAAAACCAGCAGGAATCCTTTCAGAGTGTCTGCTCCTCACAAACGTGTCTGTTTACTTTCAGACGAGTGTATGATTTAGCAAGCAAATCTGCAATTTTCTCTGGGTGTCATAAAGGCTGGCTGTTGTGAGTCTGGCTGTGGAGATCTGAACAAGAGCGGAGAACGCAGAGCAGAAAACATTCAAACCTCCCCCTTCCCCTCTCTCTGTCTCTCACAAACGTCACATTCATGTAAAAACAGCTCACAAAAATCACGGCGGTTTAACCTCAGCGCTTGCTCTCTGTCAAAGCAACTATTAAATATTAATGTCAGATTATTATGCGCTCACAAACACCACTGTGACAGGTGCAACATAATAACGGCAGATCAGCTGGTGAAATTGCATGCATGCACGTGTGTGTGTAAGTGTGAGAGAGAGTGAGAGAGAAAGAGAGAGAGACATTGTAGGGAACAAATGTCCCCACAAGTATAGCAATACCAGTATATTTTGACCTTGCAGGGACATTTGGTCCCCATTAACAGAATGGCTGATAATGTAAAAAAGCAGATGGTTTCCATTGGTTTAGGGGTAGGTTTGGAGAGAATATACGATAATGGTATATGCAATATATTGTAGAGGTGCAATAAATTACTTTTTTAAGGGATGCACCAAAATGAAAATTCTGGGCCGAAACCGAAAAATATTTATTATAATAAAAACTATTAAATAAATAAATAAATAAATAAATAATTATAAAAAAATAAAACAAATAAACAAACATAATAAAATAAAAAAAGTAATAAAAATTTTAAAAATACAAAATAAATAAATAAATATATTTTTTAATTTTATCATATTTATTTTTTTATTTTAAATGAATATCAAAATAATAAATAAATAAAATAAATGAATATAATATAATAAAAAAATAAATAAATGTAATAAAATGTAAAAAATATTATTTATTTATTTTTTAATTTTATTATATTTAATTTTATTTAAATGAATATAAAAAATAAGAAATATAAAATAAAATAAATAAAATAAATAAAATAAATAAAATAAATAAAATAAATAAAATAAAATAAAATTGTATTATATATATATATATATATAACCCATTTTACTGACAATGAACGAGTCCAGAGGCACTAGTTACCAGCGTTGCCATGACAGCACATTATTTTTTTTAAGCTAATAAAAATCGCTTTTCTATAGGGAAATGTTATATCGCAATAAATATCACTATCGCAAAACTCAAAAGCAATATCACTAATTTTCTTAGTATCCTAGTAGAAACATCATTATGTATATGGGAAGTCCCCATAAAGATAGTTGTACAAGTGTGTGGGTGTACTTGAGACTGCTGACAGGAGAATATAATCAATGCACATGGTTCCTCCTGCAGCACAGAGGGGGCTGGTCAGTGTGTGTTTTTCTATTGTTTAAAGGGTCATGGTCTGTCTATAATGCACAGAGACAGATCGGTCACTGCTTTATAACCAGTTCTGGTTTCAAGCTGATCCACACTCATCACATTTCTGTCCTAAATTTAACCACTAGACAAGGGGTGACAATGCAGAACTTGAGCTGATCTCACAGTCTGCTATGAGAATTTAGCAAACGCCTTTGGATAATCTGCATTCACTGGATAAAATGCAAAGTACAATAGATCAAACTACAATATATAAATTTCTACATCCAAATCTCATGTTTCATCCAATTTGTTACTTGCTAAATAACATTTGCTAAACATTTTCAGTAGTGTTTTGATTAGAAATGCATTATGTTATTGTCACATCATTTAAACTATAATACCTAAAGCAGATCTTTGTAATATATTGTTCACATTAAATAATAATGGGCAACTAACTATAGGAAATAAATACAGAAAAGTACAAAGCAGTTTGAATTTTTACAAAAATGTATATAAATATCATTGTGAACACTGTTACGTAATAGATTTTACTAGTTTTACAAAAAAATAATACAAAAAAATAAATAAAAATAAATAATATAATATAATATAATAAAACAAAAAAATATATATTTTTAAATATATAATATAATACAAAAACATTCTATTTTAAAAATATATATAATATAATATAATAATATAAAAAAATTGATATAACATAATAAAACCAAAAAAAATTTTTTTTTAATATATAATATAATAAAACAAAAATATTTTAAAAATATATATTATAATATAATAATTTTTTTTTAAAAGATTATATAATATAATAAAACATAATAAAACAAAAATAATATTTAAAAATATATATAACATAATATAATAAGACATTAAATATATTTTTAAATGTATAATATATAATAAACAAAAAATAATATTTAAAAAATATAGATAATATAATATAATAAAACAAAATTATATTTAAAAAAATATATGTAATACAATAAAATATAATAAAACACAATAATATTTAAAATTATATATAACAATATATTAAGACAAAAAATATATTTTAAAATATATAATACAATAAAACAAAAATTATATTTAAATATATATATAACATAATATATTAAGACAAAATATATTTTTAAATATATAATATAATAAAACAAAAAATATATTTTTAAATATATAATGTAATATAATAAAACTAAAATTATATTTAAAAAATATAATATCATATAATATATAAAACAAAAAAACAATATTTAAAATATATAATATAATAAAACAAAAAATACATATTTTTTTAAATATATAATATAAAAATAATATTTAAAAAAAATATATAACATAATTAGAAAAATTTATATAATATAATACAACAAAAAATAATATTTAAATATATAATATAATATTTAAAAAAATGATATAATAAAACAAAAAATAATATTTAAATATATAATATAATATAATATTTAAAAAAGTTATATAATATAATAACAAAAAATTATATTTAAATATATAATATAATATAATAAATATATATATATATATATATATATATATATATATATATATATAATAACTAAGCAAAAATATAATATAATAATTCAGAATTTCCTGTTTAATTTATTGTGCTACTTGATAAAGTATTAAAAAATCTAAATAATTTAAAATCAAATGTACTTTTTTCTAGTAGATCCATAAATTTGATGAAATTCAAAGCCTTTTCAAATGCAACAATTTCATCCCATTTCACACCAGATTACTCAGATCATTTTTAAATTGTTACAAATGATTTTGCTTTGAAAAATCCATGTTCATTCATTTCACTGTAATTCTTATCTCCAAGTCAATTATTGACCTAATTTAATTTGTGTTTCCTTGTACACGCTGGCTCAGCCTGAATTAATAACTTCTCTCCCAGAAATTACCGTTCTGGAAGAGCAAACAGAGGCTGTTTGTTGTTCTGCTTTTAAAAGGGAGGTGCACCACTAAAATGACATCAGGTCTGCAATAAAACAAGCCCTCAAACAAAGGACTTTTTATTGAGAAGTATAAAGCTCAAGTCAATTTATAAAATACACTGGCTGGAATCTAAGAAAATGTCTTTACCAAAATCCTGTTTTCAGAGCAAATACAAATACAGTGCTCAGCATAAATGAGTACACCCCAT
The DNA here is from genome assembly GCA_903798115.1 of Danio jaintianensis. Taxonomy (NCBI): domain Eukaryota; kingdom Metazoa; phylum Chordata; class Actinopteri; order Cypriniformes; family Danionidae; genus Danio; species Danio jaintianensis. Next base: position 27,951,494 of record CAIGQV010018106.1, read on the forward strand.
TTTGAAAGTGAATATTTGTATACATTTCTCAGTGAATTCATTCATTCATTCAATTTCTTTTCGGCTTAGTCCCTTTATTAATCAGGGGTCGCCACAGCGGAATGAACCACCAACTTATTCAGCATATGTTTTATGCAGTGGATGCCCTTCCAGCTGCAACCCAACACCAGGAAACACCCATACACTCTTGCGTTCACACTCATACACTATGGCCAATTTAGCTTATTCAATTCACCCATAGCGCATGTGTTTGGACTGTGGGGGAAACCGGAGCACCCGGAGGAAACCCACACCAACACGGGGAGAACATGCAAACTCCACACAGAAATGCCAACTGACCCAGCCGGGACTCGAACCAGCGACCTTCTTGCTGTGAGGCGATCGTGCTACCCACTGCGCCACCGTGATGCCCTTCTCAGTGAATATAGGTCATATATTTTGGTGCATTTGAACAAAACAGATTTATTAAACTAAAATATTTATTACAATAATATTTTAGTGACCAAACATCTTTAGAAATAGAAAGATAATACATTTAAATTCATGGAAAACATTGGAAAAAGAAATTACAAACTACAAAATTTTATGTTTCTCTTGAACTTTGCTCTGTTTCAAATGTTTTATTTCATATTTTTCTCTAAGATATAAATTTGGGTGTACTAATTTTGGACCGTAATTGTAAGTTATTTTGTTAGACTAGCTCCAGTTTTGGCTTCAGTACTGACTAATCTAATGCACAAATATATTACTGTAAAGCTTCCTATAGAAAATATTCATTTAAATGAGAGATCTGTGAGGGCTCTACTCGTATATGCTGAGCACTGTATGCATCAAATCAACATACACATACTTTTAGCTAAGCTTAGCATAGATTGCTAGCTTAGCACAGACCATTAGCATTTCGCTCAAATGGCCAAAGAATTTCAATAATTTTCCAATTTAAAGCTTGACTCTTCTGTAAGTTACATTGTGTAGGACCAACATACAATGAAAAGTTGCCATTTTCTAGGCTGATAAAGCTAGTATACTCTCATTTTGGCGTAATAATCAAGGAACTTTGCTGCTGTACCACGGCTAAAGCAGGTTCAATGATATTATTCGCCCCCCCCCTGGTGGCTGGATGCAGTACAAGTCAAACCCCGCCTCCTCCATGTTCGTTTGTTCGTTCATTCATTCATTCATTCATTCATTCATTCATTCATTCATTCATTTTCTTTCAGCTTAGTCCCTTATTTATCTGGGGTTACCACAATGGAATGAACCGCAAATTATTCCAGCATATTTTTTACGCAGCGGATGCCCTTCCAGCTGCAGCCCAGTACTGGGAAACACCCATACACGCTCACATTCACACACTCATTCACACTCATACACTACAGCCAATTTACTTTATTCAATTCCCCTATAGCGCATGTGTTTGGACTGTGGGGGAAACCGGAGCACCCGGAGGAAACCCACACCAACACGGGGAGAACATGCAAACTCCACATAGAAACGCCAACTGGTCCAGCCTGGACTTGAACCAGCGACACTCTTGCGGTGAGGCGACAGTGCTAACCACTGAGCCACCGTTCCGCCCCTCCTCCATGTTAACGAATGAAACTTGAGTCCAATTAAAAAAATGAATTACACTTGCAATACAATTTCCCAAAAGATGGTTCTGGTCAATTAAGGCACTTGTTATCATGCTGATATAGTGTCAGTTGTTCGTTTTTGTGACTAGTATGTTTTTAGCCAGTAATTTGATGCTATAAAAATGGGGCATATTGTTATGATTGACAGCTGTGATTGACAGATTCGGAGTGGACTGTCGTAAGTATCGATGTTTGATTTCTGTGTTACTTTTCACTAACAAAATGAGCTGTTCAGCACAAGATCTGATGGATCACTAGGCACCTTTTAAAGCAATATTTTGCGACAGTCTGTGTCCGTCATCGAGCGTTTTGCCTTCAAATCATTCAATAGAAAAAAGCCAATGTCTTGTCATCCATATTTTTACCATCTACAGATATTACACAGCACCCAAAAATATTGCATATTACAAATATTATATGACTTTCATCAACATAACCAATATAATACAACAAGCATGTGCCGGTCACGTTAGAAGTTACCTAATTTAAATCAAGGCGCTGTGCTTAATATTGCACCTTCTGCAGCCATAGTACGGCAGCAAAGATTATAATGCTGGAATGAGAGTTCGGTAACACTTAACAATAAGTTTGGTATTAGTTAATGTCAGTTAATGTATTTACTAACCTGAACAAACAATGAACAATACACTTATTACAGTATTTATTCATGTTAGTTAAGGACAATCCAGTTTTTCATTGTTCGTTCTTGTTAACTCACGGTGACTAATGTTGACAGGCATGAATTTGGATGCTAATAATGCATTAGTAAATGTTGAACTATGATTATAAATTGTTATACAAGTATTGTTTATTATTAGTTCACGTTAGTAAATACATTAACTAATGAAACCTTATAAGTGTGACAGAGTTCCTAGAAATATCGGCCTAAAAAAAAAGCTACTTTTCATTTTCCTTCAGTCTTAGTACACAATGTAACTACAGAAGAGTCAGGCTTTAAACAGGAAAATGATCTAAACTCTTCAATCAATCTTGAGTGAGAAGCTAATAATCTAATCTGATTCTATGATCTATGCTAAGCTAAGCTAAAAGTGCTCCCGCCAGACCCGGAGATTGGCTGAATGGATTCAAAAAATAGGTGAGCTGACTGTAAAATGAGACTGTTTTCAAAAAAGTTGAGTGTTCCTTTAAGGGAACACTGAGCATCCTGAATGACCATGAGTCAGTGCACAAGAGTACAAATAGTATTTGTTCCCATGATAATTTAGTTTAAATGACGATGTGAAAACACCATCACACGTGGTTTCACTGTTCATCGCCTTTAAATCTGAGAGTCACAGGACTCTCACAAGCAGAAGCAAAGATACAGACACTGCCAAAGTTTTCAGACAAATTTTAACATCATATGATGATGGTAAACCGGATGATCTGTTTTCTTTTTTTTATTTATTTTTTTATTAATTAATAATGAATAAGTGTTTAAAGTTATTTCCTAGTACTGGGTTGCAGCTGGAAGGGCATCCGCTGTGTAAAACATATGCTGGATAAGTTGGCGTTTAATTCCGCTGTGGGGACCCCTGATGAATAAAGAGACTAAGTCGAAGGAAAATGAATGAATGAATGTTTAAAGTTATAGTTCACACAAAAATTTATATTCTGCCATCATTTACTCATCATACACTTGTTTTGTTTGAGTTTCTGTCTTCTCAAACAGGGAAAACACACTTAAAAATGCATGGAAAAAAACAGCCATTGAGTTCCATAGTATTTTTCGTTCCTATACTATGTCCAATAATTTTCAGAATACCTTGATTGTATTCAACAGAAGAAAGACATTCATAAAAGTTTAGAACTATTTGAGTGTGTGTAAAAGGTGAGGAAATTTTCCTTTTGGGGTGAATTATTGCTTGAATCTATTTTTAAATACTTTAAAACAAAATCTAACATTTAAAAGTTGTTTATAGAACTGTCAAAGACCTTGTAAGGAAAAAAACATTACATTAATTTAAAAGGAAATGGTGCTACACTGTAAAGATGAACCTTGAGGCTTGTAATTTTCATTAAAAAAATTGATGTGGTCATTAAAAGTAATGTGCATATTTTCTTTAAAAAATTGATATTCTGGATTTATTATAGAATATTGAGAACATTTGGCTAATAAAATCAACAGATAAATTTCAGTTATTTTTTTAAGCAAACCAGTGCAATAATTAGGCTTAATTTAAGTAACCAATTAAGCTAATAAAATTGAGGAAAGATGGCTTCATGTTTATTTGAAGAAAATTGACTCAATTATGTGGATTTGATTGAGATGTTTGCATTTGAATCTCAACAACGGCAGTGATCAGACGACTTTTTGAAGGAGCTGATCAACAGGGAGCATGTTAAGAGGTAAGCATTAACAGTTTATAATTTTAATTGTCTTAAATAAGCTCTTTCAGGAAAGACACATGATGTTCAAGCTTGTTCGGGAGCTTAGTTTTTGCCATACGATGTATATAGGGATACACGTGTATTTTTAACCACCCATTCCTATTTGAAATTTGCTTCTATGTTCATTCTGAATTATATATTGAAATTGAACAAATTATTTGCACTGTAATATTTAACAGCAATGATCAGGCAACATTTAAGCGGGGTGGACGAACAACAGAGATCTTGTTAAATAGTAAGCATAAGCTATGTTAGCTATAGCTATTCAATGGGGTATATGCTCAGCTAGTGTTTTTCCATTTCATAAGGTTCCTTTTACAGCATTGATGATGTAATGTAATTAATAATTAAAATGAGTAATTAAAAGCCTACATTAATTAACTGTTTATATATAATACTGTATATAAATACTAATACTTGTTTGCTTAATCTTTCAGATTAATGAAGTAAATGTTCACAATATTTTCCCACAAAAGAGGAGCAGTTTACTCAGGCAGATTTTGATAAAGAGAATGGGTGTCATGCAGCAGGTATTTTTTATAATGTTATTTGTGTATTATTATTATTATTATTAGGCAATATTACTAATTTCTACACTTTTGTTGCATCTGACCTCACATCAAATCAGGGATGAGACAAGAGATGTCGTCCTCTGTTGCTGGTCTATTTGTATGAAAAAAGAGGAAGAGCTCATCCAGGAGTACAAAGTAAGTGTCTTAATCCATTTCAGAGATTTATAGTTTTCAGAAAACTGCATTTTATATTTTTGCATTTTTACAAAAAACAGAAATATAGCTCAAACACTACATTGTTTAATGCACTATTCCTTGTATAAACATGGTTTGTTTTTTATAAACTTATTTCTTGGTACACTAGTATACATTTTGAAAACACCTTGTTCATTATAAGTTAAAATACTTGTGTACTTGTGTTATAATGTCAGTCAGCAACATCTACTCAAACATTTTGGAGAATTACTGTTCACAGAGATACAAAGAAATGTTTTATTTACTTAATGCATTTACTTAATGTGTAAACCTTAAACATTTGAAATTTACAATTGCATAAATTCATAATAATAAACTTAACGTTTATTTTACAGTGTGAGAATGCACAGAGAATTGCTGTCTGCCAGAGGGATGACCAACCATGAGGACTTCTGCATTGTCTTGGAGGATGAGCGAGTCATGGCTGGCTTGGAAAATCTAGAACTGCTGAACTGGATTTATACAAATATTCCCCAAATTAAAATCACTCAAAAACAAACTTATATTAAGTTTCTGACAAATTCATGCTACAACCTTTTGGTGAAATTTCACTGCATTGATTGATTGATTGTGTTGCTAATATTTTGAGATACAGCTTTTATAAATGTACTGGTTTTATATGTTATGCAATACACAAATTCTGTCAGATGTTGTCTAAAATGTGAATATTCCTGTTGACACAACATTTTTTTCCATGACATGGATTAAGAACTTTTTTCAGAGTTTAACATTGCTGTAAATTTTAAATAGATTTGTTGAACAAATTGTGTGTGCCATTTTGTTATCAGTGAAACATGTAATAAAATGATATTTGGCAAAAATGCATTGTGTATGTATTTCATTATAAATTATGTATTTTAAATTTTATGAATGAGTAATTTTCATTAATAAATATGAGTAAATGGTGGTTGATTTGCTTAAATTCTAAAAGCACATTCCACTAATAATATTAAAATCATCATCTATCACTCCAAAAAAAACTAGTAATTTTCACATGATTTATTCAAGTAGTTTTTGCTAAAAAAATCGAATCTTGAAAACTACTTTTAAAAAAAACTTGCAATAGTGTTACCACTATTTTTTTAAGTAAATAGCACATAAGATTTTTTACAGTGTAGTAAAATGTCACATTAGATTTCAAGCAGGAAAAAAATATTGTTATTTTCTTGCAAATACAGATTAAGTATGTTTTACAGCTTTTTACAGTATACTCCAAGACAAATAATGGGTTTATTTAAGGAACGGACAATATTTAATAAATATCCAAGCCTTCACCACAGTTTTAGAGCTGTGCATGTTCATAACCACATTGTGTATGATAACAGAGCAGCATATTTGTATGTAATGAACTTAAAGAGCAAATGTGATTTGGGATGGAGAGCACATGGAATAGAGCTCAGCAGTTGAAAAGGTTAGAAAGAGGGTGGAAAATGATCATGTGCAACTAAATTACGACTTTAAGAGACCTTGACCAGCTTCAGGGAGAAAAATAAAACTCTACAGAACATAAAAACACGGCCTGTTTTCAATATTCAAGGCACTGACCTCCCAATAGGAAATTCTCCACATTTCTGTTTCTTTTCAAAACACACCCAGCAGAAATATATCTCGGAAAATTCTGGTTTTACTCCCCGAACCACACAGAAAACATCTGGATTAATAACACTAGATAAAGTTCAATCAAGAAAAATGTTGATGTTTGCTTAAAAATGCCTGAGCAGCAATTCAAAAGCAGTTTTAAAAACTGAACGATTGAAGGTTTTCAGTGTTAAGTAAGACTTTGAAAGTCACACACCCTTGATAATCCACAGAATGTTTTAAAGAGCAGTTTGGTATTTTAACGTGTCCTTTACAACAAGTTTAAATGCATCTAAGGACAGAAAACATTTTCATTTTCTCAGTATATGCATTTAATATTACAATCATTTTCCAATGAATTTGATGAGGTTTCTTTGAATCAATCTGGGACTTAATATCTGTAAATCCCACCCCTTCCATAAGCCAACACTGCTCTGATTGGTCTTCCAGTCCCCTTCCATAAACCAACTCTGCTCTGATTGGTCATCCCACCGCTTTCATAAACCAACTCTACTCTGATTGGCCATCCAGTCCCCTTCCATAAACCAACTCTGCTCTGATTAGTCATCCCACCGCTTTCATAAGCCAACTCTACTCTGATTGGTCATCCAGTCCTCTTCCATGAGCCAACTCTGCTCTGATTGGTCATCCCGCTCCTTTCATAAGCCAACTCTACTCTGATTGGTCATCCAGTCCGCTTCCATAAACCAACTCTGCTCTGA
>CAIGQV010018106.1:27970427-27996594 GCA_903798115.1 Danio jaintianensis
AGAGAGAGAGAGAGAGAGAGAGAGAGAGAGAGAGAGAGAGAGAGAGACACACACACACACATCTAGATTATTATAAATGAATCATTGTAAATATACTGATTATTTTTGTTTTTATTACTGTTTTATCCTAAAATGTTGATTGTTAAATGTACAGTGTATTCTGATCTATTTTTTTATATATATATATGAATAATATGATATAAATGAATATGATATATTGAATAATAATAATGATATATTATTTATTTAATTATTATATGTATATATCTTTATTTTTTATTTTTTTACTGCTACTATTACTACTACTGGCCTCACGGTGGCGCAGTGGGTAGCACAATCGCCTCACAGCAAGAAGGTCGCTGGTTCGAGCCTCGGCTGGGTCAGTTGGCATTTCTGTGTGGAGTTTGCATGTTCTCCCCGTGTTGGTGTGGGTTTCCTCCGGGTGCTCCGGTTTCCCCCACAGTCCAAAGACATGCGGTATAGGTGAATTGGGTAAGTTAAATTGTCAGTAGTGTATGTGTGTGAATGGGTGTGTATGTTTCGCAGTGGATGGGTTGTGGCTGGAAGGGCATCCGCTGCGTAAAACATATGATGGATAAGTTGGCGGTTCATTCCGCTGTGGCGACCCCAGATTAATAAAGGGACTAAGCCGAAAAGAAAATGAATGAATGAATGAATTACTACTACTATTTACTGTGTTTACTGATTTTTTTTTTTTTTTTTTTTGTAAATATATGTATGTTCTTTTATTTTATTTTTTTTATGTAAACTTTATAAATGCTTTGGCAATACATTTGTAACATTTGTCATGCCAATAAAGCAATTATTAAATTAAATTAAATTGAGAGAGAGAGAGAGAGAGAGAGAGAGAGAGAGAGAGAGAGAGAGAGAGAGGTGCACTGAGGTAAAGTTGGTTTTATATTCGCACATTCAGAGTTTCTCCTTAATAATATGATTTCAGAATGGTAAATTCTAAGTATTTATACATCCCTATGATACATCCCTCTCACTTTTAGAGACAGACCATTTAGAAACAGGTGATTAATAATTATGCGAACGTAAACTTTTGGATCTCATTCAGCTGTCCCCCCTACTTTTAAAATGTCTGCTACGCCCCTGGCTATAGCGGAATTGGGTAAGCTAAATTTTCCATGGTATATGTGTGTGAATGGGAGTGTATGGGTGTTTCCCAGTGATGGGTTGCAGCTGGAAGGGCATCCGCTGCGTAAAACATATGCTGGATAAGTTGGTGTTTCGTTCCGCTGTGGCGACCCCTGATTAATAAAGGGACTAAGCCGAAAAGAAAATGAATGAATGAATGATTGGTTGCTCAGTGAAAATCCCCCCTATACCCTCATTCACTACAAACAGTTTGATTTTGTCTTATCAAACCATAGATGTTGTCAAACTAGGGTGTTTTAGCCCACTGATCCACTTAAATGAGTAAATAAAAACAAGTGAAGTGAATTCGAGCCACCGGAATGGATGCCATCGTGTTTGTGCTTTGCTGGTTAATAAAGTAACATAAAATAAGAATAATTGACAGTGTTTGTGATTGCATTGTGTCATTTTATATTTTGATTTCTGACTTTAATTAAATAATAATTGATTTAGAATTACCAATAGGATTCCGCTATGGATGCCATTTTGTGGTCAGACGCGGTAATACATTCGCTGCGTGAACTCAGTGCATTGTGGGTATTCTCTAGCCATTTAGCGTTCATCGGTTGTACACTTGTTATTGTGGATCATTGTAGCTTTGACTGAGTGCACTTCAGAATGTCCAATATGGTTGAGGACAATACTACAAATGACTGCTCCCTCAAATAATGCATTATTTAAAGGTATAGGGGGTGAATTGGGATACAGTTGTTTCAGTCTTGAATATATCTAACAAATCAGGTGCGTTAAAGATTGAATGATGAACTCATAGTCATCAAATCAATGAATGAACTGATTTAACCACTGTGGCGACATGGTGGCATAGTGGGTAGCGCTGTCGCCTCACAGCAAGAAGGTCGCTGGTTCGAGCCTTGGCTGGGTCAGTTGGCATTTCTGTGTGGAGTTTGCATGTTCTCCCCGTGTTGACGTGGGTTTCCTCCGGGTGCTCCGGTTTCCCCCCACAGTCCAAACACATGCGCTATAGGTGAATTGGGTAAGCTAAATTGTCCGTAGTGTATGTATGTGTGTGTATGGGTGGTTCCCAGTGATGGGTTGCGGCTGGAAGGGCATCCGCTGCGTAAAAAAAACATATGCTGGATAAGTTGGCGGTTCATTCCGCTGTGGCGACCCCTGATTAATAAAGGGACTAAGCCGAAAAGAAAATGAATGAATGAACTCTTACACTGTAAAAAAAACGCTAGCTGACTTGCTAATCAAATGAACTTTTCTAGTCATCTCTATGTACATTAGCCAAACCGACTAAAAATATTCAAATTAAAGTTTGTATAACTTAAAAGAAATCATTGAAACCTGATCAACTTATTGAAATAAGTTAAAGTAACATAAAAACATTTGTTGTTATGACATTTTTTTTTACAGTGTTTTAACGATACATTCATTTGTCGCCACCTACTGGTGTACAAAAGTGTGAGCGTTCAAAAAGTCCGCCTGGAACAAGCTAAAACGTTTTACTTTTTGAATATTTCATTTTAATCAGTAATAAAATAATTAATAAAATAAAATAACGAATGATTCATCTATTTTAAACATTTAACTTCTTTCTTGCCTGATCTTTCACCACTGACTGAGAGGTTACAGAAGCTGACAGGATTTACCACATAATTACACACGGCTCAAAATCCAGACCGAGCCAGCCAAACACATCCTCCGTAATGAGCTGGAAAATGAGATCCTTCACTGAAAACGTTGTCTTATCAAACTAGGGTGTTTTATAACAACATGTCACAATGAATTATGAAATTATGACTCATAATACACCCAATAACCTTCATACCAGAAGCTGTTTATGTATAAAATGATGACAGATATGGCACTTGGCTTACAGTTATAGGATTTTTATTTAAAATGCAGAGTCTTTAATATTTAATATAGAGTTGGTGAGAATTGAGAGTAGAATATATAGAGTCATTGCACCTGTAGAGTGATTATGCTTACGTAACCCGCATTTTAAAACCTTAGCTTTGGTCACGGTGTTACATAACCCCAGGATATAGTATGTGTTACACTGTAGGATAACCTAGATTTGCTTTAATCCTGGAAAAGTCTCACAGTGTTCTGTTTATTCACTCTGGATCCTAACTTATGGGCCTTGACATTATAGTGGATGTTTATAAGAGATAAAAACACAGGAACAGGAAACTTCAGTCACTTCACAGACAAGCTAAAAGAATTAAATGAAAGGCCTCTTGTGTGGGGGGTCAAAGGTTGTCACATTTTCTGCCCATCAATCTCAAACATGAGTGTGTGGAGGACAGAGAAAGCGTTGTGTTTTTCCTTCATGCTGTCAGACAAAGAGAAAGAAACATTATCTTTAATATTATAATATAGGTCAAAGATAAGACATGCCGTTTTAGTATCCACATAAAATTTTACAAAAACTATTTGTTGTAGAAAGCATCTCTGTAATGTGAAGTGGACGCTGGACAACGGAATGCAGATCCAAATGCAGGTTTCATTCAACAGAATGGTCAGGCAAACAAGTCAACACAGGAGCAAACAGTTGTATAAGGGCAATCCAGAGTCGTGGTCAATAAGCAGGCGAATGATCAGTACAGGCAGGCAGCAAGCACCATAAACAAAGGCAAGGGCATCGTAATGTTCACAATCCGTATAACAAGACTCAGTACTGAGGGCTGTGTGTGCTGTATTTAAAGTCCATCTAATCAGTCCTTGAGCAGCTCCCAGCTGTGTGAGTGTAATCAATCGTGATCCGGAGCAGGTATGTGTGTGTGTGGTGCATGACTGGAGCTTGTAGTCCATATACCAGCAGATTTGTAGTCAGAGATCTGCACGGGCTGGATCGCTGGTGACCGTGACAATCTTAAATGCAAGTGTACGTTTTTTAAATAGCTTTAACAAAAACAAAATGTCAAAATATTGTCTGTTATACAGCGTGACAGATGTATTTATGCAAACAAATTAAACAACATACTTATACTGACGTGCACTTATTAATATACATAAAATTAAATCAAATTTAAGTTTATTTGTATAGTGCAATAATTATCATTCCAACGCAGCTTTACAAAAGGTGCACATTATTACTACATTACAGTCAAAATTGGAAAAGTTAAGGTGTTGTGTATAATTGGAAAGTGTATACACATAACCTACAGTTATACACTACCTGACAAAAGTCTTGTCGTCAATCCCAGTTGTAAGAGAAACAAATAGTAACTTGACTTCTAGATGATCATTTGGGAAAGTGTCAGAAGGTGGATTTTTCTGATGAATCATCTGTTGAGCTGCATCTCAATCATCACAAATACTGCAGAAGACCTACTGGAACCCGCATGGACCCAAGATTCTCACAGAAATCAGTCAGGTTTGGTGAAGGAAAAAGCATGGCTTGGGGTTACATTCAGTATGGGGGCGTGCGAGAGATCTGCAGAGTGGATGGCAACATCAACAGCCTGAGGTATCAAGACATTTGTGCTGCCCATTACATTACAAACCACAGGAGAGGGCAAATTCTTCAGCAGGATAGCGCTCCTTCTCATACTTCAGCCTCCACATCAAAGTTCCTGAAAGCAAAGAAGGTCAAGGTGCTCCAGGATTGGCCAGCCCAGTCACCAGACATGAACATTATTGAGCACGTCTGGGGTAAGATGAAGGAGGAGGCATTGAAGATGAATCCAAAGAATCTTGATGAACTCTGGGAGTCCTGCAAGAACGCTTTCTTTGCCATTCCACATGACTTTATTAATAAGTGATTTGAGTCATTGCAGAGATGTATGGATGCAGTCCTCCAAGCTCATGGGGGTCATACACAATATTCCTTCTTTTTCCACTGCAGCATGACTTTATATTCTATACTGGACATTATTTCTGTGACAGTGACAAGACTTTTGTCTAAGCAAAGTCAGACCTTACTGTCCTAATTAAAGAATTAAAAATCAAGGCATGATCATATTTTATTTAGGTAAAATAAGTGTAATCTAGAGGCCTTTGCCTTTCATATAAGCCACTTCTGATGCCAAATGATCAACTAGAAGTCAAGTTATTATTTGTTGTTCCTAAAACTTGGATAGGCGACAAGACTTTTGTCAGGTAGTGTATACTATATTGTGTCCTTCCAAAAAGGTGATACCTATGGGTATAATTCATGTTCAGTGATGTTTATTTGTGTATTAAGTGTAAAAAAGTTTATCATACATATTATACTTCAGCTGACAAATCTGTAAAACCAAGGTTTTTTTTGCTGCTTCTTTTCAGAGTTTAATGGAGACCTATTAGGTCCCTTCCTTTTAACAAGATGTAAAATAGTCTGCGTGATAGCCCAGTGGTGGGTGCACTGACATATTGTGCGGCAGCATCCTGACATTTTATCCTACCCATCAGATTATGCTACCAACACTGTATTTGAATGCCTCTGAGGTTGGGGTTAGGGATTAGGTAGGTTAGGGCGATGTTACAGCTTCATATCACACTACTCCACATTCAAATTTACACTGGTAGCAAAATCTGATGGGTGGCATATTGCGTCATCAAAATGTGCTACCTACTTTTTGAATGGGAGGTAAGACAATCTGACAAGGTAGGACAAATCGACACCAGGCGTCCCAAGTTCGAATAATGGCTCGTGGACCTTTCCCGATCCTACCCCCCTCTCTCTCCCACTTCACTTCCTGTCAACCTACTGTCCTGTCAAATAAAGGCAAAAATGATATTAAAAAATGTAATAGTCTATGAAGACTCCGGTGTTCATTTGTGCATCTAAAACTTAGCTGACATTATCTTCAGCTGGTGAAAACTCTAATGGCGGACGGCTGCTTCTCACTCAGGGCTGTTTATGCTAATGTGGGAGAGATGGTCACTAATGGGCGGGGCTTTCCCCCTCTGATGACACTTACAAAGGGAGAATGTCAATCATTGTGTTTCTGCATATAAAAAATACAATTAATTAATGTTTACCATTAGAAACTGGTTATATTTACACACTGCTGCCACACAACTGTGTTTAAACCACTTATAAAAGTGAGTTTTGCATAATAGGTCCCCTTTACACAAACGCTGCCAATGAATGTTAATGAGATTTTTGTGGGTAGAGTGATTTAGTTTAAAAAGCACTTCAATGCAAACAGTTGCCATCTGGTTAAAGTCTTGTTTTCACTTAACAACCCTTTAACTTCTTAATCTGTTCCAGCCTCGTTTTCAGAGCTGGAAGAAATTTAAAGAGACAGATTTGACGTAATGACACTCCTTCAAGATAACAGTGGTAAACATGCAGCATTTACACACAGGCGCTGATGAATGAGTTGTGTGATTGTGAATCGCTGTGTTTCTGGGTGGCGTGTCAGATAATGTGTTTGTGTGGGCCGGAACGGTACAGTACAGTACGTCACGCTCTGAGTGCTGCGTGTAATGCTGCTCTGCACATGAAGTACGAGACTGTCACTGATAGTCTACAACATGCATGTGCTGCTCAATTCAGTTTGATAATATCAAAAACACCTTTAAGACCATGGAATGTGAGACGAGTTCAGATCTGACATGATCAAATCTAAACTTTGAAGAAATTTGAACAGGAATCCTAAAAGAAACACACTAGCTTTGAAGATGTTATGAAGAGTTTTGAAGTGTGGATGTGTTTTTGGAGACGCTGCTCGCTGCAGAGCCACTTGGACTCCAACGAGGGGGAGCTTGAGCTCCAGCTCCTCCTCCTATAAGCTGTTTTAATGCGTACACCTACCCCGCCCCTAACCCCAACCCCCAGTGACATCACTTGTAGAAGAAGTGTAGCAAGGCAGAGCTGGAGCTCAAGCTCCCCCTTGCTGGAGCTCAGCTCTGCCCAAGTGGCTCTGCAGTGAGTACCACTTGTGTTTTTTTTGTGTAAACCAGATGTGATGCTGTGATAGGTGGTTGTCGTAGAGTTGCTATGCACCTGATGGGGAACAAAGTTTCTTGGTGGTTGCCAGGGAGTTGCTATGCACTTGAATTTGAACAAAGTATCTAGGTGGTTGCCATGGAGTAGCTATGCACTTCATTTAAACATAGCATATAGACTAGATGGTTGCCAGGGAGTTGCTATGCACTTTATTGGGAACAAAGCTTCGAGGTGGTTGCCAGGGAGTTGCTATGCACTTGAATTTGAACAGAGTATCTAGGTGATTGCCAGGGAGTAGCTATGCACTTCATTTAAACATACATGTAGCATCTAGACTAGATGGTTGTCAGGGAGTTGCTATGCATTTGATTGGGAACAGAGTTTCTAATTGGTCTACAGGGAGTTGCTATGTACCTAATAAAGAACATAGTTTCTAGGTGGTTGCCAGGAAGTTGCTATGCACCTGAAAGAGTACAGAGTTTATAGGTGGTTGCCAGGGAGTTGCTATGCACCTGAAAGAGTACAGAGTTTATAGGTTCGTTGCTGTGAACTTGAATGGAAACAGAGTTTCTAGGTGGTTGCCAGGGAGTTGCTATGCACTCGATATGGAACAGTTTCTTGGTTTACAGGAAGTTGCTACACACCTGATAGGGAACATTGTTTACAGGTGATTGCCAGGGAGTTGTTATGCATTTGAATGGGAACAGAGTTTCTATGTGGTTGCCAGGGAGTTGCTATGCACTTGATATGGAACAGTGTTTCTAATTGGTTTACAAGAAGTTGCTACACACCTGATAGTTTCTAGGTGGTTGCCAGGGAGTTGCTATGCACCTGAAAGGGATCTGTTTCAAGTTGGTTGTCAGGGAGTTGCTATGCACTTTATAAAGAACTAAACTGAAATGCATCTGGTAGGCAGCATGTTTTTTCTGTGGTTGTCAATGAGATGAAATGTGGTTACTAGGATGTGCTGAATGGTTTCCAGAGAGTTGCTATGTGTTTGCTAGGTCCTAGATACCCTCAAGTTTCTGTGCCATTCTAGTCTTTAATTTAAAGTGTAAGAGGTTTTTTTTCAGATCAAAACTATTAGCAATATCATTTGTGATTTGTGATCTATTTATAATTTTTTTAACATACATTACACACATGGGCACTATCCTGAAGACAGAGACAGGCTTTGCACGTTTAAATATTAACCAGAAAACTGGCATTGCAGTTTTAGCAGTTTAACCACAAGCTACAAAGTTTCTTCAAACGGCAGCACAAGTGAAGCAGTCGCAGGTTTCTGTAAATGCAGCAGTGCCGTGGTTTAACCCCTGGATCTGCTGGATGTTTAGTGCTCTCTGAAACCACTGATATGACAGATAATTGCACAGATGTGCTGTTTTTCTTTCTCTTCTGTTCTCCCATGAGAGTAATTACAGGAGGCAAAGGCAGATCTGATCTGAGTTCATGGCCTGTGTGAATGAAGCCCACAGATCAGTGCTCAGTCAAACCATGTGTTACAAATAAACTCTTGTTTGAAGAATGAAACTGTTTAGATGTTCACATTTTAACCCTTTGTTTTCTGTCTTCATCTCATAGACTTATTTTCATCTTATAGACTACTCAAAAAAGATTTATTTTAATTAATGCTCTCTTTGTTTTCAGATGATGACGAGCACAAGTAGCTAAATTTTACAGATGTAATCGTATCATATTCATATGTCGTTGATTGCTGGCTGCAGCCGTGGTTCAAGTCGAACGCACCTATAGTCTGGCCCTAAAGGACTGAAAGCCCCGTCCTAAATTACTGATAGTCCCGCCCTAAATGACTAATAGCCCCGCCCTAAATTACTGATAGCCCCGCCCTGAAGGACTGATAGTCCCGCCCTAAATGACTAATAGCCCCGCCCTAAATTATTGATAGCCCCGCCCTAAAGGACTGATAGTCCCGCTCTAAATGACTGATAGCCCCGTCCTAATGGACTAACAGACCCGCCCTAAAGGCAGACCATGTGATCAGAAGTAAAGAAAAATCGTTTTGAGGTAAGAGAGAAGGTTATGATATTTGATTAAAGATTATGAGATCAAATGAGTTTTTACAAAATATTGAAGTGCACAGATACATCATTTATAACAAGCACAACTGTATACATATAAAAATAAGAAGAGTACATTTTGATTTTATGTTGACTTTAAGGTGCTATGGTTGCCACATGGCTATCTTTAGTGTAGGGTCTTCTATGTGGTTGCCAGGATTTGTGATATAGTATGGTAGCTAGGGCGCTCCAGGTGTTTGCCAGACAGTTGTTATGCATTTGTCTGGGAATACAGTGGTTGATAGCCTATGTGGTTACCAGGTGATCTAGGTGGATGTAGGTGATCAAGCATGTTGCTATGTTGTTGTTACAGTGTTGTAGGTTGTTGACAGACAGTTGCTTACTAACCGCGTGTGCATTTTTATCCTAGTTTCATGAGGTATATTTACATGTGCAACTTTCATAAACTACTCAAAAAAGCAACTGGTATGATTCAAATCTGACCTTTCGAACATCCTGCTGGTGCAATAACCCTTATCACAGGATATGTAAATATATGTAAATATGAACATGCAACATATTTAAACATTATAAAGTAGATATCTGCAGTACCGCTGATTGGTCAGTACATCTTTGAGGTTGTGTGTGTGTGTGTGTGTGTGTGTGTGTGTGTACGTGTTTTTGTGACATGTCAGGACACAAATCTGTATAATGACATAGGTATGACACAGGTATTACAAAAAGGAGGTGAAATATGAGGACACAGCTGATGTCCTCATTTCTCAAAATGCTTATAAATCACACAGAATGAGTTTGATCAGAGAGTAAAGCTGTACGCTGTTTCCTGTGATGGTTGGGTTTAGGGGTAGGGGGGGGGGGGTTAGGCCAATACAACATACGGTTTGTGCTGTATAAAATCAATGGAAACCTATGTAATGTACCCACTTTTCACAAAAACAAACATGCGTGTGTGTGTGTGTGTATTTTTTACGTTTATTTATTTTTCACAACAAGGCACACTGTACATTAATCAACATTCACCAAGAACGTAAATGTACCCGAATTAGCCCAAAGACTAGTTTTCATTGTTGGTCCCTTTGCCAGATGTTAAAGGCCATACCAATAAAAATACAATTCAAACAAAAAACAATACTCAAATAAACAACATCAACAACAGCACTAAAAGCCTAGCATTCACAATGTTGATTAATAAGAAGCCCTTTCTTAAAATTATACTCAAATGACTTAAAGGATTCACATTCTCTAACAGATTTTGCGCTATTATATTCCACTGTGATGCTTTAAAGGAAAAACAAGCTTGACAACGTTTTATTTAGTACATGATGAAAACTAAACTGTTTTTATCTAGATTCTAGAATTTTAGGTGCTTGTTTATATAATAATTCCAGAGGTTTTAAAACTGTAGATTTTGTGTTAGACCAACTTATCAGACAATAATTCATCTGAGAGAGGATCATAGAATTTAAATGTGTGTCTCACCTGTTTCCTGTTGAGCTGTGTGTGTGTGTGTGGTTTTAACGGATCAAGGCTGAACGTCTGCTGGTCTAAAACCGACTTCTACAACTCTAAACCTGGTTAAAACTACCAATTCATGACATAATTATTAACTCCTACAGGTTGAATTGTACACCTTACCATTATAAGTAAAACACTCTGCTCGCTGTTTCAGACCCATACAATACAGTTCTACCTGAAATGAGTTCGCGATCAGGGTGACTTAGTGGTATATATATTCTAAAATTAACAGAAGATAAATAAATAAAAGAAAAGAAAAAAAAAGAAAACAATAAAATGATAATAGAGTGGAGGAACTATGACGTCAATTTGTATGCAAAAACCCGGAAGCGAGTTAGCATTTTAGCAGTTCTGGTTCCCTCGTCCCAAAGTCAATGGGTTTTTGAATGGGACTTCCGTTAAATCGCTTAAATAAGGTTTGTGGCTGCCACAAACTCAAGATACTTTCATGTTTTATTCTACGACATAAAACACATCAGTTACATCACACTCTTGATTTTTAAAATCGGTTATGCTTCTTTAAAAAGACGGTTGCTATCAAGTTGCTAAATGGCATAGATATCATTAGATGTCGCCTACCCTGTTGTTGTCTATTGGAAGGAATGCGTCAATAGAGCCGCCATTTTAGTACAGGGCAGAGCTCCTTTGAAATGAATGCAGGACCAAGGTGCAGTGGAGGACTGTGGCCATCCAGAGCCAGAGATATACACATATATACATATATCTATGATCGGGAGTTTCCCCGGTGGTCAGTACACAAATATTTTTTTAAATTACGAAAATTATAATTTTACATCACTTTTCTACGTCGATGGATCAGTGACGGCACGGGCATTGCTGATAAAGAGCATGTGTTTGTGTGCATGGAAATGTATTATCCTCCCTCCCTGTTAAATTTGATCTAATCCGTGTCCTGAAACACCCCCTCACTCCCGCTTTCACTTCTCATTCTAACGGAGGGAGCGATTCGTTTGTGAATGAATTCCCGTTATGAACGACTTCTTCACTTAGCCGACAATAATACAAGTTTCTAGCACCGCAGCGTCTCGTTGTCATATTTCATTTACATTGTTTGCTGATTTTATACAATAAAACTAGCATAAGCCTAGAATTCAGTGCAAGTTGATGCTACTTTGCTTGATGATCTGTGCAGTAAGAGACTGTATTATCATCAATAACGCTACTTGTTGACCACAAAAGTTTGTAACATGTAAAAAACGAAATCTTACCTATGAAATGTTCTGCCTTTGTGCTTTGTTTTCTTTGTTTGCTCGTTACTACACCTGTCAGCAGCGCTAAAGTCCAGCATCTTCACATTGGCACACTGTCTTGACTAGTGCTGTTGAATGATGTTTGTCCTGTGAGCACTGTACAAATATGGCGGCGCTATTGATGCATGCTGAGGGTCCGTATGCGATATCTAGTGTATATATCTATGGTTTTATGCTAGCAGCCGATTAGCCTACAAGGTGACATCATAGTTCCGCCACTCTATTGTGATAGAAACCGCAAGTCCCCTTCTACTACAATGGTAGGAAAATGTTGTTTCTCTGCAACTTCTTAAAACAAATGAATCCGCTCTTTATTTCTTAATGGAGTTGTTTCAGTTCCAAATGTAACTTTTTATTGGAATTCTTTTGTTTCAGATATTAATTGGAGAAAAATATGGCTTATCCCAAATCCCTACTTAATTATAAAAGAGGTTTCATTCAGAATTATTCATCGTACATATCCAGTGAATACTTTCTTAGTAAGATATAAAAAAGACATTGATACTAATTGTTCCTTTTGTAAGCAACACCCTGAGTCTAGTTCACTTATTTTGGCAATGCAGTTATTCTCATTTGCTTTGGAAAGATTTTTCTCTTTTTGTAATTGAGAACGTTGATAAAGACTTTTCCTTACTATGGGAAAATGTTTTGTTTGGTTTTGTTAATTATAAAACGGAAGCTTTACATAAAAAGAAAACATATTTTCTTAATCTTCTTGTCATATTAACCAAATTTTATATACATACATGTAAAGTTTCAAACCAAAAAACTTAAAAAATATATTTTGCTTACTGAAATGCAGTAAAATTTGGAAACTATTTCTAACTCTTTTACAAAAAAGGCTTTAAAAACCACTCAAATTTGTAAATTATATAATCTTTTTCTTTAATGTGTAAGGTATATAGACCATTTTGAGGGATGTAAACAAAAACAATGGTCCCAACGTATTTCCTGTTTTACATTTTTTATTTCTATATCTTCAGAGAATCCAAAAAGAGTCACATATTGATAAATAATGTTATGACAGCTGTTTTAACATCAAGTAATGATTGAATCGCCTCTTGTTACAGTTATGAAATAGTTTGATAACAAGCAGGAAATGTTCATGGGCCAATGACATGACCACATTGAAATGGTCTATACCCCTTCTGTTTGTTTTTGTTTTTCTTGTTTTTTTCTTGTTGTTTTCCTTTTCAAAATGTTTTTCTTTTAATTTATTTTCTTTATAATATACTGTGATTGTATATTCTCAATTTTCGCATAATAATAAAATAATAAAAAATAAATAAATAAAAACAAACGCAAGTCCTCCGAGGGGGAAATTTCTTTGGAATTCTCCAATAGATAAAATTAATAGGAAAAAAGCTTGGCTCTTACCTTACAAATTTTGCGTTCCCAACAAAGTTAAAGAATTACATTTAAAAGTGTTACACAATATCTACCCCACAAATGAGATTGTATCTAAATTTGGTAATCCTAATTCAAACTGTGTCTTCTGTAACTCAAGTATGGAATCGATTGATCATCTTTTTGTCAAATGCCCACGTTAAAGTGTTTTGGTCTGATTTATCCATCTTTTTTACATCAAAATGTAAGTTTAACATTGATTTTTCCATATGAATGTGATGTAATTTGTTACTTTTCTCATGACAAACATAACATAGAATTTATAAGCAATTTATTTATTTTATTGGGTAAATATTGCATTCACAAATGTACATTTTCTTCATCATGACCTAATCTGCAGAATTTTCTCTGTGACTTAAATTGTTTAATTACTACTTTACAAAATGTTTACAGCAAAAAAAAGTGTAAAAACTGAAATTTTATAAGGACTTTGTAAATATTATTTATTTTGATAGTTTGCCTCTGTACCCTGTTTTTTTATTATCTTATTTTTATTATTTATATATAATTTTCCTTGTTTATTATTGTACTTGATGTCATCCATTGTTATGGCTAATGGATGACATGCGATATGTTTAGGGATCGTGCGCCATCTAGTGTTAAGAAACCAAACACACATTTACCCATTTTTACACAAAACAAACGCTTTCATAAATTTTTAGGCGTGTTTTACATTACTATTGCACCAATATAATTAAATGATTAAATACTAGATATACAAACATTATATTTGTTTGCTTATATTAGTTTTGCTGTAATACATTAAAGGCCTAATCATTATTTTAAATATTATAATATTAAAATAACTTTTATTAATAATAATGCATATATTAATTAAGTAAATTATCTATAGATTACTACTAATAATTATATCAATATTGCTAAAGTATTATTTAGTTGTACTCATTTTCACCACTAGAGGTCCTAATAACTTTTTGTCGTTCACTTGGTTTGTTTTTATGTTAAAACTTGAATTGTGTCTTTTAAAATAGTTGAATAGTTTAATATAATTTAGATTACACTTCAAACACTTAGTTTGATATAATTATTATTATTTTTTTATGGTTTCTTTCCTGCCAACAGGCTTTAACTAGCCTAACAGTACTGTAACTATCATTTATTACTGTAAGTTATTACAGTAACTTTATTATCCAAATAAACGTTGGTGTAAAACAGGCAGACACTTGTTAGAGTCTTATAATGAAACTCTTTAATAGCAGTACATCTGGATCCGAAGCGAATCCACCTGTTCACACTGTACATGGCACTTTTTTCCCTCTTTTCAAAGTAAAACATATACTTCGGTGACGTCACGGACACGAAATTAATTTGACGGCAGACAAAGAGTCGTTTGCATGCCAGATCCACAACCAATCAAAACCACGCGCTCACAATAATGATATACATTCATTTCCAATGGAGAAAAAAAACCACAACAGACAAATACAGCAAAGTAAAGTCTCAGTTTGCGCATGCGCGGGTGAATTTCAGCACGCTGTAGTTTTCAGGCCACTTTAATTAGTTAAAAAAAAATGAAAATAAAACAAAATAATCCGTTCAGCTAAATTTTGTTCAGAATTCAGAAAATAAACACCTTCAAAAAAATAATAAAAATCCTCGTTACTTAAATTACACCCTAAAAACCACATAGTCAGCGGGGAAAAAACATCTATAGACATAAATAATATAAGATATCTACACATACACACGAGGAGACGTTCGCATACACATACGACAATGACAAAATAATGTTTTAACTCAACAGGCAACACTTTACAACATTTAGACGTGTACAGCAAATGCCGCCATTTTAAAACAAGTCTTTTTCTTTACGTTCTTGACACACACAATAAAACAGCAATAAATTAGATCAGAAACATATTTTTTACACAAGTGCGAGGATGCAGACTTGTTAGTGCACTTGTGTACGTATGTTTCTAGTGTACTTCAGTGCACGTAGACAGCAGCAGTCGATCAGCCCTGCTGAAAAAACCAGCATATGCTGGTAAGGTATGTTTTGATGCTGGTCTTGCTGGTCTTGCTGGTCTCAATGCTGGTTTTGCTCCTGACCAGCATTGAGACCAGCAAGACCAACATTGAGACCAGCAAAACCAGCATTGAAACAAGCAAGACCAGCATACCAGCATCAAAACATACCTTACCAGCATATGCTGTTTTTTTCAGCAGGGAGACCAGGCTGAATGGCTTTTATTATTATTATTTTCTATAAAGCAGCCGTATATCACGTTCTGTCATATTGCACAACTGCACACTGCAAGTTATTCACATTTCTTCTTTTTTCTGTTTTTCCAGCACAAATATCTAAACCTTAAACCGTCCCAGCTGCCACACAATGTCATAAGACTTAACATTAGGTTAGATTTAGGTCGTGATGTCAGGTGACCAAAAACGTGTACGTTATTTTGACGTCAAATGACGATTTTGGTTGTTTTTAGGTTGCATTGGTAAGTGACCAAAATCGAACGTTGAGCCAACATCTTAAGCAAACATCATACTGACGTCAAATACAGACGTTTCATCAGGTATGGCAGCCAAAATCCAACGTCTGATAGACATCATAGTGATAACGTCCACACAACCACAAGCTGTAACATCATGAGACGTTGATATTTGGTTGTTTTTAGGTTGTGTTGGGAAGTGACCAAAATGTAAAATCTGTCCAAAGTTGGACACTGACTTCGCTCTTAATTTGGGTTCTGACGTCAACCCGATTTTGATTTACACCCAAAATGCAATGTCCCATAACGTTGTGGTACAACGTCAATCTGATGTCATGTTGACGTCTTGTGCCTGCTGGGGTGATGCATTTAAATAAGAAGCAAAATGACACAATAAAATGCATCAAAATAACCTTTAAATAAGAGCCAGCAGTGTCAGAAATTTAATATTTTTATCCTCTGAATTAAATATTAAAAAAATCCGACCCCAATTTCAGATATTTGATCTAATTTTAAGCAAATATCTGTATTTGGTGTGTTTTATAATATTTTAAATTATGTAATTACAAAATAATCTGATATTTTCTTTAAATTAAGGCTGTTTTTCAGACCCCATTAATTGGAATCAAATAAAAATTGTAAATTGTAAAACAGAAAAACTAAATGCAAGACGGTTTATGGAATGAAAATAATACCGTTTACTAAATGTTTCAGTTTTTGTTTTATATTTAATTGTATTTTTCGGACCCCACTGACAGATATGTGTTCATATTTTACACATTCACCTATATTTCATGCAGTTTTAATAATAAAAAAGAAATTTAATATTAAAGACATATATTTAAAACAATAACATTGCTTTGACTTCTCAAGATATTACTAAACAACATATATTAAAGTGACAACTGATTTTAAATATATACAGTCAGGTCCTTAAATATTTGGACATCGACACAATTCTAACATTTTTGGCTCTATACAACAACACAATGAATTTGAAATGAAACGAACAAGATGTGCTTTAACTGCAGACTTAATTTGAGGGTATTTACATCCAAATCAGGTAAACACTGTAGGAACAGTTTGCATATGTGCTTCCCACATGTTAAAGAACCAAACGTAATGAGACAATAGGCTTCTCAGCTGTTCCATGGCCAGGTGTGTGTTATTCCCTCATTATCTCAATTGCAATGAGCAGATAAAAGGTCCAGAGTTCGTTTCGAGTGTGCTATTTGCATTTGGAATTAATATTATCTGTTCATATTTAGCCAAATGCTTCAGAACTCATTGGACGGCGCTTCACAGAGCAGACGCACAATGACCTAAAGCATACTGCAAAAGCAACCAAAGAGTTTTTGAAGGGAAAGAAGTAGAATGTTATGCAATGGCCAAGTCAATCACCTGACCTGAATCCGATTGAGCATGCATTTCACTTGCTGAAGACAAAACTGAAGGGAAAATGCCCCAAGAACAAGCAGGAACTGAAGACAGTTGCTGTAGAGGCCTGGCAGAGCACCACCAGGGATGAAACCCAGCTTCTGGTGATGTCTATGTGTTCCAGACTTCAGGCTGCAATTGACTGCAAAGGATTTGCAACCAAGTATTAAAAAGTGAAAGTTTGATTTATGATTATTATTCTGTCCAATTACTTTTGGACCCTTAACAAGTGGGAGGCACATATGCAAACTGTTGTAATTCCTACACCGTTCACTCAGTGCTTCTATTAGTACCTAGAATAGCAAAGTCGAGTAAAGGAGGTCGAGCCTTCTCATTTATGGCTCCTAAACTCTGGAATAGCCTTCCTGATAATGTCCGAGGCTTGGACACACTCTCTCAGTTCAAAACTAGATTAAAGACCTATCTTTTTAGTAAAGCATACAATCAATGCATCGCATAACGGTATGATGCATGAATGTGCTCCACGCAGGTGAGCTGGCTCGATATCACCTGTAGGACACACTCCTCAATACACCAGACATTGTATTAGAAACTCTCATATGCTTTACATGTTTGTTTCTATGTTTGTTTATTTAACTGCTATTTTCATCTATAACACTCCATTTTTGCATCTCATTTAAATACACTATGAACAGCAGCTACGCTAATTATTTTCTTTATTCTCTATTTCCACCTGGGGATACTCATTCCGAGGTCCCTAGAGACTATGCAGCGCCATTGATGCGATCCAAGACCTGTGAAGAGATGATCCCAAGGTATCCATAATCCTGGACCGGGTCGTATCCCGAGCTGATGCTGTGGTGGTCATGGAGAAATGGAGTGCATGAGACTGATTCCTGAATGACCACAGTGACAAACGAGTCCCCGCATTGATCCTGTGGGCCAACCTGACCGCCCGCCAGTGCCCTACTCACACCTGCAGCTTCTCCACGATGGACGTCCAGCTTCTTCAGCCTCCGGCGCCTAGACTGCTGCTCCACACAAGAAGTTTGGCCAAAAGAATAATGGTCGTGCCTAACAGAGCCTAGTTACTCTCGAGGTTTTTTTTTCCCCTTCACTTCGTCAATTGGTGAAGTTTTTTTCCTCGCCACTGGCTTGCTTGGATCGGGACTTGTGGAGCTGCGCTTTGGTGGATTTGCTCTACAGTGTTTGAACTTTCAGCAGTGAAATTTAAACCACACTGAACTAAACTAAACTGAACTTCAACTCTGTAATCTGGACTTTACTAGAACTATGTTAAGCTGCTTTGACACAATCTACATTGTGAAAAGCGCTATATAAATAAACATGACTTGACCGTTCACCTGATTTGGATGTAAATACCCTCAAATTAAAGCTGACAGTCTGCAGTTAAAGCAGACTAAAGTTTGTTTCATTTAAACTCATTGTATTGGTGTATAGAGCCAAAGATGTTAGAATTGTGTTGATGTCCCAATATTTATGGACCTGACTGTATAGTTGGATTTCTTATTTGATTATTTTAATTTGTAGATTCATTTCATAAATTTTCTCTTGTTTTAATCTCAAATTCTCTTAATATGTTTTAGAAAAGCTTTAAAATCGGATGCCATTTTGCTTCTCAGGTAAATGCACACTGAAAAAAATGCTTCACTGGATTTACTAACTTTTTTTAAGGTAAGTGGTTGCAAACTATTTATATGGGCTGAATTTGAACATTAGTAAATTTTATGTTTGTTTAAATTCAGCCCATATAAATAGTTTGCAACCACTTACCTTAAAAAAAGTTAGTAAATCCAATTTCAATGTGTCCTGTTTTAAGAATGTTTAGATGTTTCTACTGGAAAATAAAATATCTTTTTTTACCTTCTTTTTTTCGCAGTGCATGTAGGAAATTTCCAGTGGAATGTGATGAAACGGTGAAAGAGGGTATTATTTCCACCAGTTTTGCTGGATGATGGATCTCTATCCGCTACAGAAAGCCGAGCGGAGGGGTTTTCAGAGGACGGAGAGGCACAGAGAGAAGCGAAAGGCCAATCAGATCTCCAGCAGGACGAGGGTTAACAAGACTTTAACCCTTAAACCCAGAGACACACAAATAAAGTTCAGCAACATCAAGCACGGGGTTTCACGAGGAGAAGCGCGAGGAAAGATGATCTTCTGAGAGGCCAAAACAAGCAGAGAAAGCAGATAAAGTGTAAACCGGAGAGGCATCCGTAAAAGAAAAAGTGATAATAAAAGCTGCTATCGGTAATCTGCAATGCCATTTTGTTGGAGTGAAAATTAAATAGTGTTTTAATAATAATAAATAAATAAAAATCAATATTAGAATCACCTGATTGTTATGTTTTCAGCTAGTTTATAAATTAATACAAATAATTAAATGAACTTAAATGTCAAAATATACAGTTGAAGTCAGAATTATTAGCGCCCCTGTATATTTTTTCCCCAATTTCTGTTTAACGGAAATGTGCTTTATTCAGTGTTAAATGCTAATAATGTGAGTTTGAATGCCATTTTACATGGCATTTATTGCCATACTACTGAAAGCAGCAGCAGATAGTTCACCTCAGATCTGGAAAGTAAAAAATTAACCGTTTGAAATTTAACTTCAGAACTCTGAAATAATGAAACCAACACACGTCAGTGATTCAGCATGTGCATTTAATAATGTTAAAGAGGTTTAATATGTATTAATTAGATTATAAACCTTACCGTTTCGTGAGTGAGTGCATATTCTGTGCTTCTGAATGGCTGTATTTAAATTTATGTCGTGTTTCGTCTGGTGCAAACAGCCAAATTGCTTATCACTGCAAATCTCCTCACGTAGTGTGTTGTTAGGACACGCGGTTACAATGTAACCTGCTCACCTAATGTTTACGTTCGTAATATTTATATTATTTGCTAAATAATAATCACCTCATGTGGAACTGTGAATCCGTGTGTCATTTCGGGGCTGCTACTGTCCACCGAAGGTTGCATTTCGGTCACGGATGTATACTTTGAGAGCCTTCCTGACTGAATGAATGAAATATGTGGTTTTCCACCAAGGCAAATATAATTGGCTAAACTGGCATTGGGCGGGTTAAATGACGAAAACCCATTTTCAAAGCAGAATATCTGACTTCATCATTGTTTTTCAGATAAACAAGAATGTTCACTTAGCATGTTTCTTAAATATCTGCAAACATATTATGGTATTTTTATGCTTTAGAAGAATCTTACATACTTACAAACTTACATACAGCACTTTTAAAGTGACATTTAAAGGCTCAACTTGGTGAATTAAGTTAGGGTAATTAGGTAAGTCATTGTATAACGATAAAAATATTGCTTAATAATATTGACCTTAAAATGGCTTTAAAAATTTTTTAAACCGCTTTTATTCTAGCCGAAATAAAACAAATAAGACTTTCTCCAGAGGAAAAAATATTATAAGAAATACTGTGAAAAATTCCTTGCTCTGTTAAACATCATTTGGGAAATATTTGAAAAAGATAAGGAAATTCACAGGAGGGCGAATAAATTTGACTTCAACTGTATATATATATAAAAAAAAAAAATGTATAAAAAACAAAACAAAAGCAGGTTAGCTCATAAACTGACAGTCTAAAAGTAGATTTTGACAGGTTTACATTTCATAACATTGTGACAGTATTGAAGCCGTCAGAATCTACAACCCCAGTTTTGTAAAATGCAATAAAATGTGATTTGTTAATTGTTTTAAGCGTTTATTTAATTGACAAAAGAAAAGATTTCCAGTGTTTTCACTGACAAACTAAATGTAATTTAGAATTATAAACAAACGTAGGTTTTTACGGGTGCAACACACTTGAGTGAAAGTGAATAAGGGAAAGGGTTAGAGAAAATCCCAATTATATCATTTTGAAGCAGTTTACATTCATGTTTGGGTGTAAAAGGAGCTTCTCAGTCTTTGCATGCAAAGCTGGATCATTGCTCATCATTTTATGCCAAACGTGAAGAGAGAATTGAAATCCTGAATCAAGGACTTTGCTTGTAAAACTAACATTTAGGATTCTCAAACAATTAAAGTGAACCTATTATGCCCCTTTTTACAAGATGTAAAATAAGTCTCTGATGTCTCTATAGTGTGTGTGTGAAGTTTCAGCTCAAAATACCACACAAATAATGTTTTATAACTCTCTGAAACTGAAACCCTTTTAGGCTTTGGTGCTAATTGTGCTGTTTTGGTGACTGTTGCTTTAAATTCAAATGAGATTGTGCTCTTTTTAAAAGAGGGCGGAGCTACTAATGCCTGTGTGTCAGCATAGTGGCAGATTCAAAAGCATGACTAACGTCCTATGCTAATGAGGGAGAGATGGTCACTAGTGGGCGAGGCTTTCCCCCTCTGATGACACGTACAAAGTGAGAATGTCAATCAAAGTGTTTCTGTTTTTATCAAGGGTAATTATAAACAATAAAGTAAATACATTTTCACCATTAAAAGCTGGTTATATTCACACACTGCTGCCACACAACTGTGTTTAAACCCCTTATAAAAGTGACTTTTGCATAATAGGTCCCCTTTAAATTTGAAATACTGTGATACTGTAAAGTTTATATTATATAAATGCCAAACATTTCTGAAGTGTGCTGCACCAATTAAAATCTAAATTGGTTTAAACATTGGTTTTCAGAATGATGAGCTTTGTAAAAATCGAAAGGGGACTATGGACCCTTTTCACATTTGCATGTTTCTCAGCAGCAGAAGTCATCATAGTGTGTAAACTCAGAGCGCAGTGAATGGGAGAGGACAACAAATCATTATTTTACAATCCTATTTACTGGAATAATAAAAGAAAACTCCACGATGGCTGGGTCAGTTGGTGTTTCTGTGTGGAGTTTGCATGTTCTCCCCGTGTTTGCGTGGGTTTCCTCTGGGTGCTCCGGTTTCCCCCACAGTCCAAACACATGCGCTATAGGTGAATTGATGAAACTAAATTGGCCGTAGTGTATGAGTGTATGAGTGTGTGTGTGTGTGAATGAGTGTGTATGGGGGTTTCCCAGTACTGGGTTGCAGCTGGAAGGGCATCTGCTGTGTAAAACATATGCTGGAGTTAGGGTTGGGCAATGTCGACCTATTTGGCATCGTACGATGTCTAATGTGAAACATTGCGATGGACGATGACATCGTCGTCATAGGCGGCGGTGAATTAATTATTTGTGAATAATTAATTAATTCATAACAAATTAATTATTTGTAGCCTACCGTTTCAACTACCTGACCCGCATAGTCTTTGTTTTACCAATAACCAAATAATAAATAAATAAAAATTGGCCATCGGCGATGGACGATGGCATCGTCTATCGACCCAACCCTAGCTGGAATAGTTGGTGGTTCATTCCTCTGTGGCGACCTCTGAAATAGAGACTAAGCCGAAGGAAAATGCATGAATGAATGCATAAGTTTAAAAAAAAAATCTAAATATTAAAACTTTCAAGGATTTAAACTGCTGATGAGCGTCTTGTGAAAAGGGTCCATAATGTACGGTATGTTTAAAATTGTGTGTTTTTCTACCATAAACTGCATTAACGCACCAATTAATTGAACAAATCACATATCCTTGATTTCATTGCATTTGACAAAACATCCCAACTTTTCCGTATTCAGGTTTTGCGGCGTGAATGTCAATGAAATCAGCAATGATCAGGTGTCTCCGCTGTGTGCCTGTCCTGATGCTCCGTGGCTCAGGGGTCAGAGGTCAGAGGTCAGCTCTGGGGGGGTCACATGAGGACGTTGTTGCGGGTGTCGGGAAGCCGCAGACCCACCAGACCTCCGGCCACCAGCACTGAGGACGCCAGCAGGATCGGGATGGACTTGGAGATTCCCACCAGAGAGCCGAAGATCAGATTCCCCAGAACCGCAGCCAGTTTACACATGGCGTTACAGAAGCCAAAGCCAGTGCCTCTGCAGGACACAAAAAGGTGTTTGTGAAAATTATTTTACATAAAACTGCAGCTTACTACATTGAAATTCTTTTCAATTATTAAATAAATGATCAAATTACACATTTTATTTAAAACCTGAAGGGTTTGTTTAACAAAAAATATGCTATTATGATTACAGCATCAATTATATAAATGTTTATATTTTTATATTAGAGCTGGGCAAAGATTAAAAAAGATTAGACTGCGAATAATCATATCACAAAATAAACATTTATTTTGACATAATACATGTGTCTCTGTACAAACTATACAACTATACAAAACTTTTTGCATAGATATTCAATTTTATATATCATTTTATTACATATATATTATATCTAAATGTAAATATACATTTTATCAAATATATGCATGCATGTATATACTTATTATATTTTACACAATACTTTTGTTGCAATATATATATATATATATATATATATATATATATATAATTATTTTTTATTTTTTTTATTTTTTTACAGTGATAATGAAAAGCTTAATTCCGATTGTTTGAAAATGAATGCATAACACTGGCAGTGCTTTCGTATTATTAAAGGTGCAGTAGGTGATTGTCTTCAGAAACATGTTTTGTTGTGCTGGTTGAAAGTCTCTTCACGTTCCAATAGTAATGATTAAAGTAAATTATCTTAATGTATTTATATGTATTTTTATATTCTGGGTAAGGCATAAGACTAAAAAATGTTCATCCAATTAAAATTTGTAGCCCAAACTGTCTGTCAACAAATGTAGATTTGTACATCTGCGCAGCCGTTCACGCAGATCCGCTGTTTGCGCGTTCATGTGCACACGAGAGAGTGACAGCGGTAAAAACAAATGCTGAATCAAAACTTGTTAAAACCCTGAATCAGTATTGGAGTGACTTTTGCCCGCTGGAGGAAGGATGACACCATGGCTGAAGTATTTCTGTTAAACAGGTAATGTTCTGTTTTACAACTCTTTTAGTCACACAAAGCTGATGTAGACTGTGTTGTTTTATGAATGGGTTATATGCACAGAAGTGTTGTTCAGACACTGAAATCTCCCTGCGAAAGATTGATGTGACTCTTTTCAGTTTCATAAGGACCTTTTACAGCATCAATAATGTAGATTTTTATTTAGTTTAACAACAAAACATCAGTAAATAGCGCTATTCCGCCTAGTCTGCTTTACTGAGGGGAAGTTGCTTTTATATTCACATTGGTTAATTTCTGAACAATGACAGCCTGTGACGCGCTCCCTATATTGTTTACCGCTACTCTGAATATTCGGTCTGAAATAGCATGTAAGTATGGCTTAGTAATAAGTGTAATTCCTGCACGCCGCCGGCCAACCGCTAAGCATACAGTAGTCACTTTAGGACAAAGCATATGAGAGAGTGAGCGCAGCGATCCTTGCATGCATGAAATATTGCACATTATGACAAGTTTTGTTGCTACACAACTGAAACGTGCTAGATATAATACAGTTTTTCATTGTAGTATTATAAAGTACTATAAAGTTTTCTAACTGGCGAATGACATGATCTAGTGGTTTGTCTGCTGTCATCTTTAGGGTGCACAATCATGATTTCAGGAGGCGTGGCTTTGGACGGCAGGGGAGGGATTGTGTTTCAAAGATATTATGCTAACCGGTTAGCATTTTGGCAGATCACCTACTGCACCTTTAAATGTTACTTTTTTAAAAACTTTTATTTTATTGATGTCCTTGACGTCTTTAAGAGTGGCACGGTGGCATAGTTGGCGGTTCATTCCGCTGTGGCGACCCCTGATAATTAAGGGACTAAGCCAAAGGAAAATGAATGGATGAATGAATGACTTCTTTAACCCTTTATAGGACACTCATTAAAATACTCATCGGAAAAACCTGTGAGAGTTACTGGGCGATATTACAAAACTTTGAACTTTAATGATTTAAAGAAATTTATATTGTAATCAATGTCAATGGAGTACCATATGTGGCAATAATGGGCTAATAACACTTTTTAGGTTCATTTTTATTTCACAATTATTTATTTTTTTCATTTGCTGAGTCATTTTAATTTTTCTTTTAAATTCCATCCTATCTAACTTCTGTTCAGACTTCTTCATTTAATATTTATACTTCATTCTGTTGAGGTATTTTCAGTTTTGGTCAACAATAATAGTTTAATGAACAAATAATAGTCTGAACAGATCTTCAAAAAGTCATGTGAGTTCATGTTTTTCAGTGATTGTGTGTGTTTGTGTGTCCGTGTACCTCCTGTTTGTGGGATAGAGTTCAGCCGTCACCACATCCAGAGAGTTCCAGGCAGAAATACTGAGTCCATTATAAAGACAGAGCATGGCGATCATCATAGATTCACTGGTGCCGAACCACAGAAAGAAGCAACTGATGCCTGACAACACCATTGAGCCGCCTGAACACAATAAACACACACACGTGAGTTTAAGGCTCTGCTCTTCTTATGTGGATTACTCAATTAGCTGGATCTGTTTTGGATCTAGGATAGTTTAGGTCTTCAAAACAAATCCAGGAGTTGTTGTCACAGCAACAAGTTTGTGAGCTTGATACTAATACTTGATACTGTAAGCTTGATACTCGAAGAACCAATTAGGCAGAAATCAGTCATCAAGATAAAAAGATCCAGAATCTGCCCAATCATCTTAGATTTTTTAAGCAATGCATGAAGAGCGGACACCATCAGTTTATGGAAAACAGTGTTTGGAGCCGTCTGGTTGGTTAAGTGACTGACCTAACATGCTGAGCCGGCCCACTTTATCCATGAGGAGGGCGGAGACTATGTTGCCCGGCAACACGGCTAGAGTTCCCAGGAAGTTGATGAAGTAAACCCAGTAGGCGCTGTAGTCATCATCGAACGTCATCTGACAGCCCGTCTTATTGTGCGCAAATGAAGAGTTGATGATGGTGGAGCCCACAAGCTTAGAGTCATCGATATCTGGAGAACACAGATGAAGAGATGAGGAGAAATATGACAGGTAGCACACACTTGAGAAAGTGAAAGTCGTGACATGGCCTATCTGTCTGTTCATCTGTCTGTCTGCCTATCTATCTATCTATCTATCTATCTAGACAGACAGACAGACAGATAGATAGGCAGAC
>CAIGQV010018106.1:28017621-28027955 GCA_903798115.1 Danio jaintianensis
GCTGCGTAAAACATATGCTGGATAAGTTGGCGGTTCATTCCGCTGTGGTGACCCCAGATTAATAAAGGGACTAAACCGATAAGAAAATGAACGATTTAATTTAATTTAATTTAAATACTTTAGCAGTAATGAAAAAGTTCCAGAGGTTGTAATTGTAGTTTAACACTCATATTGCTGCACAGAACCGTTGTGTTTTAGGGTTTTATTTTTGTTAGTGACGCCAGCAAACGCACTTCTGCACAACACAACATACACAAGTGATTTCAACAAATGCCTCTGCGACTGAATTTCACAGTGAATAAGTTTGTTTTGGTGTGTGTGTGTGTGTGTGTGTGTGTGAAAGGGAGTCGATTAAGAATGCCCGCAGGAGTAAAAGTGCTGAAAGAACACACTCTCGCTGAAAAATAATCATTAAAGTTGGTATCATTTTCCACATGACTGCTGCTCTCTGACACTGCGGAGAATGACTAGAGGCGGAGCGGCACCATATGGAGTGTGTGTGTGTGTGCGTGTGTGTGTGTTTTTGTGTGTGTGGTGTGTGTGTTTGTATTGGTCTGGTTGAGTCTGTGTGTGTTTGTGCATTTCTGTGAGTGTGTGTGTTTGTGCGTGTCTGCATTTATGTGATTGTGTGAGTTTGTGTATGTGTATCAGTGTGTGCATCTGTGTTTGTGTGCATGTGCATATGTGTGCGCACATTTGTGCATCTCTGTGAGTGTGTAGGTTTGTGTGTTTGTATGAGAGTGTGTGTGCAGTTGTGTGTATATGTTTAAGAGTGTAGTTGTGAGTATGAGTGTGTGTATGTGTGTGTGACTGTCTGTCTGCTTGTGTGTGTTTGTATTGGCCTGGTTGAGTCTGTGTGTGTTTGTGCATCTCTGTGAGTGTGTGTGTGTGTGTGTGTGTGTGTGTGTGCGTGCGTGCGTGCGTGCGTGCGTGCGTGTGTGTGTGTGTGTGCGTATGTGTGTGTGTGTGTGTGTGTGTGTGTGTGTGTGTGTGTGTGTGTGTGTGTGTGTGTGTGTGCTGAAGCTGAGCTGATGTTCACAGGACAGCTGCAGGGAAACTGAGAGTAAAACAGAGGATGCCTTGAGGACAGAAGGATCAGCCTCAGAGCAGAAAAACACACATACTGCAGATTTCTGTCATCAATTCCTCAACACTGCTGTCACTTCAAACCTGTGTGATTATTTTCAGCAAAGACAAATGAACACACGGCTCCACTCAATACACTGACGGCAGATACACACTCAAGCCAAGACAAAAAGCCCAACAGAGGAGTAGTTCATTAGTAAAACTGGTCACACTTTACAAGGTTTCATCAGTTAATGTACTTACAAACATGAACTAATTATGAACAATACTGTACAGCATTTATTAATCACAGTTCAACACTTATTAATGCATTATTAACATCCAAAGTTATGCTTGTTAACATTATGTAATGTAATGTGTGTATTTATATAGTGCATTTATTGAGTGTGGCCATACACCCAAAGCGCTTCACAATCATGAGGGGGGTCTCTCCACACCACCACCAGTAAGCAGCATCCACTTGATGATGCGACGGCAGCCACAGGACAACAGCGCCAGTGCTTCACCACACACCAGCTATAGGTGGAGTGGAGAGACAGTGATAGAGCCAATTCAGTGTATGGGGATGATTAAGAGGCCATGATGGTAAGGGCCAATGGAAGGAATTTAGCCAGGACACCGGGGTTACACCACTACTCTTTACGAGAAGTGCCATGAGATAATTAATGACCACAGAGAGTCAGGACCTCGGTTTAACGTCTCATCCGATAGACGGCGCTCACTGACAGTATAGTGTCCCCTTCACTTTAGTGGGGTATTAGGGCTCACACAGACCACAGGTTGAGCGCCCCCTGCTGGCCTCACTAACACCACTTCCAATAGCAACCTAGCTTTTCCATGTGGTCTCCCATACAGGTGTTCATTGTTTGTTCATGTTAGTAAATACATTGAATGACGTTAACTAATACAACCTTATGGTAAACTGTTATCGTAAAACTAAAGTGTCTGCTAAATAAAATACATTTAGACATAATGTAAATATAAGTATGACCTGTGTACAGTAATTCCTCCAATAATAATGTTAATAATAATAATAATAATAATAATATTTTATTTATGATGTGCTTTAATTAAGGAATTAGTTCGAGCAAAAAACCGGAACATTCTGTCATCATTTACTCCTTTTTTTACTTGTTCTGTGTGCGTGTGTGTGTAACCCCCCCCCCCCCCCCCCCCCCCACACACACACACACACACACGCACACACACACACATACACAAAATGAAACACAGCACACTGATATCCACTAATGCACCATCACATAGTCCAGCTGGTTAGAGAAAAATCTTATATATTTATTTATGTTTCTGTGCGGCGACACAGTGGCTCAGTGGTTAGCTCTGTCGCCTCACAGCAAGAAGCTTGCATGAGGCTCATTTAGTAAATGCACAATTAAGCCAGTGTGTTTTAAGTCTAAAAGACCAAAACTGTCTAACTAACCAAACCCTACACTTTAAGCTGCTCTAAACAGTTTCTAACAGTGCCATTTTCACTAGGAAAGGAAAAAGCAAAAAAAAAGAAACCTCCGTCTATTAATGTAACACATTTGATAAAGCCAATAACAGTAAGCCATCAGGCTAAAGCTAATTCCACACGCTAGTGTATAGTTAGCATGCCAGCTCATGTACGCAACAGCCACTTTATACCAAATCAAGAGTCCTGCAGCATTCATTTACACTTCAGAACAAAAGCTGCAGATTGTAGCTCAAATTTGAACCAACACACACACACACATGCATACGTATTGGTGGTTTACGAGGACTTTCCATAGGCGTAATATATTTTATACTGTAAAAACCACTTATTATATGTCCTTACCCCACCTACCCCTAATCCCAACCCTCACAGGAAACCTTGTTAAATTACAAAGACATACAGTTGAAGAATTATTAGTCCTCCTGAATTATTAGCCTTCTGTATTATTTTTCCCCCAACTTCTGTTTAACGGAGAGAAGATTTCTAAACATAATAGTTTGAATAACTCATTTCTAATAACTGATTTCTTTTCTCTTTGCCATGATGACAGTAAATAATATTTGACTAGATATTTTTCAAGATACTAGTATTCAGCTTAAAGTGACATTTAAAGGCTTAACTAGGTTAATTAGGGTAAAGTTAGGGTAATTAGGCAAGTCATTGTATAACAGTGGTTTGTTCTGGAGACAATCCAAAACAAATATTGCTTAAGGGTGCGAATAATATTGACCTTAAAATGGTTTAAAAAATAATTAAAAACATGCTTTTATTCTAGCCGAAATAAAACAAATAAGACTTTCTCCAGAAGAAAAAATATTATAGGAAATACTGTGAAAAATTCCTGAATCTGTTAAACATCATTTGGGAAATATTTGAAAAAGAAATTCACAGGAGGGCGAATAATTTTAACTTCAACTGTAAAGCATGTCCTCATAAACCACCTCAATGTTGTAATACCTAGTGTTACTCTTTCACCTGTGTCAGCCGACATGCATATTGTGACTCTTAACTTCACAAAAGCGCAAACCATGTTTCAAAATAAAAGATCCCAACAAATAATTATTGAAAAATTAAATAAAATAAAGAAATAATGAATAATATAATCTGGAGTAACAATATACCCTGCTACACTAGCTCATACTCATTTCAAATACTCAAAAACTCATTGTCCTTGTCAACCACCAAAACCAGCACACACACACTTTCTAGAATGGTTTCACGGCTGCTGAAGTCCTTCACCTGCCTCTGCAGTGATGAAAGCATTGCGGCAGAACCGTTTCTCCACACGCCGCTGATTCCTGACCACAGAAACGCTGCTAAAACAAGAGACGCTAATCAATTGACCTCAATTACAGCCCAGCAGATCTGCTCCTGCTCACACTCGCTTACCCCAAATTACCCATCATCCTCTCAGAGCCACATGATGGAGGACGGAGAGCTTCCAGTTAAACAGAAACAAACACTTCCCGGAGGAGCAGTTTATTACATCGCCACAAACACCGGCCTCATTCATATCAAACTGCAGTCTATTTGGTGTTAGTGTGTAGGTTTCAAAAACACACACGAACAATACTAATATTTTTACACTACCGTACAATATAATTTTCTCATTTATTTATGATTTATTAATTACAAAATTACAAAATATATTAGTAAAAAAAAAAAAAAAAAAAAAATGTATATATAGACACACACAGTGGGTACGGAAAGTATTCAGACCCCCTTAAATTTTTCACTCTGTTATATTGCAGCCATTTGCTAAAATCATGCAAGTTCGTTTTTTACTCATTAATGTCCACACAGCACCCCATACTGACAGAAAAATTCAGAATTGTTGACATTTTTGCAGATTTATTAAAAAAGAAAAACTGAAAATATCACATGGTCCTAAGTGTTCAGACCCTTTGCTGTGACACTCATATCATTAGGTGCTGTCTATTTCTTCTGATCATCCTTGAGATGGTTCTACACCTTCATTTGAGTTTGATTAGACTGACTGGACTTGATTAGGAAAGCCACACAACTGTCTATATAAGACCTTACAGCTCACAATGCATGTCAGAGCAAATGAGAATCACAAGGTCAAAGGAACTGCTTGAAGAGCTCAGAGACAGAATTGTGGCAGGGCATAGATCTGGCCAAGGTTACAAAAAATGTCTGCTGCACTTAAGGTTCCTAAGAGCACATTGCCCTCCATAATCCTTAAATGAAGACGTTTGGGATGACCAGAACCCTTTCTAAAGCTGGCCATCCCGCCAAACTGAGCTACTGGGGGAGAAGAGCCTTGGTGAGAGAGGTAAAGAAGAACCCAAAGAACACTGTGGCTGAGCTTCAGAGATGCAGTCGGGAGATGGGAAAAAGTTGTAGAAAGTCAACCATCACTGCAGCCCTCCACCAGACGGGGCTTTATGGCAGAGTGTAATGTAATGTAATGTGTATTTTTATATAGTGCATTTATTGAGTGTGGCCATACACCCAAAGCGCTTCACAATCATGAGGGGGGTCTCTCCACACTACCACCAGTGTGCAGCATCCACTTGGATGATGATGTGACAGCAGCCACAGGACAACGGTGCCAGTGCTTCACCACACAACAGCTATAGGTGGAGTGGAGAGACAGTGATAGAGCCAATTCGGTGGATTGGGAGGTCATGATGGGTAAGGGCCAATGGAGGGAATTTGGCCAGGACACCGGGCTTACACCCCTACTCTTTACGAGAAGTGCCATTGGATGTTTAATGACCACAGAGAGTCAGGACCTCGGTTTAACGTCTCATCCGAAAGACGGCGCTCACTGACAGTATAGTGTCCCCTTCACTTTACTGGGGCATTGGGACTCACACAGACCACAGGTTGAGCGCCCCCTGCTGGCCTCACTAACACCACTGCCAACAGCAACCTAGTTTTCCCATGTGGTCTCCCATACAGGTACTGACCAGGCTCAGCCCTGCTTAGCTTCAGTGTCTGATGAGACCAAAATAGAACTTTTTGTCCTTAATTCTAAGCAGTATGTGTGGAGAAAACCAGGCACTGCTCATCACCTGTCCAATACAGTCCTAACAGTGAAGCATGGTGGTGGCAGCATCATGCTGTGGGGTGTTTTTCAGCTGCAGGGACAGGATGACTGGTTGCAATTGAGGGAAAGATGAATGGAGCCAAGTACAGGGATATCCTGGACGAAAACCTTCTCCAGAGTGCTCAGGACCTCAGACTGGGCCGAAGGTCTACCTTCCAACAAGACAATGACCCTAAGCACACAGCTAAAATAACGAAGGAGTGGCTTCACAACAACTCCGTGATGGTTCTTGAATGGCCCAGCCAGAGCCCTGACTTAAACCCAATTGAGCATCTACTAAATACTGAGCAAAGGGTCTGAATACTTAGAACCATGTGAGATTTCAGTTTTTCTTTTGTAATAAATCTGCAAAAATGTCAACAATTCTGTGTTTTTCTGTCGGTATGGGGTACTGGGTGTGACATTAATGAGGAAAAAAATGAACTTAAATGATTTTAGCAAATGGCTGCAATATAACACAGAGCGAAAAATTATATATATAAGATTAATGCCAAGCAATAAATAGACAATAAATACCCTAAACACCCTTTTGAACATTTCACATTTTAGACAATAAATACCCTAACCTAACCCTAACAGACAGACAGATAGACAGACAGACAGACAGACAGATAGAGAGACAGACAGATAGATGTGGCTGGGCATCAGCTGGACATCAGTGGTTATACAGCAGCAGCTGCGGAGCTCTCTGATTGGTGGACAGGTCTGTCACTCACCGTAGTGTGGTATAATGGCCCAGGCCATGGCTGAGGCGTAGATCCCGCCCACCATCCAGAACATGCAGAGCCAGCTGAGGTGCTCCCCGCGCTTCTCCCGGGCCAGAAACTCCGCGAAATACGAGAACACGATGGGGACCGCACCACCAATCCTGCACACGACAGAGAGAACTACTTACAAAATCAAGAAATATAAAATATAAAATCACTACTTACATTTATATATATCTTTAAAAGAAGTCTTTCATGCTCACCAAGGCTGCATTTACTTGACCAAACATACTGTGAAAAAGCTGAATCGTAATACTGTTTAAAATATGTTCTAACGTGCCAAATTGCTAGGGAATAATCTCATTTGCATTGTATATATTGAATTTTGCAGCATTAATAGTTTATATTAGGCAGCACGGTGGCGCAGTGGGTAGCACTGTCACCTAACAGCAAGAAGGTCGCTGGTTCAAGTCCCGGCTGGGCCAGTTGGCATTTCTGTGTCAAGTTTGCATGTTCTCCCTGTGTTGGCGTGAGTTTTCTCCGGGTGCTCCGGTTTCCCCCACAGTACAAACGCATGCACTATAGGTGAATTGAATAAACTAAATTGGCTGTAGTGTATGTGTGTGTGTGTGTGTGTGTGTGTGTGTGTGTGTGTGTGTGTGTGTGTGTGTGTGTGTGTGTGTGTGTGCGCGTGTGTGTGTGTGCGTGTGTGTGTGTGTGTGTGCGTGTGTGTGTGTGTGTGCACCCGATTCGAATGTTATCATTCGATTGAATGGGCGTTATCAGTGGATATCAGCTGATAGATATGGGCCAGTAGGGGCCTTCTGCGCCTACTAGTAGGTTCAGAAGGCTGTAATCATCCATCCACATGGTTAATCAGCTATACTAATAGAGAAGACTCCAGGTCCAGATCTGTTTTTACATTACTGTGACGATTGGGTTTAGGGTTGGGGTAGGGGTAGACGTTAATAAAATACAATTAATGGGAAATAATATAATTTAATAAATAATCAGCATAGGCTCATTCTGCATTTTGTCTTTAAAACGAACGCTGCGTGGCGGTATACACGCTTACCTCCATATGAATGGATTTTGAGCTATTATCAGTTTCTCCAGTGGCTCACCGTGTACGTCGGCAGACTTGTGACGTGGTGCGGAATTGACAGCGATGACGGAGTTCGAGTCTGGCAAAGAACGGTTTCAGAAAGCAGGTAAGACAAAAGCCAAAAAAGTTAATTATTTGTTTTTATTGCTTTTTTAAAAACAGATGGTTGGGTTTAGGGAAGGAGGAGGGCAGGTTAATCGGTGCTTTTGGAAAAATAATGACCGTTGGGTTTAGGGAAGGAGGAGGGCAGGTCA
This sequence comes from Danio jaintianensis, assembly GCA_903798115.1. Classification (NCBI taxonomy): domain Eukaryota; kingdom Metazoa; phylum Chordata; class Actinopteri; order Cypriniformes; family Danionidae; genus Danio; species Danio jaintianensis. The sequence goes on from CAIGQV010018106.1 coordinate 28,025,327, forward strand.
ATCGGAGCGGCCTCTGCTGGATTTACACGAGAACAGCAGATTAACCATGTGCATGGTTGATAACAGCCTTCTGAGCCTACCAGTAGGCGCAGTAGGCCCCTACTCGCCCATATCTATCAGCTGATAAACCACTGATAACGCCCATTCAATCGACTGATAACATTCGAATCGGCTGGTGTGTGTGTGTGTGTGTGTGTGTGAATGTGTGGTGTTTCCCAGTACTGGGTTGCAGCTGGACAGCCATCCGCTGTGTAAAACATATGCTGGAATAGTTGGCGGTTCATTCCGCTGTGGCCCCCTGATTAATAAAGGGACTAAGCTGAAGGAAAATAAATAAATGAATGAATAGTTTATATTACAGTTTGTTTTCGATCATTTTGCCACAAATTTCAGAACCCTGATGTCAATTTTCAAAACTCTAGACACAGAATCCACAACCATTGCCAAAATTGCACATTTTTGCTAAACTCTTAACTCTTTTTTCAAATGCTTGGAGACAATACACATAAGTCAAAGATACTTTGTTCACTGAACTAAAATCACCTTTTCAATACAACACAATTGAACATCAAATTGATCCCATTTCAAAATGCAACTCAAACAATACATTTGAAATAACTGTGTATTTATTAAAATAACACGATGTAACTATCAACTGATACAAGCGCTCAAAATAATAAATAACTGTTGCATTACTCTTGATGCATGGAAACTGATGTAGAATATTACATTTTTAGATTATTAAAGTTTCAGGATAGATCAAATGACAGCAGTTACCACAGAAGATGACCCAACTGAACTACATTATCTATAGATTTCATCCTTATTCCATATTTATGGTTTCTTTGTTCCATGTACCACTTTTACAGACAATGTTTTCATACTTGACATTACTGTATGTAATAAAGTCCAATGACCACCGCAGCAGACCAATGTCAGGGCTGGATTCTCATTAACAGAAGGTTTTTCTGAGATTCTTGGCTAATGAAAACACCACTGTGATGTAAAGGAGAACCTGTGGTCAAATCCACAACACCAGACTGATGGAAACACAGATCCCAAAATAGAAATCTGATATATGGAAATACGTATATGCAATTTACATATGTGACATACTAGTTCATATGGATTTCACATATACAAAATATGTTATACATGTCAAAATATTGCAAAAATTGCCATTTTTTTCAACCATTAGAATTACAAATATGTACATACGTTATGTAAATATATTTTAAATATTTTTATATACAGTAAAATATAATAATATATAATTTTATATACAGACATTCTATATACAGTATGTGAAATCCAATTGCATATGTTGCCATATATCATCCCATGTATCAGCTTTCGATATGGGGACGTGCAGTGAGAAACACTTTGGTTAACTTTACTATTCTGTTTTGTTTTACAGTAAACCTATTGTAATAATGTTCGATGGCCGCCTGGCCATCGGGAAGAAGGAGGTGGAGAACCGACGAAACTTAAAAAGTATTTATTAATAAAAGGGACGGCAGTCTCCGTGAGTCTCCGTTTATTTCTAAACCAAAACAAACAAAACATAACTGTCCAGGCCTGGACCTCTCTCAGCTTCCTCTGCCATCGTTCCTCCTCTTATAGTCCAGAGCTCCTTCCGTGGGATTCGAGGCCCGTTTCCTCATTCCGTTCCCACAGCTCTCGGCCCCGCCCCCTCACCACACCTATGTTATGATTGAATGAATAAAACTTTAGTTCAGTGATTCCACTGTCTGTACTATTCCCTCTAGACTTATTCAATTCAATTCAATTCCTCTTTATTTCTATAGCGCTTTTACAATGTAGATTGTGTCAAAGCAGCTTCACATAGAAGAGTACAGTAAATTGAAACTGTGTCAGTCCAGTTTTCAGAGTTGAAGTTCAGTTCAGTTTAGTTCAGTGTGGTTTAATTTTCACTGCTGAAAGTCCAAACACTGAAGAGCAAATCCACCGATGCGCAACTCCACAGGTCCCGAACCATGCAAGCCAGTGGCGACAGTGGTGAAATTTCAGCTGTATAAACCATAATGCATAAATCATAATGAAACCTTTATCATATATTTTAAACAACAATATTTAATGATTGTTAAAGATTGTTTATTGAAACAATGTGTATCTTGTGTGTGTGTGATCTAAAGTTCGTAGCGTTCCTGTAGTATTTGTATGATACAAGGATTATGTGAACCAACGATCCTGCAAATGCAAGACTTCTTAAAGGAAATGAACGCAGCATGCAGAGTTTTGAAGACTGGAGAGTCTGCGTTAAAAGTAGTGAGTAGTGAGTTTTGTGTGTAGAGTTTTGAAAATTGACATCAGGGTTCTGAAATTTGTGACCAAACAATTGTAAAAAACTGTATATAAGATTACTATAATAATACAGATTACTACTGTAAGAATACAGAGTCGACAGAATTCTGTGTGGTATCCCTGTGTGACCTTTGACCCTATCTGTGTTTGTGTGATTGTGTATGAGTTTGTGTATGTCAGTGTGTGTGTGTCTGTGTAAATGTGTCTATAAGTGTATGAGTCTTACTGTGTGTGTTTGTGTGTCTATGTGTGTATGTGTGTGTGTCTGTGCTTGTTTGTGTGTGTGTGCGTGCGTGCGTGCGTG
>CAIGQV010018106.1:28079859-28089859 GCA_903798115.1 Danio jaintianensis
ACACACACACACACACACACACACACACACACACACACACACACACAAACGCACACACACACGCACGCACACACACACACACACACACACAGTCAGAAGCTCAACAGATGAAAGACACACAAATCCTGCTTTGAATAATTGACAGAGGGCAGATGAGCTTTATGAAGGCTTTCTCCAGTGAGTGTTTCCCTGCCAGCAGAAATACACAGCCTAACACACACACAGCGAAACCCCACACAGATTTATCATCAGAAGCGGTGTTAACACACTGACCACACTCATTCTCTCTAACACACACACACACACAAACACACACACACACGGCCGGATTAAGAACATGTTGAGCCCTGGGGCTGAGGCAAACCCAAGGGCCCAATTTATTTTATCGCCTCACAAAAGTACCTCTTTTAATTTGCTTATTAATATTATTATCTACATTTCCACTATTTGATTTAGATTTGATTATTATAAATGTTTTCTATTTTACTAAAATAGGCGTACAAGCATACAAAATTAATCACATAACATGAACTTCAAATTCTAATTCAAAAACAGGTTGCCAAAATCAGCAAAAAACACACACACACACACACATTTGCAGTACTACCTTAACAAGTGCTTTACAATAAATGCTTTAAATAGGCTTATCTTTAAAAATGTTTACTTTAAACTTTAGCTGAGCAGAAATCCCTAAATTATGTTTACAATTAATGGCCCGTTTCCACTGAGTGGTACGGTACGGGTCGGAAGTGGTCACCTTTATCAAGCTTGTGTCTCCACTACCAAAGGGGTACCAATGGTACGACAAAGTTTCAGTCTACGTTATTCTCGCTAGAGGAAATGTCAAAGTAAAGCTGTACGGGTCGTTCACATATCATATGAGAAGCACCTCTCACAAAACAGAGGCTTTATACATAAATACTTGTGTATAAATGTTCATGACTAACCTTTCTATGAACATGATTTGATTATAACTGCAGATCAATGATAGTGCGAAATAGCCTACTGTAACCTCTGCAATTATATAAAATAAATAAATAAATGCAACATATATGAACACATACAGACCCTTACAGTCTCCGATGTTACCAATTACAGAAAAACTACACACAGCATACATTTAGTCCTTATTTGGGTTCAAAAACAACACACAACATATAGCCCACAGTCAGTGCAAACCTCTCATCTGTGTCTTTAATCTTCACCAGCACACGTAACCTCTGTTAGAGAGTAATTCCGTCATTCTGAGATCATAATAGTCCAAAAGGCGATGTAAATAATTAAACATGGCACTTTGTTCATGTTTTAGGTTGCTGAAAGAATCATTTGCTCCTTTGTTTTTTCGGGCTTCTTCTTTCGCGCTTCACTCCCGCGTTTGTCCGTTTCTGAAAGGATGTCAGAAGCACTTCAATAATCACGCGCACGTTATTATCATCAGCTCAAGAAGTTCGTTATTTTAAATATAGATGCGCAGCGAGCCACACGAGCTCTCTGGAGAAAGTGAAACCACTCGCGCTTTTAAACGGCCTCGTATAACAACAAGAGGACACACGGCAGATTCAGCTCTTCTTCTTGGCTTTGTGGCTGTTCATCTAGACGACAACAAGGTTTGTTTGAGCTCGGGTCGACCATGGCTCATTATTATATGTATATATTATTACGGTGTAATATCTCGGCTGTGTATTTAAAAATAGCGGCTCCTTTGTTTTCATTCTCCTGGCTTGTGCACGTGCTAGTGACGTTTCTCTGTAAACCAATAGTGTTCAGCTGCATGTCTCACTCTGCCTTTTAGTACCCTTTTGTTGTGCTAGATACTCTTTGGAAAGGGTACCCAAAAAGTGGTACGGTTCGCTTTTTGGTACCTTTTGACAGTGGAAACGGCCATAAAAGCAAACCGAACCATACCGTACCACTCAGTGGAAACGGGCCATTATTTCCCATTTGGTGTCGAGTCATTCAATTACAGAAGGTTAGCATGTTTTTTTTTTTTTTCCTCAGATATATTGTCTGATGAAAGCCAGCGCTAATATTTCATTGCTCCGGATTATTACTGTCATTTATATAAAAGGGGAAATTCGTTCATTTAAAAGTTTGCTTTCTAACTGGTTCAGTTAGACTTAAAGGTGCCATATACTACATTGGTTTAATAAGTTAAATTGTTCTCTGATATCTACATAGTAGGTTTACGGCTTCGGTGAGTTCAAAAAATCCCCAGAAACAGTTTTTTAAGCTCATTTATTACTCCATAAAATACCCCTAGAATCAGAAGGTCCATGATTGACCATATATGGCTCCTGTCGTGAATATTAATGAGCTCCACTCTGACCTGTCACTCTTACACACACACACACACACACACACACACACACAGCATGATGTACGCTGAACACAGACAACTATAAACTCAATCAGAGTAATATTAAGCTATTTTGCAGTGTTGTGGATAAGGCTAAATTAAAATTAAACTTGACAAAAGAGAGTGAGAGATGTATGGCGTTGTCTTTTGAAGCTACAGTCAATGAAAACACAGCCAGGAATTAATATCAGCCTCTGCATGAACAGATGACAGTTGAGTATTTTTGAGTGTTTGTTGAAACACAGACATCAGATTTCACAATAAAAACGATAGATTAACAAAAGATGTAACTAAACATACCTTATGCCTCTTCAGAGTGGAGATGAATAATTGTATAAACTGTAAATCTTGCATTTTGCATCCTGAGGCGAGTTTGAAACGTGTCTTCTGCTGTCGTTGCCCAGTAACGCACAGTAAACAATTTGGTGCTCACGTTTTCAAAATAAAGTCCCACATATATAGTAAGTGAAATATACGCTTAAAAATAACTAAGGGAGGAAAATGATTACTCACTAGAAAACGTTGTTGCTTATCAAACACAGCCTGAGGTGTGCATATTAAAGATCTCAGAGCTTTTTTTATGATTTCAGAGCTTGATGACATCAAATGCTTGTCAGGTCTGGATGAACGACCCAAATTACGCATACATGTAAATGCAGAGGGCATGGCCCGTGAGTCTCGTCACAGTTAGTTTTGTCTTCTGATTGGCCTGTAGTCCACCGGGGTTTTACACTCGTGGAATTGTAATGAGAACAAGGATACAGTGGTGTCTGAGGCTCACAGTATGCCCATTTCCATATACTGATCTTTTATTATTCTACTATGCCTTGGTATACCCAGATTTTCATTATAGGGCACCTTTAAACCATGTATTTTATTGAGAGAAATATTCTGCAGCAATGGACATTTTGATAACTGTGTGTGTGGGCCATTTGATTTGGTCTTGGTTATGAGGACAGGATTGCGCAGGCGCGCGGCCAAGACAGCGGTTCAGTTATGAGTCCATTCTGCATGATTCTGCCTGTTCTGACCTCTCTTAATGGATATTAATAACGGATACTGTTTGAATTCATTTTTTTGTTCTACGATGCGCTTGGTTAGCCTACCTTTGACTGGACCGTTCTAGCTGAAATAAGGAACTGTGCTGGGAAATAAGAGACTTTCCAGGGAAAAAAACGGGACATCTGGTCACCCTTACGGGGGATTAAACAGGGCTATTCAAAACTCTGATTGAGCTACAGCCACTCTGAACCATAGTGTAGCGGCGTCACTGTTTTTGAACAGCAGCGAGCCGAAAGGAATACTTCACAATATCGGCATGCGAAAGCATAATGCAAAGAGGCGTTTCCCATGTCATGACGCAAATTAATTCATCAGCCAATCAAGGGCCCCCTTCTTCCATGGGTTCTGGGGCTCCAGCCCCACCTAGCAATTATGTTAATCCAGCCCTGCACACACACACACACACACACACAGATCTTTTCATGTTTCTTCTGCTCATTATGGCTACATTTATTTCTATTACAAGAAAATAAACATTAAAAATTGTAGAAATATTACTACAATTTAAATAGCTGTTTGTTCTTGCACTACATTTGTTGGTACTTTTACTCTACCTGCACTACTTTTTTGTACTTTTGCCTTTTTGAGTACTTTTACTTGCATTCATTTTTTTGATACTTTTACTCAACCTGCACTATATTTTTTGGTAATGTTAAATTATGTACTTTTACTTGCACTACATTTGTTTTGGTATTTTACTCTACTTTCATAACATTTTTTGGTACTTTTACTCTACTTGACTACATTTTTTGTACTTTTGCCTTAGTTGGTACTTCTACTTTACTTGCATTACATTTTTCTGTACTTTTACTCTACTTGCTCTACATTTATTTGTACTTTTACATGTTTGGGTACTTTTACTCTACTTGCACCATATTTATGATACTTTTACTCAACTCTAAATTGTCTTATTTTTTAATTTAAGATAATTTAGTTGAATAAATAAGGCCACTGGTTTCTAAACAAGTTCCAGACAGAATGCCCCTCCCACTTCCCATTTAGACCTGCCCCCTCTTTGCCATTGGTTTAACAGCACTAAATTACCCTGTCTCATTTCTCTTATGATCTCTGGCCTTCCGGCATTGATTACAGCTTCGACACACTAAAACCTGCTCTGTGTTTCTCAGATAACACTGGACACACACACACACACACACACACACACACACACACACACACACACACACACAGCACTTACAATCAGCGGTCTTCAGGTCCGACGACAGATAGAGGAGACAGCAAGGTTAATTACATTAGACAGACAGACAGAAATACAGCATGAGTGGAGCCTGCAGTCCTTCTCCAGGTCTAGACAATGTCAGCCTTTAATATTTCTTTTATATTTCTGCCATTACAATAAAGCAATAGTCGCCAAGGCTGCAATTACAGTGATTTTTACTGTGTTTAAGACTCTCTTTATGCCAGCAGCACTATTTAAGATATGTGTATAACATGTTGGAATAGATTAGATAAGTTCAGTGTTGGGTACGTTACTTCAAAAAAGTTATTAGTTACTAATTACATAATAAACATTGTATTCCAGGCAACACGGTGGCGCAGTGGGTAGCGCTGTCGCCTCACAGCAAGAAGGTCGCTGGTTCGAGCCTCAGCTGGGTCAGTTGGCATTTCTGTGTGGGTTTCCTCCGGGTGCTCCGGTTTCCCCCACAAGTCCAAACACATGCGCTATAGGTGAATTGGGTAAGCTAAATTGTCCGTAGTGTATGTATGTGTGTGAATGAGTGTGTATGGGTGTTTTCCAGTGATGGGTTGCTGCTGGAAGGGCATCCGCTGCGTAAAACATATGCTGGATAAGTTGGCGGTTCATTCCGCTGTGGTGACCCCAGATTAATAAAGGGACTAAGCCGAAAAGAAAATGAATCCCACGCCAACACGAGGAGAACATGCAAACTCTATACAGAAATGCCAACTGACTCAGCTGGGACTCGAACCAGCTTGAACACTCTTGCTGTGAGGCGACATTGTTAACCACTGAGCCACTGTGCCGCCACAAATTAACTAGTTACTGTAATTAAATTACTTGTTCACTTAAAATAAAGTTTTTAGGTCATTTAGGTAAAAAACAAATGTTAAGGTAATTTTATAACAGTCTTTCTGTGTGTGTGTGCGCGTGTGTCTGTGTCTGTCTTGTCTGTACATGCGTGCGTGTGTGCGTGCGTTTCTGTGCGTGCATGTTTGTGTGCGATGGAAAACTGAAAGCCCTAATGAATGACGTCCATCAGCGGATGTTATTTTCAAGTGCCGCCCGCTTGAACTAATTCAGTTTCCTTTGCCTGTTTAATGGCAGAAAGACACACAAATGACAGCTCTTTAACATATCGGCTGATTCTCTTGGAAATTATAATAAATTGATATTTTAGACCATTTCAATAGATATACTCAGGGGCGACATGGTGGCTCAGTGGTTAGCACTGTCTCCTCACAGCAAGAAGGTTGCTGGTTCGAGTCCCGGCTGGGTCAGTGGGCATTTCTGTGTGGAGTTTGCATGTTCTCCCTGTGTTTGCGTGGGTTTCCACCGGGTGCTCCGGTTTCCCCCTCAGTCCAAACACATGCGCTATAGGTGAATTGGGTAAGCTAAATTGTCCGTAGTGTATGTGTGTGAATGAGTGTGTATGGATGTTTCCCAGTGATGGGTTGCAGCTGGAAGGGCATCCGCTGCGTAAAACATATGCTGGATAAGTTGGCAGTTCATTCCGCTGTGGCGACCCCAGATTAATAAAGGGACTAAGCCGAAAAGAAAATGAATGAATGATTACTCAGGGGCGACACGGTGGCTCAGTGGTTAGCACTGTCACCTCACAGCAAGAAGGTTGCTGGTTCGAGTCCCGGCTGGGTCAGTTGGCATTTCTGTATGGAGTTTGCATGTTCTCCCTGTGTTCGCGTGGGTTTCCACCGGGTGCTCCGGTTTCCCCCACAATCCAAACACATGCTCTATAGGTGAATTGAATGAGCTAAATTGTCCTTAGAGTATGTGTGTGTGAATGAGTGTATATGGGTGTTTCCCAGTACTGGGTTGCAGCTAGAAGGGCATCCGCTGCGTAAAACATATGCTGGATAAATTGGCGGTTCATTCCGCTGTGGCGACCCTTGAATAATAAAGAGACTAAGCCGAAAATAAAATGAATGAATGAGATTGGCAAAACATGTTAGCAAAATTCTATAACACAAACATAAAAACAACCTTATAGAAATGTTAACAACATGCTAAAAATGCCAGGAAGGTACTTAAAGACCTCACCTGTTTCAAATCACATCATTATTTAACCAGTTTACCTGATTACTAGCCCTAAACTGCTCCTGTCACAACTGTTTTTGGAATGTGTTGCAGGTCTGAATGACAGGAAAGGATGTATATTTACAAATGAAATGAAGTTGACCAGACAAACCATGAAATATTGTCTGCAATGAAATACAAGTCAAAGTAAATTTGGAAATCACTACTTTATTTTTTTATTTGCGTTTTACATACTGTCCCAACTTTTCCTGATTTGGGGTTGCATGTAATTTATCACATATTACATATACTAATGTCATGATAATGATATTTTGTGCGATACAGTATATTGCACAGACTATCTTTATCTGTCTGCCGGTTCTGTTACTCATAAATAGCATCTGCTTTGACCTCAGGCTTCAGGGCTAATCTGAGCCTGAATAGACAGAGAGCAGTTCTTTCACAGAGCAGCCATACAAACACACACGTCAACATCATATAGAAAACACAAAACCACGCACACACACGAGTCACATGACAACACCAGCTGTCAATCATCAGTCACAGTTCTGCTGGAGTAAATACAGCAAGCAGTGTTCAGCTTTACAGGTCACATGAAGTGCTTGGAAATGTGCATTTTTTTTATATTCGAAGTTTGATGTAATCTTAACTGAAACAGGGTGAAGAGGGTGGGACTTCTAATGAATATTGGTATAGTTTACCTGCTAAAGCAAAAATTAATTAATTAATTATTTACTTTAATTACTTTTAACCATTGTCAAGAATGTTTCTGAAAAATGTTAAATGTTTGTGAACCGCAGCTTTCAGTTAATATACACTACCTGACAAAACTCTTGTCGCCTATACAAGTTTTAGGAACAACAACTAATAACTTGACTTCTAGTTGATCATTTGGCATCAGAAGTGGCTTATATGAAAGGCAAAGGCCTCTAGATTATGCTTATTTTACCTAAAAAACATATGATCATGCCTTGATTTTTAATGACTTAATTAGGACAGTAAGGTCTAACTTTGCTTAGACAAAAGTCTTGTCACTTAACAGAAATAATGTCCAGCATAGAATATAAAGTCATGGTGCAGTGGAAAAAGAATGAATATTGTGTCTGACTCCCATGAGCTTGAAGGACTGCATCCATACATCTCTGCAATGACTCAAATCACTTATTAATAAAGTCATCTGGAAAGCCATCGTTCCTCGCCGCTGTCGCCACTGGCTTGCATGGTTTGGGACCTGTAGAGCTGCGCATCGATGGATTTGCTCTTCAGTGTTTGGACTCTCAGCAGTGAAAATTAAACCACACTGAACTGAACTGAACTTAAACTCTAAAAACTGAACGGACACCATTCCAATTCACAATAATCTTCTATGTGAAGCTGCTTTGACACAATCTACATTGTAAAAGCGCTATAGAAATAAAGATGAATTGAATTGAATTGAATGGCAAAGAAAGCGTTCTTGCAGGACTCCCAGAGTTCATCAAGATCCTTTGGATTCATCTTCAATGCCTCCTCCTTCATCTTACCCCAGACATGCTCAATAATGTTCATGTCTGGTGACTGGGCTGGCCAATCCTGGAGCACCTTGACCTTCTTTGCTTTCAGGAACTTTGATGTGGAGGCTGAAGTATGAGAAGGAGCGCTATCCTGCTGAAGAATTTGCCCTCTCCTGTGGTTTGTAATGTAATGGGCAGCACAAATGTCTTGATACCTCAGGCTGTTGATGTTGCCATCCACTCTGCAGATCTCTCGCACACGCCCCCTACTGAATGTAACCCCAAACCACGGTTTTTCCTTCACCAAACTTGACTGATTTCTGTGAAAATCTTGGGTCCATGCGGGTTCCAGTAGGTCTTCTGCAGTATTTGTGATGATTGAGATGCAGCTCAACAGATGATTCATCGGAAAAATTCACCTTCTGACACTTTTACAAATGATCAACTAGAAGTCAAGTTATTATTTGTTTCTCTTACAACTGGGATTGACGACAAGACTTTTGTCAGGCAGTGTATATTTATAGTAAAAACATTTTGATGTTCATTATAGGTTTGATTGGTTTTGTTTTTTGTAGTTTTGTTTAGCTTTTTGTCCTGTTTCTTTTTCAAAGAATTAATACACTATTGTTATATGTGACGCTGTAAAAAATGTATTGAAAAAAAGATATTAAGATATTAATTAATATTTTAAGATATTAAAATGCAGTTATTGTGTAATGTCCATTGGTTTAGTTGACCTGCTGAAGTGTATAGTGTGTTTCAGGGACTCACGTGTCAAACACCTGGCACAGGTGCGCTGCAGTCACAGACGTGTGTGTGTTTGCAGACATCAGGAGAGCCTCTGTTAAATAAAACACCAGATCTGAACAATGAGCTGGAAACCCGTCAGCAAGCGTCGACTGCATGATCACACACAATCCCAGAGAAAGAGCCTCTTCCTCTGGCTGTCATCTCAGTTTACCTCCTCTGATAATAAATGACTGCTGACGTTGATGTTAATTGGCTTTTTTTCTCCAGCGAGAGCGCAAGAAATCAGGTCTATAGCGCTCTCTCTTCCTACGCAGTGCTGGTGAATCCTTCAAACTGTGTGTGAAACTTCTGCTTTTTTAACTGGGTGATCAAACGCACTAAAATAAGTGAAAGAGTACCACAGATGCACAACGCCGGAGCTAAAACACATGCAGACTACAGAAGATCAGCAGGAAAACTGACTAAGGATGGTAAGAATCCGCCTAGCAACCATCCAGAACACCCTAGCAACACATTCAGAACACCTTATAAATAAACATTTGGTTGCCAAGGCAATGATTTATTTTTAGATATTTCATATTCATCGTCATTTAGTGAAAACTAGATTTTATATTTTCTCAAGAGGCAAAACCAAAATATGCAGCAAAAACCTAGCAAATATGGTGGGTGTGATATTTATTTAAAAATAATATCTCGATATTGGCGACACGGTGGCTCAGTGGTTAGTACTGTGGCCTCACAGCAAGAAGTTGGTTCGAGTCCCGGTTGTGTACATACATATGGTATACATACGGTGTATACATACATACACACACATATATACATACACATATACATATATGTATACATTATATATACATACATATATATACACACACACACACACACACACACACACACATATATATATATATATATATGAGCAATATCACACTCGTAGCAGTGCAATATGGCTGTATATCTGCACTGGTAGGAGGCGTGCGAGGCCGCAAGCCGAGTGCCTTAGCGTCCCACCAGTGCTGATATACAGCCATATCGCACTGCTACGAGTGTGATATTGCGTTTATACAACAGTTCGACGACATA
>CAIGQV010018106.1:28101841-28114804 GCA_903798115.1 Danio jaintianensis
ACACACACACACACATTCAGACAAACACATAAACAAACCACTCATGCACACACACACACACAAATGTATAGACACACAAACACAAATACCTACGCAAATATTACAGACACACAAATAAAAAACACACACTCAGTATCAGTGTCAAGTGCTTGATGAAATCAGCATCATGAGTTTTCAACAGCAATCTGTGTTCAAAACAATCTGAGCAAACAAAATGATCCACAACAACAACAGTGTACTGCTCTTCACGCCAGCATCAACAAGTAGCTCCGTACTGGAGACCAAAAATATCTCCATGGCAACCAGACATGAGGGAACGTTCAGAGTCCACAGGGACGGGTGGAGGATTACCAATATGACTATGACTATCATTCAGACAGAATCTCAGAGCAGATTCAGATGATCTTCACCATAGAACTGGCCAACCAGCACACAGAGCAGGAGGAAGGAGGAACCACACACACATACACACACAGACACATACAGTGGTGTGAAAGTGTTTGCCCCCTTACTGATTTATTTTTTCTTTGCATATTTGCCACACTTTAATGTTTCATTCATTCATTTACTTTTGGCTTAGTCCCTTTATTAATCTGGGGTCACCACAGCGGAATGAACCACCAACTTATCCAGCATATGTTTTACACAGCGGATGCCCTTCCAGCTGCAACCCATCACTGGGAAACATCCATACACACTCATTCACACACACATACACTACGGACAATTTAGCTCACCCAATTCACCTATACCACATGTCTTTGGACTTGTCGGGGAAACCGGAGCACCCGGAGGAAACCCACGCGAACACGGGGAGAACATGCAAACTCCACACAGAAATGCCAACTGACCCAGCCAAGGCTCAAACCAGCGACCTTCTTGCTGTGGGGCGACAGCGCTACCCACTGCGTCATCGTGTCGCCCACTTTAATGTTTCAAATCTAACTAATTTAAATATTAGTAAAAGATAACACAAACACATCATGCCGTTGTAAATGAAGGTTTTTATTATTAAGGGAAATCCAAAACTACATAGCCCTGTGTGAAAAAGTGCTTGCCCCCCTGTTGAAACATAACTTAACTCTGGTTCATCACACCTGAGTTCAATTTCTCTAGCCGCACCCAGGCCTGATTACTGCCACACCTGTTCGCAATCAAGGAATCACTTAATGCTGAGTTTAGACTGCACGATTTTCAAACGTAGTTGCACCACAGATGTTTTCACACCGCATGACTATTTGGGGTACCGTTCCGTCGCTGCTGTGTTTACACTGCAAGATGGATCGGCGACAGAGGGCTTCACGCTGCATGACTTTACAATAGGAGAATCGCCAACAACTTTGTCTCATCTCACAACCAAACACACACGAGAAGTGACACGGAAACGACGCGATTTATACATTTTGTTATTAACTACATAATGAGAAAGAAGCCTTTAGTGGGGTAGAAGATGTACTTATTTTGCTCACCTGGCTTTTGAAGGGAATTAGCAATTTCTCTTAAAGAGCCCCTATTTTGCATTATAAATGGTCATATTTTGGTTTTGGGGGTCTCCAACAACAGGCTGATATGCATGCAAGGTCAAAAAACACTTGCATTGTCTTATAATATGCATTTAGCTTTACCTAATTATCCCAACGACTCCCATATGATTCGTTCAGCGATTCATTTGTTCCCAAACCCCTCCTTAGCGCGAAGCTAATCTGTGCTGATTGGTCCGATGATAGTCTGTTGTGATTGGTCGACTGGGTTCAGCGCGAGATGGAGAGAAATGCCCACCACGGCTATGAAGTAGCAGCCACAGAGTATGTGAGAGCCCAATGCAGGAATGCAGTTAAACACCAGCATATTACTCTACTCTTAACCCTAACCCCAAGTAATAACAATGACACACATTCAGTATTAATCCACACAGTGGCAAAAGTTCAACTATTTTGTAAATTGACCGCGCATGTATGAACAGCTGATGGATCACGGCAGAGGATCGTGAGCTTCAGAAACGCATTTAAATCGGTAAAGGAAGAAGCACGCGGCACGTTTTCAACAATATGTGAATAGCCCCATACAGATTTAACCTGAGAGATACAGTACAAGCACTGATCTCTAATAGATAAGTGATTACAAGCCACACGGGGCGATTACAACTTATAACACTCAATTAAACAACACATATTTTGCAAACTACACAAAACGAGGCAACAATTGTAATTACACTTACATGTTATGATCCGGAGTCTGGTCCATGTGAACTGCAACAGTTACTGACAAAGTCCCTGTCAAAGTTGGACAAAGTCCCATACATAATAGTCTCTGCTGTTCCTTCCTTTAATAGCAAATGGCCGACGAATCCCACGCTGCAGCGTAGGTTATTGTATCAAAAATCAGAAAAATGACAGGAACAAACATAGCACTAGGTTGGCTATACTGTGGTGTCCTTGTGAAAATGAACTTTAACCCTTTATTCCCCACAGCCGAATCTCCATCTGTCAGTGATCATCATCTTTGCGTCATGATCAGTTCCGTGATCCTCAGCGCTCCGCTAGTGTCTGAAGGGAAAGCGCATTCACATTTTACCGGATGCTGTAGTACATATTTGGTGATGTACCGTAGCGACGTCGACGCATTCAAGTAAAAGATCCGAACCCAACTCGATTCATTCATTTGACTCTGAGTTGACTAGTTCGTTAAAGAATCAGAAGTTTTAAACACTGTGCACTTTCAGATTTAAACCTCAGCTGGATGTTTTCATTCACTTAGAGCTGTGCTACACACTGCATGGAAGCTCATTTTCAAAAACTTTTTTTCTTTTTCGACCCGGTTGTGGTATTGCTCAGATGACACGTCAAACAGACACGGGTGCTCCTGCTAAATTTACACTAGTTTTCTCTTCATTTCTTGAGTCCAAATAGACAGAAATGAAGCCCTTTTAACTTCTCCCCCAACCTCCCGCTGGCCTGCAGATACCCATACTAGTGGATGCTGCTCTATGATTGGCTGTAGGTGATCGCTGATGTTATTTTCAATCAGAACACATTTCACACGGCATGATTTGAATCGCAGACAGCTCCAGATATTTAGCATGTCAAATATCTCACGGGTGTCGGCGACTCATCTGCGATTCTCTCAGATCGCGTCTTTGATAGTTCACACTGTGTGATTGTTACTCACGTGAACGAGCACCGATTTACCTGTGATTTCAGCCATTTGTCGGCGATTTCTCAAAACCTTTCGTGAGTCAAAATCGGGGCTAAAATCATGCAGTCTGAACTCGGCATAAATTGGACCTGCCTGAAAAAGTGAAGTAGACCAAAAGATCCTCAAAAGCTAGACATCATGCTGAGATTCAAAGAAATTCAAAAACAAATGAGAAAGAAAATTATTGAGATCTACTGGTCTGGAAAAGATAATAAAGCAGTTCTAAAACTTTGGGACTGCAGCGAACCACAGTGAGAGCCTTTTGCTATAAAATGGCAAAAACATGGAATAGTGGAGAACCTTCCCAGGAGTGGCTGACAGACCGAAATTACCCTAAGAGCGCAGCAACAACTAATCCAAGAGATTACAAAAAAGCCCACAACAACAACAACATCCAAAAAACTGCAGCCCTTACTTGACTCAGTTAAGGTGTTCATGACTCCCCCATAAGTTAAAAGAACATAAAGGTTTGTCTCATTTTTGCCAGAAAACATCTTGATGATCCCCAAGACTTTTGGGAAAATACTCTGTGGACTGATGCGACAAAAGTTTAACATTTTGGAAGGTGTGTGTCCCATTATGTGTGGCAAATAATAACACCACATTTCAGAAAAAGAGCATAATTCATTCATTCATTTTCCTTTGGCTCCACACAGAAATGTCAACTGACCCAGCCGGGACTCGAACCAGCAACCTTCTTGTTGTGAGGCAACAGTGCTAACCACTGAGCCACTTTGCCACCAAAAAGAGCATAATACCAACAGTAAAATGTGCTGGTGATAGTGTGAGGATCTAGAGCAGTTTTGCTGCTTCAGGATCTGGAAGATTTGCTGTGATAAATGGAACCATAAATTCAGCTGTCTACCAAAATATCCTCAAGGAGAACGTCCAGCCATCTGTTAGTGACCTCAAACTGTAGCCAACTTGGGTTCTGCAGCAGGACAATGATCAAAAGCACACCAGCAAGTCCACTTCTGAATGGCTGAAGAAAAAAAATGAAGACTTTTAAGTGGCCTAGTCAAAGTCCAGACCTGAATCCATTGAGATGCTGTGGCGATTCATCCTTGAAAAAACCCCAATGTGGCTGAATTACAACAGTTCTGTAACAGACTCATTGTTATTGAAAATGCTTGATTGCAGTTGTTGCTACTAATGGTGGACCAACCAGTTCTTAGGTTGAGGGGGCAAACAGTTTTTCACACAGGGCTATGTAGTTTTTCTATTTTGTTGTCCCTTAATAACAAAAACCTTTATTTAAAAATGGCATGATGTGTTCACTGGTGTTATCTTTGACTAATATTTAAATTAGTTTGATGATCTGGAACATTAAAGTGTGACAAACATGGAAAAAATAAGAAATCAGTAAGGGGGCAAACACTTTTTCACACCACTGTATGTCACACAGACACACACTCACACAAAACCTGACTCTCTTTCTCTGACACACACATACACATACAACCTCACTAACACACACAAACACACATGCACACATGTACATTCACTTCTCTCGCAGTATTGCCATATGGGAGCTACAACATGTGTCGTGTTCACACACATGGGTCATCAGAACACACACATCATATGTGTTCATCAGACCTGAAACACACACACACACACACACACACACTAAACACACACTTCAGCTACAAACCTGCAGACACACACACAACCCCAATTCTGCAATATATCCAATACAATAAAATCCATAATATGTGATTTGTTCAAAGACATATAGATTTTAAATGTTCACTGACCAAAAAAGCCCCCAATTTAAACATATTTTGATTTCAATGGTTGCAACATGGCGACACGGTGGCTCCGTGGTTAGCACTGTCACCTCACAGCAAGAAAGTTGGCATTTCTGTGTGGAGTTTGCATTTTCTCCCCGTGTTGGTGTGGGTTTTGTCCGTAGTGTGTGTGTGTGTGTGTGAATGAGTGTGTATGGATGTTTCCCAGTACTGGGTTGCAGCTGGAAGGCCATCAGCTGTGTAAAACATATGCTGAATAAGTTGGCAGTTCATTCCGCTGTGGCAACCCCTGATAAATAAAGGGACTAAGCCGAATGAAAATGAATAAATGCAACACACTAATTTTATTAAATTTAAACTTTCATGCCCCTAAAAATCTCCATCATTATAACGCTGTGTGTATTTCAGCCTCAGCTTCATGACTGACCATTGCAGTGTCATTAAACTTTAATGACCGCTCGTCTTCAGGCATTACGCTTTATGCTAATGCAGACATTGAGCCAAAAGACTGAGCGAAATTAACATTAGCTTCGATTTCCATGACATTCAGTTTACTGTGCGTCCAAAAGCACCAAAAACCCTCCTGTTCATCCCAAAATATAGACATTCAGTAAAAAGTAAATTTCAGTTTAGATCTAACTTTCTAAATGCATAAATCCTACTAGATATTGTGTGTATGCTGTGTATTTTAATAAGCTATAACAAATGTTCAATATTCTAAATATATAATGTGCTTATTTAACTTATTGCATATCCATATGCAAATATAAAAAAATTATTCATCACAAAAATACTTACTAACTCACTCCCAGGGCCATTTGTATCAAAGTTGATATTTAGCCGCACCATATTGGCTTTTCATTCCACTAGTTTTTATGAGGTGAGTTGTTAGCCCAACGCTCAACCGCCAACCTGGAGGACCAGGACATACACACATACACTACGGACAATTTAGCTTAACCAACTCCCCTATAGCGTATGTGTTTGGACTGTGGGGGAAACTGGAGCACCCGGAGGAAACCCACGCCAACACGGGGAGAACATGCAAATTCCACACAGAAACGCCAACTGTTCCAGTCGGTGCTCGAACCAGCGACCTTCTTGCTGTGAGGCGACAGCGCTACACAATGCGCCACCGTGTTGCCCTATAAAAATACTAGTTGGTAAAAATAAAATAAACTTTATATAATATAACAATGCATGATCATGATTATGTATAATAATCATTATTACAATTAATAAATATAGTTACAGGGGCGGCACGGTGGCTCAGTGGTTAGCACTGTCGCCTCACAGCAAGAAGTTCGCTGGTTCGAGTCCCGACTGGGCCAGTTGGCATTTCTGTGTGGAGTTTGCATGTTCTCCCATGTTCGTGTGGGTTTCCTCTGGGTGATCCGATTTCCCCCCACAGTCCAAACACATGCGCTACAGGTGAACTGAATAAACTACCTGTAGTGTCTGAGTGTGTGTGTTCATGTGAGTGTGTATGGGTGTTTCCCAGTACTGGGTTGCGGCTGGAAGGGCATCCGCTGTGTAAAACATATGCTGGAATGCGACAGTATCCAAAACAGCACAATTTGGCTCAAAGCCTAAAAGGGTTTCAGTTTCAGAGAGTTATAAAACATTATTTGTGTGGTATTTTGAGCTGAAACTTCACACACACACACACACACACACACTCTAGAGACATCACAGACTTATTTTACATCTTGTAAAAAGGGGCATAATAGGTCCACTTTAAGACTAATATACTAATACTAACATCTGAAAAACACTGAGATTGTTTTCCACTGAGTCTTATTGTTTGGCTCCTCCCACAGGATGTGCCACAAATATGGCTATGAGTGACAGCTGTCAATCAAAGCTCTGACAGAGAGTGTAAAAAGTGTGTGTGTGTGTGTGTGTGTGTGTGTGTGTGTGCGTGTGTCCTCTGGGTGATGAATGACTGACAGCTGTAGAGAGAGAAACAGTGCTGTGAGTGTGTTCATCATCGTGTTCCTGCTCATAAATCCTTGTCATTTCTCTTCTTAAATGATCATTCAGTGCATCCAGGAGGAACAGACTGTGTAAGAGCGTCTCAGTCCCACAGAGACATAAAGACAGATGATGAAGATGAAGATGATGATGGTGGTGGCACAGGACTGCAGCCTGCCGGCGGATCACCATCACTGTACATTTACAGTTGAAGATAAAATTATCAGTCCTGTGAATTTTTTTATTTTCTTTTTCAAATATTCCCTAAATGATGTTTAACAGAGCAAGAAATTTTTTCACAGTATTTCCTATAATGTTTTTTCTTCTGAAGAAAGTCTTATTTGTTTTATTTCGGCTTGGATAAAAGCAGTTTTATTTTTTTTAAGCCATTTTAAGGTCAATATTATTCGCCCCCTTAAGCAATATTTGTTTTGGATTGTCCGGACCGGTCAATCTACGTTCCTACTCTCACCTATGGGCATGAGCTTTGGGTCATGACCGAAAGGACAAGATCTCGGATACAAGCCGCTGAAATGAGTTTCCTTCGCAGGGTGGCAGGGCGCACCCTTATAGATAGGGTGAGGAGCTCTGTCACCCGGGAGGAGCTCAGAGTAGAGCCGCTGCTCCTCCACATCGAGAGAAGTCAGCTGAGGTGGCTCGGGCATCTGTTTCGGATGCCTCCTGGACTCCTACCTAGGGAGGTGTTCCAGGCATGTCCCACCGGGAGGAGGCCTCGGGGAAGACCCAGGACACGCTGGAGGGACTATGTCTCTCGGCTGGCCTGGGAACGCCTCGGGATCCCCCCGGAGGAGCTGGAGGAAGTGTCTGGGGAGAGGGAAGTCTGGGGTTCTCTCCTAAGACTGCTGCCCCCGCGCCCCGGCCCCGGAAAAACGGTTGAAAATGAATGAATGTTTTGGATTGTCTCCAGAACAAACCACTGTTATACAATGACTTGCCTAATCACCCTAACTTTAACCTAATTAACCCAGTTATGCCTTTAAATGTCACTTTAAGCTGAATACTAGTATGTTGAAGAATATCTAGTCAAATATTATGTGCTGTCATCATGGCAAAGAGAAAAGAAATTTCTAATTCAGTTAATAGACTGATAATTCATAACAAGAATTTATCATTGTTAGTTTACTTTAAATAATGTAATTACAGTAAATAATATTTATATATGTAAGGAATATTGTTATGAATTCTTAAACTTTGTATTCCTGATGCATTTTTTATTTTATTCTTCACACAATTTTAATTATTTTTCCTTTTTATTGTAGATTATTAACACTCTGGTTTTATTTTATTCTAGGTTTTTTGTTTATTTAATATTGTATTCCTTTTTTATTTAACGTTATTATATTACTTATATGTTTTTATTACCTTCTTGTTATTCTTATTTGAACTCTAGTTTTTCTTTATTTTTATTTACAGTTTTATGGTGTTTCAGAGCTTTCCAATCTGGAGTTCACAAGTTAAACTATATTAATTTAATCATAGATGAGCATAAAATCTATAAAAACATTACCAAAAGAAATTTCAATCTAATTTAAAACTGCCAAGTAATCTACATAAATCTTTTGATTGTATGTTTATCTATGTACATCCATAGCATGTGACCATTAGCCAGAATTAAAGAACCAACCACGTACATGGAAATGTGTTTTATTTTAATCGAAAAATGATTCATTAATTTTCCTTAGGCTTAGACACTTTATTCATCATGGGTCGCCATAGCGGAATGAACCGCCAACTATTCCAGCATATATCTGACCCCTGAGCCACCGCGCCACCCTCAAAAAATGATTGCTATATATAACATACACTATTAGATCATAATGTTGTACATATATTTTCATACTATTATGCAACCGCCTAGCAAGTAAAGTATTTCCAAACCTTTCCAACTGTAGCAAATGCCTAACAACACCCCGACAACCATTCTAAACACTAGAGGGCAGCATTCACAGCATACAGACCATAATAATAATAATAATAATAATAATAATAATAATAATAATAATAATCTCATTTTCCTTCAGCTTAATCCCTTTATTCATCAGGGGCGACCCAGTGGAATGAACCGCCAGCTTATCCAGCATATGTTTTACATAGCGGATGCCCTTCCAGCTGCAACCCACTACTGGGAAACACCCATACACACTCATACTCATACTCATACACTACGGCCAATTTAGTTTATTCAATTCACCTATACCACATGTGTTTGGACTGTGGGGGAAACCGGAGCACCCGGAGGAAACCCACGCCAACACGGGGAGAACATGTAAACTCCACACAAATGCCAACTGGTCCAGCCGGAATTCGAACCAGCGACCTTCTTGCTGTGAGGCGACAGTGCTAACCACTTAGCCACCGTGTCGTCTATAATAATAATAATAATAATAATAATGATCAAATCTTTACAGATATTTATTAAAGATATTTATATTTATGACAGATATTTATTAAAGATGCTTGTCTTGCAATGTTGATTTAGTGTGTGTGTGTGTGTGTGTGTGTGTGTGTGTGTGTGTGTGTGTGTGTGTGTGTGTGTGTGTGTGTGTGTGTGTGTGTATAATGCACGGTTGATTTATTGGAGCGCAGGGAACAGATTGCACTCATGCGGATGATGATTGTAATTCGGTTCAGGAAAACTGCTGATCTGGCTTTTCCTGCCGCACAGAAGGTCACAACATTCACCATTCCAGATCACAGACACTTATTCAGGACAACTCATCCAACATCCACACCATTTGCCTCTCATTATGTCTTCAATTAAGGCTTTTCAGCAGATTTCATCCTCTAACACACTTTACACTCGTTTAATCAACATTGTATATACTATAAAGTGCACCTATTATGCAAACATCACTTTTATAAGGGGTGTAAACACAGTTGTGTGGCAGCAGTGTGTGAATATAACCAGCTTTTAATGGTGAAAATGTATTTAATTTATTGTTTATAATCACTCTTGATAAAAACAGTCTGCAGAAACACTTTCATTGACATTCTCCCTTTGTACGTGTCATCAGAGGGGGAAAGCCCCGCCCATTAGTGACCATCTCTCCCTCATTAGCATAGGACTTTAGTCTTATTTTTGAATCTGCCACTATGCTGACACACAGGCATTTGTAGCTCCGCCCTCTTTTGAAAAGAGATCTCATTTGAATATAAAGCAACAGTCACCAAAATGCCACAATTAGGATCAAAGGGTTAGTTTCAGAGAGTTATAAACATTATTTGTGGGTTATTTTGAGCTGAAACTTCACACACACACACTCTAGAGACATCACAGACTTATTTTACATCTTGTAAAAAGGGGCATAATAGGTCCCCTTTAAATGCTAAACTGGTTTAGCGCACTATTCTGTGTGTTTAAAAGGGTAGTTCACTCAAAAAAATGAAAATATACTGATCATTTACTAACCCTTAAGTGGTTCAGACCTTTTTTTTATGTTAAGCCAGAGGTGTCAAACTCAGTTCCTGGAGAGCCGCAGCCCTGCACAGTATAGTTCCAACCTCGCTTCAACACACTTACCTGCAGGTTTCAAACAAGCCTGAAGGACTTAATTAGTTTGATCAGGTGTGTTTAATTAGGGTTGGAGCTAAACTGCGCAGAGCTGTGGCCCTCCAGGAACTTAGTTTGACACCTGTGTGTTAAGCACAAAAGAAGATATTTTGAAGAATGTTGAAAATCGGTAACCATTGACTTCCACAGTAGGAACTAAAATACTATGGAAGCCATCCATATTTATGGATTTTTTTCGAACTTTTCAAGGTTAAAAGTTGTTGGAAGAAAGATCAAGGTCCCATAATGCAATTCAAAAGCATCAATAAATGGGGAAAAATAAAACAGGAAATCCCAAAACACAGAAAACTCCTAATTTATGGATTTTTTTAGTGCATCTAAAATATGTGGATTAGATTCATATGCAGAGATTTAAAGTCGGTAAAGTCTAGATGGGATACAGCTGCGGATACTCACATCATAGTTTAATTTGTCACACTGCACAATAATTAATATTTTTTACATTACTGTGAAGGTTGGGTTTAGGGTTGGGGTAGGGTTAAATAAAATACAATTTAATGGGCAATTTAATAAATAATATGAATAATACTCTGTATAATTACTGTTTTTACATTACTGTGATGGCTGGGATTAGGTAGGAGTAGATGTTGCTAAAATACAATTGTGTATTTCAATTAATAATCTCGTTAACTTCCAGCCACAGCTGTATACCTTCTAGCAACAACCCTTAAAAGGTCCCATGCAGGGTGCGAATTACAGGGGGGTTTGGGGGGGTCTGACCCCCCCCCTAAATTAACGCTTGATCCCCCCTGAAGGACATAAAAAAAGATGTATGGGGGGGGTCGACTGCCCTTTAATAGTTTACAAATAGTTTGCTCTGATCTGTATCTTAAATAAATATTACTAATTAAAAAATAGATAACGTAAATATACATTTGACCACCCCTATAATGGTTCATACCATTGTGAATGCATGTCTGCGCCAAAATTATTAATTTAGCCGGCAAATCTAGCACAAACAGACAGTGTAAGTGTTCATGTTTCCTGTAAAATAGGCCTTTGTACTGTAGGTGTCCATAAAACTTGATGCATAGTTTGTATTTTATTAAACACTTGCTCGCATGGAAGTTAAACAGTAAAATAAAAATATGTGCAGTTTTTCATCCATTAATAGTTGCAGGAACGCAAACCTGTCACCATTTATTTAATATCACAGAGTATCCCTCAAAACACTGAAAACACAAGTTTGATTAATAAATTAGATGTGATTGTATTAAACAGATAACGGTTATAAAAACGTGACCCCCTCCCCGATCTCAATGTATAATTCGCACCCTGGTCCCATGAAATTAAATTAAAGTTTTTTAGATGTTAGTATCAGTATGTTAGTTTTAAGGATATCTAAGCTAGTGTGCTCCAAAACAGTGACAAATTCGCGTTTAGAAGATATAAACATCCAAAAGCTTGCAGTTTGTCACTTCTGTCTAAACGGATCAGTGTTTTTATTCACGTCACCTCATACTTCAGTTCCTAATCAAATCTCCTGACCAATCAAACGCAATATTCATTATTCAAAATCATTATCGTTGTTATTGGAAAACGTACTCTTTGGTTTTATTGACCATCATAACCAAGAAGACGATTGTTTTTAGTTTATTAATTAGATCTTTCTGCTAACCAAATTTTACATTCATAATTGTAAATTCACTGTAAAGCTAATTTTATGGTTTCGTTGACTGAAATGTGCTTATTATTATTATTATTATTATTATTATTATTATTATTATTATTATTATATTACCCATATCAGAGACTCTTTAAACAAGAAAGTCTTACCTCCCCCTAGCATCTATACTTTTATGTCTGTAAAATGTTATATGCTATTGTTCTTTAAAAAAAAAAAATAATAATAATAATAAAAGTGAACTTACGATCTGGGCCTCACGGTGGCGCAGTGGGTAGCACGTTCGCCTCACAGCAAGAAGGTCGCTGGTTCGAGCCTCGGCTGAGTCAGTTGGCATTTCTGTGTGGAGTTTGCATGTTCTCCCCGTGTTGGCGTGGGTTTCCTCCGGGTGCTCCGGTTTCCCCCACAAGTCCAAAGACATGCGGTATAGGTGAATTGGGTAAGCTAAATTGTCCGTAGTGTATGAGTGTGAATGAGTGTGTATGGATGTTTCCCAGAGATGGGTTGTGGCTGGAAGGGCATCCGCTGTGTAAAACATATGCTGGATAAGTTGGCGGTTCATTCCGCTGTGGCGACCCCAGATTAATAAAGGGACTAAGCCGAAAAGAAAATGAATGAATGAATGAATGAATGAATGAATGAATGAACTTACGATCTGGTGATGCATTCTGATGATTGGCCATTAGAGGGCGCTGTGAGTCCACACACTGAGTCTCCACTATAGAGAGGCTTTTACACGTGCTGAAACACTGCAGAAAACAGGTGTTCCTCTGATAAGAGCACACTACAGCACGTACACAATACAAACACACACTACAGCACGTACA
>CAIGQV010018106.1:28135356-28146278 GCA_903798115.1 Danio jaintianensis
TGCCATTGGTGCCTGCTGTTCTCGCGTAAATCAACCAGAGGCCGCTGTTGACTGACTGACCGACCCAACATAGGCTCTTTCTAAAAACATATCCCTATATACATTTCTGGAGATCTCGAATTATGTAGCCAGAGGTACGTATGGCTGCATTTTGTCTTTAAAACGAATGCTACAGGGTAGTATGACGCTGTTCCTTTTTGCACTTACCAGCTGATCGCTTACCTCCGTATGGACGGCTTTCCTGCTGTTACCAGTTTGCCCAGTGGCTTGCCATGTACGTTGGCGGACTTGAGACGCAGAGAGGAGTTGACCGCAACGACGGGGTTCGAGTCTGGTGAAGAATGGTTCCAGAAAACAAGTAAGACAAAAACAGAAACCAAAAAGTAAAATAAACAAGTAAATAACAGGGTGAGAAGGTGGTAAAAATCAGGCGAGGGCTTTTCTTTTTCTGGATTGCTTTTGAAAACACTGCAGTAGGGTTTAGAGAAGTGGGTGGGTGATGGTCAATCGGTGCTTTTGAAAACATTATTGGTTGGGTTTAGGGAAGGAGTAAACTGGGTCAGTCTATCAGTCAGTCTGTCAGTTGACAGCGGCCTCTGGTGGATTTACGTGAAAATAACAGGCACGGATGGCACACACAACAGAAATTTGAGATCTAAAAAAGCATACACAGCGGCCTCTGGTGGATTCGCGAAAACAAAAACGGCAAAAGAATTTACCTCCTGGGACGTATTTGGCACTCTCCAGAAATGTACATAGGGGTACGTTTTCAGAATGAGCCTGGGTTGGACCGACCGACCAATCCCCCCACCCTCCTGCTTCCCTAAACCCAACCGATAGTGTTTTCAAAAGAACCGATTGACCAGCGCCCACCCACTGTTACAAACTAGTAACAGCAGGAAAGCCGTCTATACAGAGGTAAGCGGTCAGCTGGTAAGCGCGAAAAGGTACAGCGTCACACCGCCCCGTGGTGTTCGTTTTAAAGACAAAATGCAGCCATGCGTACCTCTGGCTACATAATTCGCGATCTCCAAAAATGTATATATGTCTACGTTTTTAGAATGAGCCTATGTTGTTTTTATCTGTTGGACACAAAAGAAGATTTTTTGAAAAATATTCGAAACCTGTAACCATTGACTTTCATCGTATTTTACTACTATGGAAGTCAATAGTTACAGGTGTTCAGATCTGTTCAAAATATCCTCTTTTGTGTTCAGCAGAATAAAGGATCAAATAAAGGTTTGTATCCACTTAAGGGAGGGTAAATGAGTATATTTGAATTTTTGAGTGAACTATCCCTTTAAATCTACTTATATGATGACTGTGCTGGAGACACTGAATGGAAGTCTTACACAACAGTTCAATGGACATTACCAGGTCTTAAATTTTAATCACTGAAAAGTCCGGAAGTGAAAACCTAGAGGTTAAAACAGTGTGGGCGTGTCTGTATTGTAACCATGAGTAATAAGATCATGTTCACTGCATTGCCAAAAGCATCTGACTCATGTTCACATGTGTCCTTCAATCCCATGAGCAAACCAGATGGACAAACAGACCAAATGTGCATCTTGTGGGTTCAGTGGGTGAAGGGTGAAGAAATACAGAAAAAGGGAAACCGAAAGAGATTTCATATGAATAAAAAAAAAACTCATAGACATTAATATATTATATACACTGTAAAAAAATGCTGGGTTACACACAATTCCTTCATGTTGTCCCAACAAAAAATGATTAAGTTATAATGATAACTTGTTTTTATAAATTTAAGTAGATTGAACATAAAACGATTATGTTGTCACATAAAACCCCTTAAAAATTGTGTTGATACAGCTCATTTTAAGTAAATAGTTTGAACAAGCAGCAAAAATAATTTTTTGAGCGTATAATCTATTATTTATTCACATTACTTAATTTATATATATATATATATATATATATATATATATGTGTGCTATTTCATAAGTACAGTCAATATATGAAAATTACATATTATATTAAATATATAGGCTATATACACTGTACTGTTTTCTCATGTATTTCTATTTACATATATTCATATTAAATATATAATATTTCTATATTTAAAAAATTGTCCGATCAAGCTATATGTATAAAAGTATACAATTGTTATTATATACATATTAAAAAATTTGTATCTGTATTCTTTAATATTTATTTAATGTATATTAGATTGTAATAAATTGTAATATATATATATATATATATATATATATGAGCAATATCACACGAGTAGCAGTGCAATATGGCTGTATATCAGCATAAGTTACTGGCAAAATATCGCACGGCTACCAGCCAATCAGATTCAAGAACCAGACAGAACTGTTGTATAAATACATATGTGAATATAATATAATTTATAATATATATTTATATAATATAATATAATATAATAGATAATATATATATATAATTATAATATAATATATGGAGATTACAGTGTTTATTTGAGCTTGATTTAAAACTCCACATTTATAATCCTCTTAGTCGCTGACATTATCTTCAACAGCTCAAAACTCTAATGCCAGATGGTTGCTTCTCACTCAGGGCTGTTTATGCTAATGAGGGAGAGATGGTCACTAATGGGCGGGGCTTTCCCCCTCTGATGACACGTACAAAGGGAGAATGTCAATCAAAGTGTTTCTGCAGACTGTTTTTATCAATGTCTGATTATAAATAACAGAATTAATTAGTTTTACCATTAGAGGCTGGTTATATTCACAGAATGTTGTCACACAACTGTGTTTAAACCTCTTATGAAAGTGATTTTTGCATAATAGGTCCGCTTTAATGACAAAACTAATGAGGTGGTGTTGTGGAGTAAAGCATTATACCACAGTCTGAGCTCTCTTTCTCCAGCTAGCAGAGTAAAGTGACCTGAATATCTGAGCTTCAGTCACCGGGGAATGATACACAGATAATGGGCACGACTGCTGTGAATGGAGCATAGTGCACTAAGACATTCATCAACCAGCTGGAAGACACACGATACTGTGTCTGAGTCTGAGTGGGTTGCTTTAACCCAGTGTTGGGTCAAATATGAACTAACAAAGCCGTTAGGTTCATGTGTATTTTGTAATGTGTATTTTTTTATTTGATGTTTGACGTAATCTCAACTGAAACATAAAGTGAGGGCGGGACATAGAGTAGCCCCTCCCCTTTAAAAAAAAAACAGCCAATAGCAGTTGTTTTTAATCACAGCTCTGCCAGTGAGGTGGTTGAGATCAATCGCATCAAATGAAAAGCAAATGAGAAGTGTCTTAAAGGGGGCGGGGCATGACAGACACTAGAGAGCATTTGATCGGTCAAGAGATTTGAGGAGAAACTGAAGTATGAGGTGGAAAATATTGTTGATCAATTTAGTGAAAAACTGCAAGCTTTGGATGTTTATATCTTCTAAATTTATGTGTGCATTTTGCCTGTATTTTAGACTTCATAACATAGAATAACATACTTATACTAACATCTACATTTTTTTTCATTTCATGGAGACTTTAAATTTAAATATACCTTTTGAGTTTGTCCATATTTGATTCAACATTGGGTTAATATAACCCACCATTTTTATTTTAATGTGTATAATTTTTGCATCCAGTATTAAGTATAATACAATTTTACAAAATAAGTGTGGCAGTATTATCACTTGCAATTAAAATATGTTCACAGCTCATTAAGCTAAACATTAGCAAGGAACTAAAAATGATTTAACAGTAGTTTACCACGTTAGAGCTACATAGTTCTTCTTTATATGCTAAAGGGTTTTCTGTGTTTTTAGACATGTTTTTATGCAACTGCCCAAGTGTAAAAAGCCTTATTATTATATTGACATCATGCTTCAGTGCATCCCTACTTCAAAAGTGCACTATTTGATCTACAACCACCAATTGATGAAGTGTTTCATGTGTAATTTTGTCCCATTCTTCCTGCAAACAAGTTTTAAGGTGGGCAACAATAAGGGGTCTTTGTCACATTTTCCACATTCTCTATTGGAGACAGGTCAGGACTGCAGACAGGCCAGTCAAGTACCTGTATCCTCTTCATCCGCAGCCCAGACTGTGTGGTTTTGCATTGTCTTGTTGAAATATGCATGGGCATCCCTGGAAAAGAAGGCAGCATATTGTGCTCCAAAATCTCTATGTGCTTTTCAACATTAATGGTGTGCATCACAGAAGTGCAAGTTACCTTTGCCAAGGGCACTGACACAACCCCAGACCATGACAGACCCTGGATTTTGGACTTGTTGCTGGTAACAGTCTGGATGATCCTTTTCCTCTTTGGTCCGGAGCACATGGTGTCCATGTTTTTTTGTTTTTAAACATTTCTGACATATTTGTTGGCAAACCGGCGATCCTCTGCCCATCTTTGTTCCTAAAGGACTAGACCTTTCTTGGATGCTGCTTTTGTGCCAAATCATAGTTAAAATCACCTGCTGACATCACCTGTTTCAAATCACATCATTCTTTAACCAATTTACCTGATTACTAGCCCTAAACTGCTCCTGTCCCAACTTTTTTTACAATGTGTTGCAAGAACCAAAATTAGAATACATGTTTATTTTGAAAAACAAAAACTAAAAAACAATACAAATTACGAGAAACACATTCAATAATGTTTGTTGTGTTGTCTGCAATGAAGTAAATTTAGAAATCACTACTGTCTTTTTTATTTGCATTTTCCATACTGTCCCACAGTAGTGTGGTCTTCTGCTGCTGTAGCCCATCCGCCTCAAGGTTGGACGTGTTGTGCGTTCAGAGATGCACTTCTGCAGACCTCGGTTGTAACGAGTGGTTATTTGAGTTACTGTTGCCTTTCTATCAGCTGGAACCAGTCTGGCCATTCACAGAACTGCCGCTCACTGGATATTTTCTCTTTTCCGGACCATTCTCTGTAAACCCTAGAGATGGTTGTGCGTGAAAATCCCAGTAGATCAGCAGTTTCTGAAATACTCAGACCAGCCCGTCTGGCACCATTCAACCATGCCACGTTCAAAGTCACTTAAATCACCTTTCTTCCCCATTCTGATGCTCGGTTTGAACTGCAGCAGATTGTCTTGACCATGTCTACATGCCTAAATGCGTTGAGTTGCTGCCATGTGATTGGCTGATTAGAAATTTGCGTTAACGAGCAGTTGGACAGGTGTACCTAATATAGTGGCCGGTAAGTGTATAATTCATTTGCATGATTTGAAAAATTGCAAAAGATTTTTATTTTTATTTTATTTACTTAACGTAATACAGTCATTTTATTGATTTGGAGCTGCTGGTCATGTGTGCTGATTCACATGCTTGCCCTTTCCACCAGAGGTCAACAGGATGAGGAAATTTGATCACACTTTTCTGTTTGTTTAGCAGTTTTATAAATCTGCACTACAGGATTCTTCCATGTATCCAATGATATTTTTTTCCTAATCCGTGTGCCAAAGCTGTAATAAACCAGTGTTCATATTGGCAGACAGATTTGAAACGCAACCTCAAAGAAAACATAGCAATCTACAACAACAGCAGAGATCTGTGTTTTGTTGCATTTTAAATGATCTTAACACACAGCAAAAGGGGAAATCTAATTCATCAAACCACATTTAGGATTTACTAATGTTAAGTAACACTATTGCTCATATTTTAGTGTTAGTGATTTAAGCAAACTAGTGAACACACTAGCTTAAAACTAAATACAAACAAAGCTGAACCACTAAAAGACATGCTAAATACTACACTACGCCTTAGTAGATGCACAGCATGAAAACCACCCACACCACCACTGTTTTGAAAGTATAATTCATTGTTTTTATGATCAGAAATATGAAAAATTGGTCAAACCTGCCGTAAAACTAGGAATAATCATAAGATGATAAAGCTATAGCTGTTTAAAGTGTGGTAACCAAAAGCCATTTAGCAACCAATCAATAATATGTGCAAAAAACACATTTACTAAATTCAAAATAAGCTCCTACAAATAATAAATAATTTCTTTACATTAAATATTCACATTTTTGCATATACTATTGATATTCACCAAAAAATGTGATTAAATGCCAAAGTTTTTTTTTTTTCTCTTCAAAAAGACTCTTGTGTTTATCTAAATATTGAATAAAGTCGTTTAAAATGAAACCTTGTTTAATGTTTAAGTATGTATATTA
The DNA here is from genome assembly GCA_903798115.1 of Danio jaintianensis. Taxonomy (NCBI): domain Eukaryota; kingdom Metazoa; phylum Chordata; class Actinopteri; order Cypriniformes; family Danionidae; genus Danio; species Danio jaintianensis. The sequence continues at coordinate 28,141,511 of CAIGQV010018106.1, forward strand.
GTTTTGATCCCCTTGTAAAGAGTATTTAACATGCTGTTATGGAAAGGAAAATCAGATAGTCTGACAATAAAGTTTTTTTATAAAGACATATTTGTATAGAATAATATTGATATTAATAGGTAAATCCTAAAACAAATCTCTATTTAAAAAGGCTTGTATTTGGTATTTACCTAAATCTCTTTAGACTGTCAATCATTTCGGAAGAGAGGCGGGGCAAAAGTTTCCATTTAAGGAAAAAGCGGCTTTGGTGACGTCATCCGCTAGCCAGCCAGCGCCCCTTGAGCTGGAGGAGAAGAAGCGCGCGCCTCCGCGGCTGAGGTTGATGACGTTGAGTTTAACTAAACCACATTTTAAAAAAACAAAACGACTAAGGGAAAACATAAAGACGAAACTAATTTTATTCACCAACATTAATTCATTCGCGTAGCTGTTGAGAGTGGGCAGCAGAATCTTTCTTGGCAGCTGATGCTGATTTAGAGGGCGTTTTTAGAGAGAGAGAGAGAGAGTGAGAGAGAGAGAGAGAGAGGTGGGCGGGTGTCCCTCTCACTCGCGCAGCCTCACACACACTCACATGAAATCAACACACGGACGGTTTACTTCCACATTTGCCGCTTATTTTCGGGATTTTCGGGATAAACAACACCGTAATCGATGCGAGGCCTTCTAACGGACACTCACCGCTGACTCTACGGCCGCGTTTCTTCCGTTTTTGTCGTTTTTCGCCCTCTGTGGAGCGTTCGTACGTTCGTTGGAGTCGTTATGAATTCCAGCCCGCTTCCAAACGGCAGACTCCTACCGGACAGCCAAAGCTGGAACTCCTCCGGTTCCGACGAGGATCTAGACGCCGATCCGGGACCCGGACCGCACGGTGGGGTGGTGGAATTCAGCGGAGTGCTCAGTAAGGTGGGTTCAGCTCTCGAACATCGCCTTCCGAACCAAAAAAAGCCAATGTTTTTGGTGTGTTTCCACCTGATCCGATGTAAACAAACGTCAGTCAGTTGGCCGAATGTCACGGAGAAGGTCTAAAAAGACACTATAATAAAAAAAGTGAAAGAGGATCGCTGTGTTTGTTTAACATGGCGACATTTTCACGACGATTACACATTACTGTAACATGCACCCTGTTTTACTTCAGATCCGTTCCTCAGTGGTGTCTCTCATTATGTTCTCATTACTGTCAAAACCAGGGCATCAAATACTTAACATTTTGAATAGTATATTACTATTTTTTCGTATTACAACAATTTATTGTCTATGGTTGGTTATATTCCATGCCTCAAGGTTATGTTAGTCAGTACTGTTACTATATATATATAGATATGTATGTATGTGTATATATAATAAATATATATATATATATAGATATAGATAGCAATACTTGTAAATATGTGGCCCATAAATATCTTTCTTCGTGCTTGTATTTCTGTAGTCACTCAGTATAATTGAGAAGGGATGCAGCAGGTTAAGTGCTGAAGCTGGAGTTAGACGGGGTTATTAGAGTTCATCTGCTCGTCTTGTCTTCCTGATGGGATTAAACGAGAAAACCTCTCCTCATGACTCAGACAGCCGATCATCTGCTTTTGTGATGAGAGGAGCATATTCCATGAGAGATTACAGTATTATTCCACATGATGACCTGAACCCATCCCCCAACTGGAGGATGTTTAGAAATTTAATAATAATACTCTCAATTGTTGCATTGAACAATGTCATGCTTTTATTTTCTTGAATCAATATGTGCATGTATGTTAATATTTCGATTAGATTTCAAATTTGTGTACATTTACAGTTCTTTACCATTTTTTTTGTCTCAATATATAATGATTTTTATTTTTTATTTTATTTGTCATGAATATAAATAGCTGTTGTTTTTTTCTGTGCTCCAAGCAATTGATTTTTTGAAATGGTTTACTTAATAATGATAATAATATAGGCCTGCGCAATATATCGTTTTAGCATTGACATCGCAATGTGTGAGTCTGTAAAAGTCACATCGCAGCATCTGTAATGCAGAGTCAGGATTGTAGTTGACCAGGTGCAATACATTTTAACCATAATACAGTGAAAGTTTATGGATTGTGTGTGTTTTTAAGGCCTGTTACTGTAAGCATTTTAAAGTGTATATTTAAAGTAAAGTTTAAAGCATTTGAGCGCAAGTAATTATTACATTTTTTGCTTTACCAAAAGATTAATTGTTTTAAATCATTTAAACACTGAAGACTATACAGTTTTATTGTACAGTCGTGGCCAAAAGTTAAAAAGTTTTGAGAATGACACAAATATTAGTTTTCACAAAGTTTGCTGCTGAACTGCTTTTAGATCTTTGTTTCAGTTGTTTCTGTGATGTACTGAAATATAATTACAAGCACTTCATACGTTTCAAAGGCTTTTATCCACAATTACATGACATTTATGCAAAGAGTCAGTATTTGCAGTGTTGGCCCTTCTTTTTCAGGACCTCTGCAATTCGACTGGGCATGCTCTCAATCAACTTCTGGGCCAAATCCTGACTGATAGCAACCCATTCTTTCATAATCACTTCTTGGAGTTAGAATTAGTATCAGAATTAGTGGGTTTTTGTTTGTCCACCCGCCTCTTGAGGATTGACCACAAGTTCTCAATGGGATTAAGTTCTGGGGAGTTTCCAGGCCATCGACCCAAAATTTCAACGTTTTCCCCGAGAACTTAGATATCACTTTTGCCTTATGGCACGGTGCTCCATCGTGCTGGAAAATGCATTGTTCTTCACCAAACTGTTGTTGGATTGTTGGAAGAAGTGTTTTGGTACCATTCTTTATTCATGGCTGTGTTTTTGAGCAAAATTGTGAGTGAGCCCACTCCCTTGGATGAGAAGCAACCCCACACATGAATGGTGTCAGGATGCTTTACTGTTAGCATGACACAGGACTGATGGTAGCGCTCACCTTTTCTTCTCCGGACAAGCCTTTTTCCAGATGCCCCAAACAATCGGAAATGGGCTTCATCAGAGAATATGACTTTGCCCCAGTCCTCAGCAGTCCATTCGCCATACTTTTTACAGAAGATCAATCTGTCCCTGATGTTTTTTTTGGAGAGAAGTGGCTTCTTTGCTGCCCTTCTTGACACCAGGCCATCTTCCAAAAGTCTTCGCCTCACTGTGCATGTAGATGCGCTCACACCTGCCTGCTGCCATTCCTGAGCAAGCTCTGCACTGGTGGCACTCCGATTCCGCAGCTGAATCCTCTTTAGGAGACGATCCTGGCACTTGCTGGACTTTCTTGGACGCCCTGAAGCCTTCTTAACAAGAATTGAACCTCTTTCCTTGAAGTTCTTGATGATCCTATAAATTGTTGATTTAGATGCAATCTTAGTAGCCACAATATCCTTGCCTGTGAAGCCATTTTTATGCAATGCAATGATGGCTGCACGCGTTTCTTTGCAGGTCACCATGGTTAACAATGGAGGAACAATGATTTCAAGCATCACCCTCCTTTTAACATGTCAAGTCTGCCATTCTAACCCAATCAGCCTGACATAATGATCTCCAGCCTTGTGCTCGTCAACATTCTCACCTGAGTTAACAAGACGATTACTGAAATGATCTCAGCAGCTCCTTTAATGACAGTTTTTTTTCAGGATTAAGTTAATTTACATGGCAAGAGAAGGACTATACAATTCATCTGATCACTCTTCATAACATTCTGGAGTTTATGCAAATTGCTATTATTAAAACTTAAGCAGCAACTTTTCCAATTTCCAATATTTATGTCGTTCTCAACTTTTGGCCACGACTATACATTTGATTAATTTATTTCTGTACCTGAGTACTGTTATACTCCTTCATTTGTATATTTGCTCTACTGTATTTATCTATGTTTGTAATTCATTTAAAAATGATTAATTCTTTTCAAATAGAGCTTTTTAAGTTGGTAAAATACTGCAATGTATGTATTTTTCCCAATATCGTGCCGCCCTATAATAATAATAATAATAATAATAATCCCATACTTGTTTATTCTTCATCTTTTGTTTTCTCCTGATAATTGTGACTTTTCTGTTCCCTTTACAGTGGACTAACTACATTCACGGATGGCAGGACCGCTGGGTCGTTCTGAAAAACAACACGTTGAGTTACTACAAATCCCAGGACGAGCGAGAGTATGGCTGTCGTGGTTCCCTCTGCCTCAGCAAGGCTGTCATCACAGTGAGTATCCTGGGGAAAGATCCCTTCAGACAGCCGTGGGAATTTCAGAGCCGAGCCAAAATTAGAATGATGGTGTGCATTCAAAACGAAATCTTGAATTGGTTTAAAATTGTTATGCTGGGAACTGTAGGACTGTATTTGAATGGAAATTAGCATGGATAGGATACGTGATATTTCAGTCACTATTAGACGTATTTATTATCAGTTCACAAAAAAAAAACACACATAAAAACAAAATATGCCTTGACAGAAAACAAGTATTTACTGGGTGACTATTTGAACATGATACTTGACTATTTAAGCACTGTATTTGAAAAAAAAATATTGTTTAACATGGTGGGAAAATCCCACATGTTCGTTCGTTCGTTCGTTCGTTCATTCATTCATTTATTCATTCATTTTCCTTCGGCTTAGTCCCTTTATTCATCCGGGGTTGCCACAGCGGAATGAACCGGCAACTTATCCAGCATATGTTTTACACAGCGGATGCCCTTCCAGCTGCAAACCAGTACTGGGAAACACCCATACACACTCATTTACACACACACACACACACACACACACACACACACACACACACACACA
>CAIGQV010018106.1:28146288-28172213 GCA_903798115.1 Danio jaintianensis
CACACACACACACACACACACACACACACACACACACACACACACACTACGGCCAATTTAGTTTATTCAATTCACCTATAGCGCATGTGTTTGGACTGTGGGGGAAACCGGAGCACCCAGAGGAACATGCAAACTCCACACCGAAATGCCAGCTGAGCCAGCCAGGACTCGAACCAGCGACCTTCTTCCTGCGAGGCGACAGTGCTAACCACTGAGCCACCGTGTCGCCATCCCACATATTATTTTATATTTTATTATATAATTTCAGAGCCGAACCAAAATTACAATGATGGCGTGCATTCAAAACGAAAGCTTGAATTGGTTCAAAATTGTTATGCTGGGAAGTGTAGGACTGTAATTGAATGGAAATTAGTATGGATACGTAATATTTTAGTCACTATTAGACATATTTATTATTGGTTTTATAATAAAGGCCTTATTTTTATTACTCTTTTTGGTATGCCATCTTTGGAAATATGTTTTTTGGCATGTATGGATGTTTTAATACCCATTTAGAATACAAAAATACAAGTGTGCCTATTAATATAGCGTTAGATGATAGGCTTAGGTGTATAGGTTGTATAGGGTTTTTGTTTTGGTAATATATTGTCTAATTTAATAATATCAAACAAAGTATTTGTAAATGTTTTGATAAATCGATTAAGTTATGTTTTAGACACAATATTGTGTTTTTTTTTGTTTCACCAATGGAAGTTCAAACAAAGCAGGAGCAAATTTGTGCATCTCAGTGCAAAGTGGTTTTTGAACGAATCATTTGAGTCAAAGATGCATTCGTTAAGATGGTCCCTTGCTTTGTTTTTGTAAATAAATCAGTCATTTTTAACAAATCATTTGAATGAATGATGCACTGAATCACCTACTGTACCGTATTTATTTATCAGTGATAGACCTAAACTAGTGAAGATACAAAAACACACACATATAAACAAAATATGCCTTGACAGAATACTTGTAATTGACCAAATATTGACTCTGTGACTATTTGAACACTCAGCAAAATATTGTTTATCATGGTGGAAAAATCAAATGTATTATATTATATATTTATTAGATTTTTCTGTAATTCAGTCAGTTTAATGCTTTAGAAATGTAAAAAACAATAGTTTTGGTTGATCTTATTGGTTATCTGCTTCTTGTATTGGTCAAATGTCTGTGTTGCTGCATCTCTATAAATTAGATTTGCCATTATGGTTGTGCTTAATCTGAAATGATTAGCGCAGAGACAGTAGATGTGCTGAGAGCTGGTTTTTAGGGCAGGAGAGAGGAGAAAAGAGATTGACGGAGGACAGACACAATCCTTTGCCACAGGCAGCTGGCCAGAAACAGACAGACTGTGGTCTATTTTCCCCCTCATTCATGCTAAAAGCACAATTACACACATACACACACACCTGCAGAATACAATGCGAGCCAATGTGTATTTTGGTTTTTAACCTGTCATGTTTGGCTTCTTAGAAGTGTCAAATATTGATGCATGTATTCAGTATCTATACTGTAGATGCTTGTGTAACTCTGTTGAATACATAATGCTTGATTTAGATTGAATGTAATCTTATTTGGCCCAGATTAGGGCTGCATGATATTTGGAAAATATGCGATATTGTGAGTTTTTTTTATTTATTTTTTTTAAAAAACTTTTCCCTACACTGTAAAAAATATTCTGTAGTTTTCCGTATTTTCTTATTCATATTTTTATTTTTTATTTTTCCTGTTTATTTATGCTTTTGAATTGCATGATAAGATCTTGAACTTTCGTCCAACAACTTTTAAGCTTGAAAAGCTCGAAAAACTTTTTTTTTATTAACATTTTTAATAGTTTAAAGTGATATATTGTCTGGGTTGGTGTTGTATATTACACTACAAAAACCTTGTAATAAACTGGCAGTACATTTTCTGTTATTTTACAGACTTATTTCATATTATTTCTTACACATTATAATATTTCAAACTACTAAAATGTCAATAAATGTCACTTTGTTAGGCTGTAGAGTTGAGTTTTCAACATCAAAAGTCGACAGAGCAGAGATCAACATCCCATAATGCAATTCACAACCATAAATAAACAGAGAACACTCGTGAATCACAAAATATGGAAGCTCATCATTTTTACAGTGTAGAGAAAAGCTATTTTTTTATTAGCTTTTAATTTTTTTTATTTAATTATGCAGTGATCATACTAAAATAAACAGGTAATAATGGATATTTCTCTGATCTAATGGACTTTTCTGATCTAAAAAGCTGTCAATGTGAAAAAATAAGGGCGCTTTCACACCTGTAGATCGATTGTTTTGTACCGAAACGGATTAAAATTGTTACAGTGTTTATTTTTGTTCTTGGTGCGATTCGCCTTTACACGGCAAAGTTTCTAAATGCTCCAAAATCGTTCAAACAAGTCACGTGAGAGTAAACTCTCCTCACATTGGTCAGAGTTTCAGGGTTTATTTTTCCCGCTAATTCCGCTCTGCTGTCATACGTCCTTATTTTAATTCATGATGATGAGCAATAAGACATTATAAGTGAAAAGGTGCACTTTAATTCTAACACCCACAGACATCGTTACAAAATATAAAGCAGAGAAGTAAGACTTTCTTATACAGCTTTATTTCAGTTGTCAGGTTTTGTAAAAATCTATCTATTGAATCAATCTATTAAAAAAAAACGTTGGCTAGAATTATGCTTTATAGGCTTAAATTATAGAGAGAAATAACAGATGAAGCGAGACTGTAGTCAGATCATTTCTTTCAAGGTGTCAGTGCAGAAAGGAACAAAACAATAGGCCTAATACAAAATATTGTAAGATTAAAATATGGAAAAAATATCAGATGGTATTTTCAGTCAATTTTCCTAATGGATAAACAGCACTTGGTAATGTTTCCGCATGCTTTCACTTTCGTATTTGACATGAAACTCACATTTACCGGTAGGAATGACATCCTGCTCATAATTCTCTCTTCATATAGCCGTATATATGGCTATTACATATCCATAATACACTGTGATATAGCCTGGTTCGTTTGTTGGATCGTTTTGCTTTCTCACTACAATCGATCCGCTCCAGAATTCATTTCAATCGAGCCGACCACCTAATTCAGGCTATCTCGGACCGATTGATTTGGCACGGATCCGAGCGTGATTTCACATATGCCAAACGAACCGCGCTAACTGGGCAAATGAGCCAGGTTCCGAAACAAATGTCTAGGTGTGAAAGCACCCTTAGACGCTATGAATGAATGAATACCTGGGCTGATATTCTGACTCATATTGGCTGTTGTCATTTTCCTCTCATCTCTCTTCCCATCATTAGTATTTATTTTCACCTTTAGGTTTACCTTCTAGGCAATAGCACACCAGCACCTAAAAATAGTTTTTTCCACCTCTCTGTGATAAGAATATTGCATATACTATTATCGCGATAACGATACTTTTTCGATATATATATATAGTGCAGATTTAGCCCAGATGTCAGACAAACACACTGAAATGAGAATTCCCTGCATTGCGTTGAAGATTAACTCATGACCGCACACAGATTTCGACATGTGCAGTGCCTGTATTCTCTTGCGTCACTGCTGAAAATGAGGAAACAGGGCGAAGGTTGTGTTGTTATGGAGACTGTTGGAGAGGTGCAAGTCCTTATAGTGACCCTGTTACTGGTAGCACATCAATGATTAAACCAAAACTCCTACTGAAAATGCAGGGAAAGGAACACAGAGGTCTGGTCTGTGTGAAACTGACGATTTTAAAAGTGTGACATAGTGATTGAAGGATTTGTTGGTTTGTGTCAGTGTGCACAGCTTGCGCTCTTGTTTAAGTCTGCAGGTCGCTGCTGTGAGTTCAGTATTCTAATTCAGTGTTTTGCATTTTGAGTTTGAGCAAGAGAAAAATGGCTGCTTTGTTTTGAGACTGTGACTTTTTTTTTCTCTTTCAGCTGTATATTTGTTGAACTCCAGCTTGTATGGCTTATTGTAAATAAAGAACTTGGAGTTCAAAATTAGCTTTCTGCTACAGCAGCCGATGTTGAGTCAATTGGCATGTTTTCAGCTGTAAATATCCCTTACATGCTAATGGATCTTTTTTGCATTTATATTTAAGGTTGATTTTCCCCCCCATTTCCTGTTAGTATCAAGCATTGTGAGGCTTGTGCATCGTTCTGCATATGTTAGTTTGGTTGTTTTGTTTCTAATATTTGGTTATTAATGCAAGGGATTTTCTTAGTTATTTTGAGAAATGATGCGCAAGCTATTTCGAGAAAGCTACAATTAATGTATTTCAGTTCATAGTTTGATCCTTGCGAACACAATACAAATACATACAGAGTCATTCTAGCCATTAGATTCATACCAGGGTCAACAATAAATTGACTTTTGTGGCAAAATAAATATGAATGCCACTTAAATTCAATATAAGGGGGTGAAAAATTATGAACAAAAACAACCAGGTTAAGTAAATGAACCAAGTAAATCAGTGATTAATATAATTGAGTATCTTATGGTAGATTAATGTCACAGACAGTCATGGATGTTAGTTGGTCTGTGTAGACAGATTTTGGTGTACCATTTCTCCAAGCACACATTGTACAGTGTACGCATCTACAGTTAAAGAGGACTGATTAGGTGTTTTTTTTTTAAATTAAGTAGTGAATTATATTTCATCCAGCCTTCTGTGATTGTTAACAAAAGATATCTCTGTGATATATTTTACAAATTTTCTCTTCAAAACTTTCCATTTTGTGCACCAATTGTTTCTTTGTCATGTGACTACAGAGCTCTGTGAAAAAGGAGTGACTGACGAATAATATTTACACATCTAAAATTGTATTATTGTGCGAGGGCTACATTGATTACATTGATTACAGTATACTTTTTCATGTTTATTTATGTCATAAAATTTTAAAAGTTTTGTAATATACCCTAATGGCACTCCAGGGTATTTCTGATGAGTATTTAAATGAGTGCCCTATGAGGGGTTAAAGTTAGAAATGTAAAGAAAAAGTTGATTGATTATGTGTAATTGGATGCATACAAAAGTGTCTCACTACAGGCGCATTGTGTGTATGTAAAAATGAGTTTTTTTTTGGCATAATATTGCTGCACGACCATATAATTAGTTCATTTGAACTCTTATGAATATAAAATAAATATATTTTCCCATTTAATAGAAAAGTTAATGTCTGACCTTCAGGTTCCAGTTTATTATGTTTGCATTTCCTAATAAATGTACAGTTGAAGCTGAATTATTAGCCCTCCTGTATATTTTTCCCCCAATTTCTGTTTAACGTAGAGATTTTTTCAACACATTTCTAAACATAATAGTTTTAACAACTAATTTCTAATAACTGATTTCTTTTCTCTTTGCCATGATGACAGCACATAATATTTGACTATATATATTTTTCAAGATACTAGTATTCAGATTAAAGTGACATTTAAAGGCTTAACTAGGTTAATTAGGTTAAAGTTAAGGTAATTAGGCAAGCCGTTATGTAACAGTGGTTTGTTCTGGAGACAATCCAAAACAAATATTGCTTAAGGGGGCTAATAATATTGACCTTAAAATGTAAAAAAAAAAAAAATTTAAACTGTTTTTATTCTAGCTGAAATAAAACAAATAAGAGTTTCTCCTGAAGAAAAAATATTATATGAAATACTGTGAAATATTCCTTGCTCTGTTAAAGATCATTTGGGAAATATTTGAAGAAGAAAAAATTCACAGGAGGGCGAATAATTTAGATTTCAACTGTACATGTATGCCAGCTGTCTATTATTTTCTTTCTGCTCATGTTTGACAATTGGCTACAGTCCTTTTTGGACTTTTGATCACTGGATGAGTGTAATCTCAAAATAAAAAAAGTGAATAAATGGACACATTTTCATGTTCGTAGTACGTCTAAACCAATTTTTCTTTCTCAGAAAATCTATTTCTCTCCAAGTGCCGTTTTTAAACTTGTAGCGGCTTTATTCAGATTGATTCAGCACGCACACAGCAGCAAATCTGTCCTCGTAAATCCTCACAAAAAACAGGTTATTGTGTCATAGCGCTCTTCCTGCCTGCGATTACGCTGTCCTCACATGACTCACACTTAAAACCACACACTCCAACGGGACCACCCCAAATTCAGACAGGCTTAACCCTTGCAGACACAACAGGATTATACCATCTCCAGGAATATCTCAATCAAGCTCAGAATGGTGCTTTGTGTGTCCTTATAAAACTAGTTCTTGTCGGTTCAGCGCTCCGATCAGCACAGCGACTGGAAAACTGTGTTAATTCTGCTTTTTTTTCTGTTGAATTGGACTTGATTAGATTTGTGAATGTCAGACCTCTGGAGATGGAGAGATGGATTGTGAAAGATCAATCAGTGCGATGACAAAAACAATTTCACAGACACTCGGTCTGATTTAATCAGTCTGTCAACTTCACTTAACAAATCCAGCATGCTCTTTTTCACGTTATTGCACTCAAGCATTACTTTTCCTATTGCACATATGCATGATTAGTGATTTCTCAGTAAGTCAGAAAGTAACTTAGAAACTCAAAGTCTTTTGAGTTCAATATCTTATATCTCCAATTAGGGTTGGGTGATGTCGACCAATTTGACATCGTACGATGTCTAATGTAAAACATCGCGATGGACGATGGCATCGTCTTTGCAGGCGGCGGTGAATTAATTATTTATGAATAATCAATTCATAACGAATTAATTATTTGCAGCCTACCGTTTCAACTACCTGATGCGCATAGTCTTTGTTTTAACGTTACCCATAACCAAATCATAAATAAATAAATAAACCTGTCAATCACTTTTTCCGCGGGACTCTGGCATGAATTGGCAGAGTGATCTGTCGTTATAATGCCGTCGACAAACTTGGTTGGTAAAAAAGGTGCACAACCAACAGTATCTTACTAAGTACAAGCGTGAAAGCGAACGATTGGAGCAGTGTACTGACGCAGTGACACGTTACCTGATAGATTCAAAAGACTGAAGAGTCGTTAGATGAAGATTAATTAAATATCATGTTTAATAACTATAGTGAGACGCAATCCAGTGGTACATCCTTGATAAACTGTCCGACGTGCACTGCTCTCTATGGTGACTGCTAGAGCTCAGAGTCAGACGCGTGCATAGCCTACACTGCAGCGCATGACAGTGTGTGTTTGTGTGGTCACGTGATGTGCGTTTTCAGCGGTATAGTGTGGAGGGAGATCTTTTCAGAAATGCTAGATGAAACGCCAGTGTGGATCGTTTTCGTTCTAAAATGCCATTTTAAAACTAAGACGTATTAGTGTATTAGTGCGAGCGGGTTGCTGCTGCGACGGGGGCGGGGCAGAGGATCGCGATGCTGGCTCAGCATCGTGATGTCTATTGACCATCGGCGATGGACGATGGCATCGTCTATCGACCCAACCCTATCTCCAATAGTATCATCTCAGAAAGTGCAGTGTTGAGTCAGGATTATAGCTGATCAGACACAAAGTTGAGAACACGTGATTTCTAAGTTGAATCACTTCTTTTGTATGTGCTTTAAAGGTCTCGTGCTTTGAAATGTGCATAATTTTTTATTCGAAATTTGACGTAATCTCAAATGAAACACGAAGACATATAGTAACCCCTCCCCTTTATTAAAAAACAGCCAATAGTGTTTCGTTTTTATCACAGCTCTGCCAGTGAGAGTGGTTGAGATCAAGCGCATCATATGAGAAGGGGGCAGGGCATCTCAGATACTAGAGAGCATTTGATTGGTCAGAAGATTTGATGAGAAACTGAAGTATGAGGTGATGAGGTGATCTATTTAGGCGGAAGTGACTTCTGTCTTCCTAATGTGAATTTTGTCACTGTTTTGGAGCACACTAGTTTATAGATAAACTTAAAACTAACATACTGATACTAACATCTAACAAAACTTTATTTTAATTTTACTGAACCTTTCAGAAGGCCTGCGTGATCATTTAAAAAGCATCCAGATATAAGAAATTATAATGTTTGCGGCTTTAAGAAGATTAATTGTATTTAATTTTTAATCTAAGCGTTGATAAGATGGTCTGTCTATGAGCTGACATATGAGCGATCTGCTTATGGATCAACTGATCTACGCTGCTTTGAAACGCTCCAGTGTCCATGTATCTGTGGTGAACTGATGATCTTTACGGCCAATCACAGTCATTTCTGTTGAGCATGTGAACACAATGGCCAATCAGCGGCGTGAAATAAACAACCTTTTATGGTTTTTGATTGGAGTCGAACATTATTGAAGTACAGAAATTCAATATGTTGAATGTAAAAAATAACACTGCATATAGATATAATCACTATAATCACTGCATATTCAATAATTAAACACAAATAATCTTAGTTAAAGCTGCAAACTTTGTCATTTCTTGTGTCCAAATGGTTTAAATTCACTAGAAATCTTAGTCTCGGGTCTTAAAAAACACATCCAAATTAGAGATGCAGCGAAATTAAAATTCTTGGCCGAAAACCGAAAAAGAGGAAACCAAGGCCGAAAATACTGAAACAAATTTGGCCAATTATTAATACCATTGCATTTATGGCTGTGACAGTGCACTAACCTTACTAAAGTCAAAGCATTGCAATTGCATAAATTAATATTAAAGTTTCAAAGAATAAATCAATTATAAATTATGATAATATTTATTTAGCATATTGCAACAATGGGTTATCACTTCTGGTTATGGGGACTTATTACAGTAAAATGTAGCAATTTTATTTTACCCAATAAATGCATCGATAATATCCACTGATTTTTATATAGTCAATCAAAAATATTTGCGCCATCACAACATACTCTTTTGGCTGTGTTGTTTTGGGGATAAAAGTGTTTCAGTGTCAGAATGTTCAGTGGCCGTATATTCAGTGCATCCCTAATCCAAATAAAAGTCTTTCACGTTATTAGATTAGAGTTAAATTTTGTATGTTCTGAACTGTGTTTTCTGGTTAATTATAATCCCAACTTGACATTGCAGATTCTGACTATTGCAGATTTGCACATTGTGATATCGATGCTGAAACGGTATATTGTACAGCCCTACTTTTGACAGCACTAAGCTGTAGAAAACAGCTGTCAACCGATTAAACAGAATTAGATTTTTCCCTTTTTTTTTTTATTTATGATTTTTTTTTTTTACAAAACAACCCCTTCCCCAACAATTTAACCCCTTACAAATGAGGGAATTAAAAAAATAAAAAATAAAAATAATAATAATAATAAAAAAAAAAAAAAATATATATATATATATATATATATATATATATATATATATATTTAAAATAAGAAAAATAATACAAAATAAATAAACAGAGTGCTGCCATCATAAATACTTTTCAGGGGATTCATTTGTACATTAAGTTACATTGTAGTTACCTCAAATTACATTAGTGATAGGTTAATTAACCTCTTAATGTACATATATAAATATCTTGTAATACTTTTCCACCTCTTCAGAAATATATCACTCTTCATTTGTAGACATGCTGTCATTTTTCAAGGCTCTAAACCCACTGAGCCACCTTTCGAGGACCTTCTTCCGTCCAATGTACTGTTATCATTTTTTGCAACCAGTAATAATATCTTTTATTCATTCATTTTCCTTCGTCTTAGTCCATTATTTATCAGGGGTTGCCACAGAGGAATGAACCGCCAACTATTTCAGCATATGTTTTATGCAACCCAGTACTGAGAAACATCCGTACGCTCTCACATTCACACACACACACTCATACACTGCGGCCAATTTAGTTTATTCAATTCACCTATAGCACATGTGTTTGGACTGTGGGGGAAACCGGAGCACCTGGAGGAAACCCATGCCAACATGGGGAGAACATGCAAACTCCACACAGAAATGCCAACTGACCCAGCCAGGACTCGAACCAGCGACCTTCTTGCTGTGAGGTGACCAGAGTTGGGTGTAACTCATTCCACAGTAACGCGTTACAGTATTCTAATTACATTTTGAGGAACGCAGTAATGTAACGCATTACATTTTAAATTTGTGTAATCTAATTACAGTTACTAAAGTCAGTGTAATTGTGTTACTTACATTACAAATATAGTTTTTAGAAGGAAAAATGCGTCTTTTAAATCCCGTTTTCCGCTGCAACATCAGTTAATAAGCATGCGCTTCTAAATGCAAAAATATTGCTGTGAAAATCAGTCTATGTCCAGTCTTTAAAGAACTTTCGTCTGCTTTTAACTCGACCAGCAACTAGTTCAAGCACTTGAACAGAAAGCATTCTATGACAATACACGTCACCAAGGAGGACACCGGCACCCAAAAACACAGCGGCACAACTCCGCCTAAACAGACTAAATTGGATTTTTGTGCAGGATTGGGAGTAAAGGTATCTTCTGAATGTGAAGAGAAGCGTAGCTGCTTGGGGCAGTTCACATATCTCGTCTTTTCCCTGGCGCACCCAGTTGAAAACCGCGATTCACGTGACAAGAACTGACCGGTCAGCTTCATACTTTGTATGGAATAAACACATTTCAGGAGACTAATTACCTCAGACAAACACAGAACACCCAAAACACTGCAGTGCTTTTTCATGCTATGGATGTCAATGGTTACAGGTATCCAGTTTTCTTCATGTCTTCTTTTGTGTAAAAAAAAAAAAGACAAAAAAAAGACAAACAGGATTGGAACAAGTGAGTGATGAGAGTTTTAAGTTTTGGGTGAACTCTTTAAGTCTTTTGAATATGTCAAGCTGCTGTGATCAACCCATTGTAATGTTTTTCAGTGAATATTAAATCACTGGAAGAGCTGCAGTTTATTTTGTATTTTATAGGTATATTTATATGTTTTAAAAGTAACTTCAAATTAAAGTAATTAATAATCTGATTACTTTTTACATGAAGTAATTAGTAGTGTAATCAGATTACAATTTTCCAGTAGTAGTCAGTAATTTGTAATCGATTACTTTTTTTAAAGTAACTTACCCAACACTGGAGGCGACGGTGCCAACCACTAAGCCACCGTGCCACCCAGTAATAACATCCTTAATACAAATCTTCTTTCTTCATTAACAAATTCAAATTTAAACCACAGTTTTCACATAGCTTATCAGTGTACTATGACTCTAAATCTAAACGCAAGTAAAAGTGTACTAGAACGGGCTTTACTGACAAAATGCACATGATTTAAAATCTCGCAACCCTACTCTGATTAAAGAACGGCTTCGTTACATCAGGTCAGTTTTAGTTCATTTCTGCATTCCAGTTCCTGTGTTGTGAGCGGGATCTGTTATCAATGACTGCATTCAGCCCAAGACAAAAAAAAACATCAATAAAGCCAACACGGCACACAGCTTTCAGCGCTCACAGTGCATTGAACTTGAACTATGTGCATTCGCCTGCCAAGTTTTGCCCTCACGTGAGCTGGATTTTTCCCTCCCTCTCTCTCTCTGTCTTGTTAAGCTCTCCAAAAGCGTAGCCCATAAACATGCCGTTTTTCTTTGAGCTCTGTTGGATCTGCACTATGTCATGATCTGACAGGAGCAGAGGGAACGTTCTCTGTGTCTCAGTGCGTCAGGGATGTGGAGGAGGACAGGTACACACAGGTTACTCTGGTTCAGGGCGGGTCATTGCAAACGTTGCCGTGGGATCTAAAGTGCAGCTTGTCAGGACGTGCAAAGTTCACATTGCAGCTGAGTGTACAGTAGAGAAGATTAGCGCAGTGGAGGAAACGCTAGTGCTTGTGTTGTACTGACTAGGGATGCACAGTATATCGAAAAATTATCATTAATAGTACATTAAAAAATATCTGTTAATTAACAATTTATTTATTATTTGTTTATTTCCAATGGTGAATTGCATTATGGGATGTTGATCTCTGCTCTGTCAACTTTTGATGTTGAAAATTCAACTCTACAGTTTAATGAAGTGACTTTTATTGACATTTTAGTGTGTATAAGAAATAATATAGAGAGAAATAAGTCTGTAAAATAAGATAATGTACTGGCAGTTTATTACAAGGATTTTGTAGTGTAATATACAACACCAACCCAGGAAATATATAACTTTAAACTATTAAAAATGTTCATAAAAGTAACTTTTTTGAGCTTTTCATGGTTACAAGTTGTTGGAAGAAATATCAAGACCCCATAATGCAATTCAAAAACATAAACAAAAAGGGGGGAATAATATAAATGAATCACAAAATATGGAAAACTTCTAATTTACTGAAACATTTTTTTTATGTATATGCAATATCCAAATCTCAGGAAGTGCAATAAATGAAGTTAATTGTGTAAAAAAATATATTATTATTTTATTGATTTCAAAAACATTTAACAATAAAAGATTGTCAACTTTGACACTTAGATCGCAGTGGTGTTACATTATGTTTATTACATTTTAAAGAAAAAAAAACTATACAAAAATATATAAATTAAATAAATTAAATAAAAATAAGACAAAAACCGGAGGGAAAATTTATATAAGGTTATACGTTGAAAGACATTTCTAAGATTTTTTTTTTTTTTTTTATGCCCATTAAAGATAAAGGCCCAATCCCAATTCTATTTTTGTACCCCTACCCCATCCCCTTCTCTTTCCCTTTGGCCCTTGAAACAGAATGTAAAGGGGAAGGGCTTCAAAATTTACCCCTAGGAAATGGGACAGCACTACAACACCTGCACACATCATCATATGTCATTGTGATCTCTTGCTTCATACAAGATCGACGATGGCGACTGCTGTAGTTATTCCAGTTGCATTATTTTTTGGTATTTATCTTAAGGAAATCACTGAAGGCATATATCATGTTATCATAACGATATAATGTGGCAATAAGCTCGTAGCTGTACTGTGCATTTACACCGTGGCCATATTCATCTATGTAAACACAAAAATACAACATTAACATTATACCAGATACTGTAAAAAGCTCATTCCCAGCCACTAGACTATTCTGACAGGGTATTCGAGTGTTAGCGAGTGACAGATGTGAACGTATGTTGTGGGACTACTATACAGGAGTTATTATTAGGGATTATAGATAGACAAATTTAGCGTTTAAAAAAAAAAAGTGTGACGGTAAAACACGAACGGCGTTATGAATGTATTAAAACATATGCTTGTTTGTCGTAAAAATTCGTAATGATGACAAAAAATGCTAATTTGTGCATCTCCTGACTTCTGTGTGCAACCATGCTGCCCTTGTAGATGGTGTATTCTGGGAAATTTTTGTACTCCTTGGTTTCGAGTGTGGTCCTGAAAAATCTCAGTTTCAAGGGGTATCTAGCCCTTCCCCTTAGCCCTATGCCTTCAAGCTAAAGATAATTAATTGGGACACCCCTACCCCTTCACATGAACTCGCAAGACAAGGGGAAGGGGTAAGGGGAAGGGCTAAGGGGTAGAATTGGGATTGTGCCAAAACATATGACTTATCGTCAACTAAATAAATAGCCAGTATTGGAGTCTATTCCAAAAATGTACACTTGTGAATAAAAAAACTTGCTCAATATAATAAAAAGATATATTGAATGCAAGCTTTAGAATTGTAATAAAAGAACATTTTTGTCAAAAGTATTTAAAGAAATTTCAATATTTATCTTTTCTAAAGGATAAGTACATATTTCAGTCCAAAATACACTACCGCTCAAAAGTTTGGGGTCAGTAGGATTTTTAAATGTTTTAAAATAAGCTTCTTCTGCTCACCAAGGCTGCATTTAATTAATCACAAATACAGTACAAATTGTAAAATAGTGAAATGTTTTTGCACTATAAAATAACTGTTCAAACGTAGTTTATAATTTAATTTAATCATTTATTCCAGTGATTTTAAAGATAAATTTTCAGCTTCATTACTCCAGTCTTCAGAGTCACATGATCCTTTAGAAATCACTCTAATATTAATTATTATTATTAATATTATTATTATTATTGTTATTAATGGTAATAATAATAATAGCAATAATGACTAGAGTAATAATTTCATTTTAAACTACATACAATAAGAAAGCAGTTATTTAAAATTGTAATAAATATTTAACAATTTAACCTTTTTTTTTTTTTTTTTTTTTTTTTTTTTTTTTTTTACATTTAATAGATGCTGCCTTTATAAACAGAATAATTTTCTTAAAAAAAAAAAAAATCTGACCCCAAACCTTTGACCGGTAGTGTAGTTCCATAAGTACGTTCACAAAAAAGATAAACAGTGGTTTCTTCCAAGTCACAAAATTTCATTTGTTTTCAAAAGTTAATTTTATGTACCAAGCATTTGTGTGCTGCATGCATAGGTTTCTTTAAATCTGACCTGTCACATGGGGCCTTTACTATCTTCATCCCCACCTATCCAGTAGGTGCTGTTAGGTGAACCTAGAGCTGAAAATAAACACTAATGCTGGGAGACGGGAGAGGAAAATGACAATAGCCAATAAGAGTCCAAATTTTTGCTGAGTCATTTCAGTCATTCGTGGTGTTTTAAAGTCTAAATGTTTGCACCTTGACATTTTAATTAGCTTAGAAAAATATCTATTACCTGTTTCTTTTAGTATGATCGTTACATAAATAAAATAGCATTTTGCAAGTTAGTTAGTATTGTAAGAAATGTTATCGCATATCGCATATTTTCCTAGTATCGTGCAGCCCTAGCACAGAGCATCTTTATGTGTGATTATTTCTTGTTAGGCTGTTTTTAGCCTTTATTTATGGCATTTCCTATTTACAACACTTCGTAAGCTTTACGTGAGATGTGAGATATTTGTTTCATGCTTTAACTTGTAGTGATGGGGAAGTTATGATAGCAGTTGAAGAGGCGTCTACATGGCAACACATCAAAGAGCGTAGTAACAACAAATCATTTATTATTATTATTATTATTATTATTATTATTATTTAGTGCTGTAAATAATTAAAAAATTAATCGTGATTAATTGCATCCAAAATAAAAGTTTGTTTTGACATAATATATGTACACATATATATATAAATACACACATGCATGCAGATATTTGACAAAAGTTTATTTATATTTAGATATAAAATATATATGTATATGATACAAATTCATTCATTCATTCATTTTCCTTTCGCTTAGTCCCTTATTTATCAGGGGTCGCCACAGCAGAAGGAACCACCAACTATTCCAACTTATGTTTTATGCAGCAGATGCCCTTCAAACCGGAGCACCCAGAGGAAACCCACGCCAACACGGGGAGAACATGCAAACTCCACACAGAAATGCCAACTGACCCAGCCGGGACTCAAACCAGCGGCCTTCTTGCTGTTAGGGAACAGCGCTAACCACTGAGCCACCATGCCGCCACCATGCCAAACATTTTCTGTACAAATATCATCTGTTGCCAAGAAATAAAATTAATCCTTTGAGATCCTTTGAAATCGAATTGATAATAAATATAGACTGTAAATTTAAAGCCATTCACATTAAGAATGATAACAAAAATATATATAATGATAGCTATACTAGCATCCACCTACATAAGCTCACTGAACACATTGAAAATGAATATTATTTTCATTCATTCATTTTCTTTTCGGCTTAGTCCCTTTATTAACCAGGGGTCACCATAGCGGAATGAACCGCCAACTTATCCATCATATGTTTTATGCAGCGGATGCCCTTCCAGCTCCAACCCATCACTGGGAAACATCCATACACTCTCATTCACACACGTACACTACGGACAATTTGGCTTACCCAATTCACCTATAGCGCATGTGTTTGGACTGTGGGGGAAACCGGAGCACCCGGAGGAAACCCACCCGGAGGCTCGAACCAGTGACCTTCTTGCTGTGAGGCGACAGCGCTACTCACCACCGTGCCGCCAATACTATTTTCTTCTAAAACAATTTTTTTTTCTTGTAAAACTCTTAAAATATACAGTCGCATGAAAGGAAAGTAAAACAAAAAGAATCACATTTGAAAAAAATAAGGGAGGAAAAGCAAAAACCATAAAGGTGATTTGAATGTGGAAACAAGATGCATCAAGTTACTCACAGTTTTTTTTTTTCTTTTCTCGTTTTATTAGAGATATAATGTATCAAAATCTGATCTTCCTACTGTGTATGTATTTTTTTAATCACAATATTTGCCATCTTTTAATGCAAATCACTTGCACAACATGTTACTGAACAAATATTTTCAGAACGGTGTAGATATAACGAAATTCTCACTGCCACGATGCTAGGCAGATCTGAATGGTTGCTATGGGCTAGCCAGCTGGTTGCTTGGGTAATCTGGTTGCCGCAAGCCAAAGTTTGCCCATGTATCATGATTAAACAGCAGCTACATGTTTGTTGGTAACAGAGGAAGAGCATGTTCTCATCGGTTTACTGCAGAACAGACAGAGAAGTGAAGAGGAGAGTTTGCTTTAGTGGAGGTGCTTCTTTTATTAACATTTAGCAGTCACAACCGGTCAATAAATGCTATTTAAATGGATTTCAACCATTAAAGGAAGGTGCTTTCTGATTAAATAAAACAACAGTGTACTTTTGTTACTGCTGCAGGAAGGCATGCTTTACATTTCATCAAACTTCCAATGCAAACTGAATTCAGAAATGATTCATGTTTGATGTGCTAAATCTGTTTCCACAACTGCAGCTTTTTTTAAAGTAGGCTAATTCTTAAAGTTTATAAATATATTATCACTTAGCAGCCATGCCCATCTTATGTGCACGCACACACTTGCATTGGCCTTCTGAATATTTGATAAAGGCAACAGTGTTTGTAGTTACTGCTGGGAAAGAGAGAATGGGAGTCAAGTGCATTTTAAAATGTCAAGGACTTTGTGTGTGTGTGTGTGTGTGTGTGTGTGTCTTTGTGTTTGCATTTGCATTTTCGATTAGTGTGCTCTGCTAAACCCCAGAGAAGTGCTATCAAGTGACTTGTTCTCAATCTCACACCCATTGTGTGCATGTCCTCACCTTTAGTCTCATGGTAACCTCTGATCTCGGGTCCGTATCTGAAGTCATTGCTCTGTTGTGACCTGCATTCGACTTTAAGGCATAAATGAGTATTACAGAAAGTGTGCTTTTTTTGCACAGACAATACATGCTATGGCTAGTCATATCATATCACTAGGCATGTCATGATATCTATTTTTTGTTGTGCGATATATTGCACCAAAATATATATTGCGATAAACGATATTATTGTCATTTTATGCCACTCATTATATAATGCCAGAATGACAATATAATATCATCACAATGCAAGTACACTCCTCCAAAGAACACATCATATTTTATTATTAGGAATATTTCATTTAATTATAGTCATTTTAACGATTTAATAACGAGGCATTGGAATCAGAATGTGAAACGCATATCCTAAATAAATAATAATAAATGTTAACAAAAAAGTGTAAAAGTAACAGAGGCTGTGATATCTGCTACCAGTGTCGTCAGACACCCACATGAGAATATACTATAGTAAATACTGCAGTGTTTTTTTTAACCATACTGACACTGACACTCCAATAGAGATCGAGATGTTGCCCATTAGTACCAAGCATCGTGTCAACGCCACAGCCTACCTGAGTATTGTTGCTGACCATGTCCATCCCTTTATGACCACAGTGTACTTCTGATGGCTACTTCCAGCAGGATAACGCACCATGTCATAAAGCGTGAATCATCTCAGACTGGTTTCTTGAACATGACAATGAGTTCACTGTACTCAAATGGCCACCGCAGTCACCAGATCTCAATCCAATAGAGCACCTTTGGGATGTGGTGGAACAGGAGATTCGCATCATGGATGTGCAGCCAACAAATCTGCAGCAACTGCGTGATGCTATCATGTCAATATGGACCGAATCTCTGAGGAATATGTCCAGTACCTTGTTGAATCTATGCCACGAAGGATTAAGGCAGTTCTGAAGGCAAAAGGGGCCCAACCCGGTACTAGAAAGGTGTACCTAATCAAGTGGCCGAGTGTATATCGTCATGTTGCACAGCCCCAATACAAGCAACTCTCCAAGTTGAAACTAAAAAAGGTTTAATTAATATTTTTTAAGATGTCTCCCAAACATAAACATTTCACAGGAGCACTGGATCAGATTTTAATTTTGTGCTACACTTCATAACAGAGAATATTAGTGTACGGTTGGTGGAGATCTCAATTATTGCGATTGTGTAGATCGACAGGAGGCTTTTGTTGCATTGTGTCTCTTTAAATCTTTAGCCGCAGAGCTGCTGGAACGTTCGATTCAGCCCATCTCTGCTGGAGCCATCGAGCGCTTCAGGCTTTCACAGGGCTTTTGTTCAAATGTATTTGAGTGAATCTGAGTGTGAAGGTGTCAAACGGTCTCCATTATGGCTCAAGCAGGCAGTGAACCCAAAAACGGCCTGTTAAGAAAACCGAGGAGAGCTAATCACTGAGTGGAGAATGGGTGTTTTTACAGGGGTGGAAAAAAAAGAGGTGGTGTGGATCTGAAATAGAAGGGAAGATAAAACATGAGAGGTGTTGGACTGTCCTGTTGTCTGAAACAGGAAGTTCGCTCCCTCGTGATCTCCTGCTGTCGAATTCCTGTTTTGGCGACCCCGGGGTCAAATCTAAAGGTCCCGGAGCTCATCTCTCCTGTCGTCTTCTTCCTTCCTCTGAGATTTGCAATAACCAGGACGCTGTGCATTTAAGCCACTTTTAACCTGTCAATAATAATAATAATATGTTAGGTGGTCATATGACACTCTCTCTCATCCTCTGCATCCTGTGTCCAGAGCTGTAGGTCAGCATGGCCTGTGTTTCCTTTGTCTTTTCCTCTTGGATTCAAGCTGAAGTCTCACCTTCCTGTGTTTTTGATTTCCCTGAATATCTCTGTTTACTGCACTGTAAGAAATATCTGTTAATTAGCAGTTTCCGTATTTTGTGTTTTCTGTTTATTTACGGTTTGAATTGCATTATGGGATGTTGATCTCTGCTCTGTCGACTTCTGATGTTGAAAATTCAACTCTACAGTTTAACAAAGTGACTTTTATTGACATTTTAGTATGTCTAAGAAATAATATATATAGAGAGAAATAGGTCTGTAAAATAACAGAAAATGTGCTGGCAGTTTATTACAAGGTGTTTGTAGTGTAATATACAACACCAACACAGACAATATATCACTTTACACTATTACAAATGTTCATAATAGTCACTTTTCCCAACTTTTTAAGGTAGAAAGAAAGACCAAGGTCTCATAAATAAATGGGGAAAAATAAAAACATGAATCACAAATATGGAAAACTGCTAATTTATAGATGTTTTTTACAGTGTAGGGCTGCACGATATATTGTTTCAGCATCGATATCGCAATGTGTGCATCTGCAATAGTCACAACACAGAATCTGCAGTGCTAAAGGCTCTGCTATACTTCAAACAAAATTGGACAAAATTATTAGGACATAATTTTGAACAAACTCCAGCCAAAAGAAAGTTCTTTTTGAACTTGTTTCGGGATTTTGAAACCACTCACCAAAACAAACCTTTGCGCTACCATTGGTCCGTTGAGTTTACGCAATCGTTGGGTGTGTTCACAGCCACCACTGTTGTTAGGAGTAGACCGGTACACACGAGCAACTTTAGCATCATATACATGCAACTTGCTAGACAACCATCAACTGTTTTCTCAGAGGATGACAAGCTGACAAAACATTGCTGTCACTCTGATACAAGTTTATTTATGGAGAAAATTACAAAGCACTGCAGTGTTTGGGTGTTCAATGGGCCTTTTCCCCTTAGCAAAGAAACTTTCCAAAGATGTCTGTTTCTTACTCATTTACAATTCAATTACGATTCAATTAGAATTCAATTTGTTTATTGTCATGTGCACAGTAAGGAAACAAGTTTCCCTGTACAATGAAATTCTTACTTTACCGTCCACAGTGAAGTCATACACATCATACACGTATATACACAAAAGTGACAGAAGTGTAACTATGAAATGTGTGTGTATATATATAAATATATAAATATCTCTGAATGTAAACCATATATAATACTGATTGTGGAGTAATGTAAACTAGTTAATTGTGTAAAATTCTGCTTATTATGCAAAAAGTGCCTAGTGCAATTGGCTTATGTGCAAACAACAGTATAATGGCCGGAGCAGATTGAGTGCAGTTGTATGCATTAATAGTGCAAACTGAGACAAAGAATATAATGTGCTACTGAGCAGATCTAGCCGTTCACTACAGTGTAAACAATGTACAGTTTGTCCATATGCTCCAAAAAAAAAAAATAATAAATGTTGCTGCTTGTGGGGTAAATTTGGGCGCTCAAGTGACCAAGATGTAACCAAGAGAATAAAAATGGTAATTTTTCAAAATAAAAGATAGTTCAAACTCAGATAATAAATAAAACGGAAATAATTCATGATTTCTTGTGCGGCCCGGTACCAACTGATTACTTGGTTGTTGAGGACCACTGATGTACAACTCCGCCTCCTGCGATGTCTGAATGTTCGAAAACAGTATACCATCACTCAGCCTTTTAGAATTTCTTTTTGCTCTCAAATGAAAAACAAAAAAGTTTGTTCTTCCATTTCATTTAAAGTATAGAGGGGCCTTAAGTTGGGATTATAGTTGATCAGGACCTTCACTTCAGATCAGTGTGCATAAAAAATATCTGTAAATTAACAGTTTTCACTATTTTGTGATGCATGTTCCTATTTTTTTTATTTTTCCCAATTTATTTATGCTTTTCATCAGCATTATGGGACCTTGATCTTTCTTCCAACAACTTCTAACTTTGAAAAGTTTAAAAAAGTGACTTTTATGAAATTTTTTTATAGTTTAAAGTGCCATTGTCTGGGTTGGTGTTGTATATTACGCTACAAACACCTTGTAATAAATCGCCAGTACATTTTCTGTTATTCTACAGACTTAATTCTCTATATATTATTTCTTATACATTATATTATTTCACCTACTAAAATGTCAATAAAAGTCACTTTGTTAGGCTGTAGAGTTGAATTTTCGACATCAAAAGTGGACAGAGCAGAGATCAACATCCCACAATGCAATTCACAACCATAAATAAACGGAAAACACTTATTTCACAAAATATAGAAACTGTTAATTAACAGATGTTTTACAGTGTGGAGTCATTGCGAAGTTTAACCATAATAGAGTGAAAGTTTTTCTTGTTCTTTTTTTTCTTGTGTTTTTAAGGCCTGTGATTGTACGATTCAAACCATTTGTGTTTTAGAAATGATAATGTGTGTAGCTTTGACAAAGATTATAAGACTATATGACTAAGACTATACAGTGTTATTTATTTACGTTTGATTACTCCATTTCTGTACCTGAATACAGTTAGACTCTCCAGAAAACAATATTAGCATCGCCTTACAAAATCAATGATCAATCAATCTAGATATGATCTATTCATATCACAATATATATCAGAAAAACAAAACATGTCCAGCACAGCCCTACAGTAAACACATTTACCCATTACCTTTTACTCTCTCCATTAGAGAAATTAACCTGCAATGACTATATGAATGATAACATCCATCTTTACTGACTTCTGTTAACATTATCTGCTAGTTAATAATACTCCACTGATAGCTAATGGAGTTTATGGAGTGTTCCTGCTGTTTACCTTTGGAAAGTAATGCTTGTCAAAAGGTGTATATTATATAAAATGTTAAGCATATTTTATTGAACTCTCCTGTTTTTAATCTTTGTAGAAGACTTATTTATGAATATGCCTCAAAGAATTGTTTAGTAAAATTTCTAAAAAGTCTAACGTATTACAGCTTTGTTTGTTTGGCTGTGTTAATGTTTTTTATTGCTTATTATATTTGTATTATACTAAATTGTTTTGGCCATGAAGATTAGTCAATAAAGCTGACATGGCATTAAATAAAAGATATGATATGATCATTTTTGAAGGAAGTGTGGACTTCAGCACAACATGTTTATTTCACAACCTGAACACATTATCAACATGATCGTTTAACACACCACACACTTGTTGGGAAACAGGTAATTAATATTATGTTAATTGGCATGCAGATTATTTACATTTAGCAGACGCTTTTTTATTTCATTTAATTATTAAAAGAGACCACATGATGACGTTTCAATAAGTTATTTTGATTATTTAGTGCACTAGAAACAGTTAGCATGCTTTCGATGCTCAAAAACAAAACCAAAATAAATTTTAGTTTTTTGCAAATTATTGCAGATTCTACAATACCCCTTTTTCCAGAAAGCACTGAGTTGTCTGATTGGTCAGTTGACTGCATTGTGATTGGCCAGATACTTTGAGTGTGTGTCAGAAATAGCATAGATGCAGGTATAAACCAAGCAGCAACCTCCCGCTTTCCCTCGTGAAGCCAATATGGAAGTAACTGAAACTGCAGTTCATCGACTCGCCTTTGGGGGCTGGCTCCAGGAAGTCCAGATGTTCTCTGCCTGCAATGGTAAATTGGCCAATTTTACAGCTGATAACAACATGTTTACAGCCTGGTACAAAAGATGCTTTTGGTGCATATAGCTAATATTACCCTACATGACAACTGTGAGGGGGGTGAATTTTTTTTATAACTCATCTGTTTCGTTTTTATTAAGTTATATTACGCATAATTAAGGGCGTGGTCACTTGAGTGACAGCTAGGTCTTGCTGGTCGCCGTCATGTCATTCCGGCTGATTAGCCGCTGAACTCGACATATACATTGTATTTTTGTTTTGTTTTATGTGGCTTTACACAGTCAATTGCCTTTTGGGATTATTGATATAATAATGATATACTTGTATACCATATCTATAAATGTATTTGTTTTATTTAAGATAATTTATCATTTATAATGTTTTTTAGAGCTGTAAAGCACTCCAGAATCTGACAGATTGATTAGCTGTAGGCTATAAAACAGTCATCTGAAACGTTGTCGTACAGTGTTATGCCTGTATTTAATAAATAGCCTTGCATTTACTAACACAGACTATATTTGGAGTATTTGGAAGTAATTCGCGTTTTCCTCCTGTAGAAAAACATCATAAGAACAATGTTTAGTGGCTCAATGTATTACAACAGTGTTTTTAAAAGACTAAACACTCTATTGATATAGTACACAACCAAGCACATGTGGTCAGAACACAAACGAGTCGCAGGTAATGAAGTATTAAGCGTCTCTCCCAAAGAAAAGCCCGTCTAAGCAAAATGCTAGCAGGCGTCTGTAGCTACGCTCACGCTTGCGCTCCGCCTCTTTGCCCTTGTTTGGTATCCCCCGGTCAGTGTGATGACGCGCGAACAAAATGGCGACGGTTGGCCACGCCTACTTGTAGCTTCTTTTGCATTCTTCAGAAACCTATGGGTGACGTCACGGATACTACGTCCATATCTTTTACAGTCTATGGTATAAACTCAGGAATTTGTAATTTTGTGCATTCTTCGTATTGTTTTGAGCCTGATTATCATCCAAATGAACCAGAACCAACTTAGCTAAACTTGAACTGTCTCACATTTATCATTGGGTGGAGTAACAAATACTTTTTTGTGTTTTTTATTGTATTTTACCTGCTTTTATCAGCCAAATAGGCTCTTTTCATAATGTCAGCATTTGCTTTTGAAACCAAAAAAATCATGTTTTTATTACGTTGTAAAACTCCCGATAAACACTGGCAAATCATTATGCAGTGAATGTCAAGCAGATTGTGATGTTTTAACTTTTGGCTGACTGAATAATTGAAAAGATGTTGTAAAACAATTGTTGATGGTCTATAAAACACATTTCATTAGCCAGCAGAGAGCTTTTTACTCCTGTTTGCTTTGTATTACGATTGAAATTTAGCATCAAATTACTGACTGTAAATAAATGCATTCCAGCGTCTGCTGCATTTCTGTATTCTTGGTCAAGTGCCAGATTTATTCACATTTGCTGTTAGTTGATTATAATGGAGGGCGACACAGTGGCTCAGTAGCACTGTCGCCTCACAACAAGAAGGTCATTGGTTTGAGTCCAGGCTGGGCCAGTTGGCATTTCTATGTGGAGTTTGCATGTTCTCCCAGTGTTGGCGTGGGTTTCCTCTGGGCGCTCCGGTTTCCCCCACAGTCCTAACACATGCGCTATAGACCATTTCAGTGATGTGGTCATGTCAATGGCCCATGAACATTTCCTGCTTGTTATCAAACTGTAACAAAAGGCAATTCAGTCATAACTTAATGATAAAACAGCTATTGTAACAGTATTTATCGATATGTGGCTCTTTTTGGATTCTCCGAAGCTATAGGAATTTAAAATGTAAAACAGGAAATACGTTGGGACCATTGTTTTTGTTTACATCCCTCTATAGGTGAATTGAATAAACTAAATTGGCCGTAGTGTATGTGTGTGAATGAGAGTGTGTATGGATGTTTCCCAGTACTGGGTTGCAGCTGGAAGGGCATCTGCTGTGTAAAACATATACTGGATAAGTTGGCAGTTCATTCTCCTGTGGCGACCTCTGATGAATAAAGGGACTAAGCCGAAGGAAAATAAAATGAAATTATTATAATGGTAAACAAACCGTAGATGGGTTTAAACCGTGATTGTTTTAAATCCTTTATTTCTCCACTGATTTTCTTTTCTTTACATGATTATTTTGGATCAATTGTCATTAAGATGTTCACAAGACAATATTATTCACACTCCTGTGAATTTTTACTTCATTAAAAATATTTCCCAAGTGCTGTTTAATGGAGAGAAGATTTTATTCCTGTTTTTGAACCTAATAGTTTTAATATCAACTCATTTCTTTTGTCTTCGCCATGATGATGGTACATAATATTCATTCATTTATTCATTTTCCTTCGGCTTAGTCTCTATTTCAGAGGTTGCCACAGCAGAATGAACCACCAACTATTCCGGCATATGTTTTACACAGCGAATGCCCTTCCAGCCGCAACCTGGTACTGGGAAACACCCATACACACACTTTATTCAATTCACCTATAGCGCATGTGTTTGGACTGTGGGGGAAACCGGAGCACCCGGAGGAAACCCACGCCAACACGGTGTTAAAACTCCTCACAGAAACGCCAACTGACCCAGCCGGAACTCGAACCAGCGACTTTCTTTCTTGTGAGGCCACAGTGCTAACCATTGAGCCACCGTGTCGCCATCTGTCAAACTGACTAAGCATATTAAGTTAAGCTTTGTATAGCTAAAAATATTGGTAACACTTTATTTTGATGGTCCATTTGAGTATTAGTAGACTGTCTGCTTAATATCTGCTGATACTGCTCCTTCAACAGACATTTAACTGACTATAAGAAACTTTGCAAGTACATAACCCCAATCTAACAGTCTACGTATAATCTAATGAGAATTAGTTGGCATGTAGATGCAGTGTAACTTAAATTCAACAAACAAACTATCAAAATAAAGTGTGACCAAAATATTTAGTTGAAAACTGATTAACTGATTAAAATGAGTTAACAACAAATGTTTTTATGTTACTTTTTGACTTTTTGATATCATGGTTTACTGTGTAGTTGATGCATTAACACGAACTAACAATAAAAAATACTTCGGAAACGTTTATGAAGTTAATTTTACAAATTAATTAGTATCTTTTAAGCATTGTGTCTCCTGTTAATAACCTGTAATGAACCTGAGCTACACTCAGAAAAGGATTTTTGCTGCTTGTTCGAACAACTCATATACAATAAGCGGAAACAACCATTTTTGGGACACCTTAATTGTTCTTGCAACTTAATTGAAAGAAAATATTTCTCAAATATTATTTTAGACCTACATATAATAATCGTACTTTTTTGTTTCACAGTCTAGGATCAGTCAACGGTCTACATTTTAGAAATTAATCCCTCACAAACGGATGACCTATTAAAGGGGACCTATTATGCATGTAAGATGTAAAATGAGTCTCTTATGTGCCTTGTGTGTGTGTGTGTGTGTGTGTGTGTGTGTGTGTGTGTGTGTGTGTGT
>CAIGQV010018106.1:28202882-28219568 GCA_903798115.1 Danio jaintianensis
ATTTATTTATTTGATGATTTATTTATTTATTTATTTGATGATTTATTTATTTATTTTTTGATTATTTATTTATTTTATATTTATTATTATTTGATGTATTTATTTATTTGTTATTTGTTATAAGACTTTTGTCAGGTAGTGTATAATCTGCCCTGTCATCTCTATTTGCCCTAAAATTGCATCTAATAGTGCTTTTTTAATTAGTTTAATATCATAATTTGCATGTTCTGTACCTTCCTAGTATTCCCGTAAGTCACAATTAAATTTGAATGAAACTAATTTGCTTTTTAATTTCATTATTAATGTTGAAAGATTCAACCTTCTGCATCAGTGGCCAATTAAATGTCTTTGAAAAGCTGTTTGGTCACTGTTTGGCATAATTGCATAAAATGCATAAAAATACATACCATTGTCACACTATATCTCTCAGTATGATGCTATGCATGATACTGCATGTTCGATATCATCCTATGATTCTTTTAAGTCAACATGAAATAAAAAAGAAATGTTCCTGGTCTTATTTAATATAGATTTATATGCACGTGTACTTAATAAATGTAAATAAATGACTAAACAAATGCCTTTAAATAGCTTAAGATTATTTGTTCTTCACTGAATAGAATTGCATGGTGTAATAATAATAATAAAAACAAGATCATATTGCTAAAACGTGTTATTTGGTAATGCAACCTATTTATATATGCAATCAGTCAAAACTAATTTGCCTTTAAATGGCTATTTAGGCTTTATTTTTAGGCTGCATTTGTGACATGACCCGGTAATTTAATACCCGTAATAACATTTACAGCAGTCAAATCAATAAATAACCTTGTGTTTTGGGCAGGTGGAGGAGATGGTCCAAAATCACATGACCTACTCGCTGCAGGACGTCGGAGGAGATGCAAACTGGCAACTCGTGGTGGAAGAAGGAGAGATGAAGGTGAACATCAGAACAATAGCTTTACTTATACTTAAATGCTTGATTCTGATTGGCTGATGAGCATTCTGAGGCGTGCCATTATTTTCAGATAAAGTAGTTCCGGCAGGTTTTGAGCATATTATACTGCTCCGTATCACTACGCTGAGCTATTTCACAGCTACAACAGTCAAAAATCACATTAAAACACAACTGAAGGCTTTGGAGGAGATGTGGAGGAAACTAGTGCTACACACAGGAGCAGTTTGAGGACAAAAACCTGACATGTCTGAAATACAACATCTGAACAGTGGATTTAGAGTATACGCAGAATAATGCACTCCAGACCAGTCATTTCCGAGGCTTATATGGATCTAAAACTAGGGGATGCATGATAAACATCGGCCAGATATGGAAAATTATGCCAATATGCATGCATGAATGTTGATTATAAACCTGCAAAACATACTTGTCTCCATAAGTGGTAGCAATAAGACCAGGTCAGCAGTCTGGTGATTACTTATGTGATCTTTTGAAGTGAAGTAAGGAATGTTAGTACAGAGCAATCCCCATGTTATTTACTAACAGTCACTAGTGTAGCGTGTACATCCACCTCTGCAGAACAAACAGTCTCTCCAGGTCTTAAAGGGAAAGTATTCCAAAAAAAAGCAAAATACTCACTCACTTTTCTTCAGCCAATGAACCACCAATTACTCTGGCAATTGGCCCTGTCCACACTAACACGGGTATTTTCAAAACCGCACTTTTTTCTTTGAGGTTTCGCTGTTTGTCCACATGAAAACGCAGTATCGGGTGACTGAGACCAAAACTTTCTGAAAACTCCGACCAGGGTGAAGATTTTCCGAAACCCCGGGTACAGTGTGGACACTATAACCAGAATTTTCGCCTCATAATGTCCGCGTGTGGGCTGTTTTCTCCTTTCTTATTGGTTTTGCACGTTTACTGGAAAACGCATAGTGTTCTCATGTTTGCATTGACTTGTATGCAGTTTACTTGTGAAAATACTTAATTCCCCGTTTGATGTGAACTCAGTATAAAGTGTCATTATCGCCCCCTGTTGGTTCAACGTGCCCTTAACATGCATTTTTGCGTTTTCATGTGGACGGAGATTTTTTTTTTAAATGAAAGTGGAGAAAAAATACCCGTGTACGTGTGGACATGGCTTGAGAGTGCCCTCAGTGCTGGGAAACACACACACACACACTCTCAATCATAAGAGATAAGGCTGACTTCATTAATTTGATTTAATTCTGAGAAGAAGCTACAGCTTATTGGCAATAAAAATGTCAAAAATGACACTTATAATTTAACTTGTCAAAAAAACAAACAATCTAAAATTAGTTTAAAAATGTTGGCTTATTATATATGGGGGAAAATTATATATTTGTGCATCACTTTTTAAAACCCAATCGAGAGTGTGTGTTTTATCCCTCACATACTGGCTCGCTCACAGTTGTGTGTGTTTGTGTCAGGTTTACCGAAGAGAAGTGGAGGAGAACGGGATCGTGCTGGATCCACTGAAGGCCACACACTGCGTTAAAGGCGTCACGGGACATGAAGTCTGCCACTACTTCTGGGACACAGACGTTCGTAATGATTGGGAGAGTGAGTATAAATACACACACACATGCACAAAACTCTTTGACAATAATAGCAGGGTTCATACACATTTTTACTACTAAAATTCCATGATTTTTCCAGAACTGTCAAGTACATTTTCATGACGTAATGTTTCATGTAATGTCTACATATACATGGTAAATAATAAGAAAAACAATGACGTTCAAATTTATTACAGCATATCATAGAACACGCAACAATCCATTTTGTTTAAATTAGTTTTTATATCTATGTAAATGTAGATTTTGATCATGCTTACACAGCACTAACAATGTGAGAGCAAGTTTTTGGCCAAGGACAGAAAAGAAGTAAAGACAACTAACCTATATTCAAGTTAGGGCTGCACAATATATCGTTTCAGCATCGATATCACAATGTGTGCATCCGCAATAGTCACATCGCAGGATATGCAATGTTGGGATTATAGTTTAATATAGAGTTTAATCATAATGGAGTAAAAGTTTATCATCTGCATGCATTTTTAAAGAGAAAGTTCACCCAAAAATTACTTGCCATTTTCATTACACCCTTCACTTGTTTCAAACATTTATGAGTTTTTCTTTTTTTTAAATGAACACAAAAAGAATATAATTTAATAACTCGTATAGTATTGAAACAAGTGAAGTGAGAGTAAATAATGAGTACATTTTAATCTTTGAGTAAACTGTCCCTTTAAGGCCTGTGACTGTGTGAACATTTCAATATTTCACATTTGAAAACATCCGGCCACAAGAAATTATTTGTAACTTTAATAAAGATTAAATAATATACAATGAAGACTACGCAGTGTTGATTATTCAATATCTGTACCTGAATAGTGAATACCTGAAACTATAATTCACTTTTATCTTTACTATATTTTATCTATGCTTGTAATTTATTTGTTATATATTATTCGAGAGTCACTCCCCTACAAAATCCCCCCAATTAATCCAAATAAACCTGTTAAATCATCTGGTGAAACTGCATTTACATCGCAATATTTATCACAGAAATACAAAATATCGTAATGTCAGATTTATTCAATATCGCGCAGCCCTAATTCAAGTATACAGATATTTGTTCAACTAATTTCCATGACTTTTCCAAAACTTTATGGGTTTTTCTGTTTTTCCAAAACTTTTCCAGGCCTGGAAAATGCCATGTCAAAACTCCATGACTTTTCCAGGTTTTCCATGACCGTATGAACCCTGTAATAGTAATGCTGATAAATTGCTGTAAAATTACTGGAACAACGTTTTTGGTATGTTCAGAAATGCACTGTTCACACACAGAAGTCAGGTAATTTACAACTTCTCATTTTGGAAAATTGGCAGAGCACATTTTCCAATATTTAAAAACAAAACAAAAAAACTTGACCTTTTTACAGCCATTTACCATTCGTTTTCTGGAATATTTTGTATATGTGTGAAGGCGTCTATTAAAGCTTAAAGAACACTTATGGGCAAGATTTGAATAAAGAGATAAATGCAATAATGGAGTTGAATCTAGAATGTAACTTTAATACTATTTACCTGGGAATTTATTCATCAAAAAAAACAAAAAATTATATAATAATACTCCTAACAACGAGTAAAAAGGTCATTACAAAGAAACGGATGGTAGGTGTAGGTGAATGGTATGATATTGTAAAAGTGTGTTTGATATAGAAGTACTCATCCTTTTCTTAAGACAACAATCCCATACATTTTCTTCATACTGGGGAAAGTGGTTGAGAAGAAATGTAATGTTTTAATTTAGTTGTGGTGCTTAAAGAGGCCATATTCATAGTTTCTGGATCAATTAGTGGCTCAGCAACTATTATTCATTATAAATGCCATAGCAAATGTAATACAGTATATTTATTTCAGTTCAACAAACACAAAGTTCATATTGAGAGAGTTACATTTTAGATATAATGTTGTGTTTTTTTTTAGTTTTGCCATTTTAAATACTTTAAAACAAACTAGAGAAGAACATTTGTGCATCTCAGAAAAACGCTGCACTGTTTCCTTCCTGAATGAATCTGTTTCTGAACAAATCATTTGATTCAGTGATTCATTCATAAAGACAGCCACTTGCTTCTTTTTAAATGAATCTGACTGAATAAAGTCTCCAAATATCATGAAAAACCCATGATATTAAAGTACATCTCTAAGCATATCATTGACCTTTTGCATGGCATGACTATGTGTGTCTGTTTATAATCCTATAAGGCTCTGCTCTGAATAATATCATTAATAATGGAGACCATCATCTGATGACTAAGCTTAGTTTGGCCTGTGTAAGCATCATATACTCTTACAACACTTTTAGATGCTTTAATATGATGACTTTCCAGAAGACTTTCAGTCTGACCAGAAATTCAGCAGTACCTGCTGATGGTCACTGTCCTGATTAATAGTGATGTATCGTGGGTAGAATTACATCTCATCTATCTTTACCGCTTTTTCAGCCTTTAGTGGGTTTGTTTTTAATGTTAGATAGACATAACAAACAATATATTAAAAAAATAATAATAATAATATTACTATATAAACACTTTACTAATTCATAGTATTTATGAAAAAAAAATTAAATGATAATTTGTATTTTAAAATGATCTATATCAACATTTCAGCAAGTAAAAATGTATATTTAGGATTGGCATTTCTGTGTGGAGTTTGCATGTTCTCCCTGTGTTGGCGTGGGTTTTCCTCCGGGTGCTCCGGTTTCCCCCACAGTCCAAACACATGCGCTATAGGGGAATTGAATAAACTAAATTGGCTGTAGTGTATGAGTGTGTGTGTGTGTGTGTGTGAATGAGTGTGTGTGGGTGTTTCCCAGTACTGGGTTGCGGCTGGAAGGGCATCCACTGTGTAAAACATATGCTGGAATAGGCGGTTCATTCCGCTGTGGTGACCTCTGAAATAGAGACTAAGCCGAAGGAAAATGAATGAGATACCACATAAAATATATTTTTAAAAAGAAATAAAAACAATATGCCTAAATAAACACTTTACTCATTCATATTATGAAATAAAATGTAAATGATAATTATCCAAATCAAATCTTTAGCGGGTACTTTTTTTTTTTAGCAATATACTTAAATGTTTTTGTTTCACTTTCAGATTTACTTTTACAGATACTGATGAAAGAACTCATTTTTGTCCAGAGCAAATTGTCAATTTTATTTTATGGGGATATTTTATTTGGTTTTACTTGGCATGTTTTACACGCACAAACAGCTTTATTTATTATTAGTTTTGTAATACACAAACACATTCACATGCAATTTATTGTCCAACAAACACAACACACGTGTTTATATGCAAAATATAAATGCAAATTTACAGGAATTCAAATGTTGCCCATATTGGTTTGAAGATATTACAAAATATTTCTGTTCTGAACAAAATCTACATCTTACATCACTATTTAAACATTTTTATTTTTATATCTAAACATATATGTACTTTTTGTCCAGAACAGACAGTATTTTTTTATATCTTCAAAACAATATGGGCACATTTTTAAAAAATCCAATAAATAAAGTAAAAAACAAAAGCATACATCAGTCTAATGGTGCGTTCACACCAGATGCGGACGAAGCCTCAAGCGCGAGTGATTTAAATGTTAAGTCAATGCAAAGATGCGAGACATCCTGCGGTGCGTTTTGCGCCAATGAGGTGGCGTAAATGACGCGTTTCGCGCGAATGAAGCGTTTGACACGCTTAACACATGATTCGCTTGAGTTGGCAAATCTGAACTTTAGCGGATATTCACGCCATGTTAACCAATCAGGAGCTTGCTCTTGTAGGGGCGTGACTATGATGTAGCACCTATTGGTGGTGTCCCGAGGGGAAATCCTCCTGCCGAAACTTGACAACAGCTCATCAAACTGGGCTTGGCTCAGTCTGAAGCACCGCTGAAAGCCTCCATCATCCAGGTATAGTTTCTGGAGGAGTTGATGAACTCACAGAGCTGGTGCAACTCAGAAAGGATCTAGTGGACTCAGACACGGCGCCGAACGAATATACGCTGTTTTTCAGCATTCCTAAAGCACATAAAGCACAGCTACTATCTCAATAAAATCCATGTTAGCCATTTAGCAACAAACGAAGCTAGAGTCACCGGGCAGACAGAAGCCCCGCCCCTGACACGAATGAAGTGAATAAACTGAAAATGTTCACGCGTCTATTTACGCGTGAATAGCCCGATTTATTCGCGCATGCCGCATCTGGTGTGAACACAGCATTAGGATTTTATTTGACATATTTCACACACAAATGACTTTATTTATTAGATTTTTTAATACACAAACACATTCACGTGCAAATTATTGTCCAACACAACAAATGTGTGTTTATACAAAATATAAATGCAAATTTACAGGAATTCAAATGCTGCCCATATTGTTTTGAAGATATAAAAAATGTCTGTTCTGAGCAAAATCTACATCTTACATCAGTATCTAAACATTTTTATTTTTATATCTAAACATATATATTACAAAGAAGTTTTTTTTTAATTATTATTGTCCCTCTGGGAAACAAATACTCTTCATTTTTTCAAGGTTTATTTATTATTTTTATTATTTTAACTACTTTGAAACCATTTAGTTGTGTTCTGCTCCTCTTGCATTAATCATTCATTCATTCATTTTCCTTCGGCTTAGTCCCTTTATTAATCAGGGGTCGCCACAGCGGAATGAACTGCCAACTATTCCAGCATATGTTTTACACAGCGGATGCCCTTCCAGCTGCAACCCAGTACTGGGAAACATCCATACACTCTCATTCACACACACACTCATACACTACAGCCAATTTAGTTCATCCATTTCCCCTATAGCGCATGTCTTTGGACTGTGGGGGAAACCGGAGCACCTGGAGGAAACCCACGCCAACATGGGGAGAACATGCAAACTCCAAATTTAAGTTGACTTGTATAGCGCTTTTCACAATAATTATGGTCCCAAAGCAGCTTCACAAAAGGCGGACATCATTACATTACAGTCAGAATCAGAAAGGTTAAGGAGCTGTGTAAAGGCTTGGCAGTACATGAACATAATTCTCATCTCTGTCTGCAGCTACTGTGGAAAACTTCAACATTGTGGAACCGTTGTCAGATAACGCCATCATCATCTACCAGACTCATAAGGTGAGGAGAGCGTCTGAGTTACACTGCTCTCTGTAATGCATCTCTTCATAATCATTTCCCTGACGGACTGTTGTGTGTGTGTGTTCAGAGAGTGTGGCCTGCGTCCCAGAGAGATGTTTTATATCTGTCTGCCATCCGCAAGATTATGGCCAATAATGAGAACGACCCAGACACGTGGCTCGTCTGCAACTTCTCCGTCGACCACGACAACGCCCAGGTGAGTCTGGTCTCCATGGCGACCGCTGCATTTATGCTTCATCAGGGAGAAGCTTTTTAATGCATTCATGAGTTTGTCATTTTATAGAAATATTTATAATTTTTTAACATGGTGTGCATCTAATTTGAGATTTTACTGATATGTTCTGAGATTCTAATATATACAGTATATTTTAATGTGTAAAAAATATATAACAAAAAAGAAATATTATTTATAGTGCTGGGCAGATTAATCGCACCCAAAATAAAAGTTTGTTTTGACATAATAAATATATATATATGCGTGTGTGTGTATTATATGTATATATATATATATATACACACTACCAGTCAAAAGTTTGGGGTCAGTTTTTTTTTTTTTTTAAAGAAAATTATTTTGTTCATCAAGGTGGCATTTATTAATGTAAAAAAAAAAAAGGTTAAATTGTTAAATTCATTCATTTTCTTTTCTGCTTAGTCCATTTATTAATCTGGGGTCGCCTCAGTGGAATGAACCGCCAACTTATCCAGCATATGTTTTACGCAGCGGATGCCCTTCCAGCTGCAACCCATCATTGGGAAACACCCATACACTCTCATTCACACACATACACTACGGTCAATTTAGCTTACTCAATTCACCTATACCGCATGTGTTTGGACTTGTGGGGGAAACCGGAGCACCCGGAGGAAACCCAGGCGAACACGGGGAGAACATGCAAACTCCACACAGAAATGCCAACTGACCCAGCCGAGGCTCGAACCAGCGACCTTCTTGCTGTGAGGCGATTG
This sequence comes from Danio jaintianensis, assembly GCA_903798115.1. Classification (NCBI taxonomy): domain Eukaryota; kingdom Metazoa; phylum Chordata; class Actinopteri; order Cypriniformes; family Danionidae; genus Danio; species Danio jaintianensis. The sequence goes on from CAIGQV010018106.1 coordinate 28,211,548, forward strand.
TTCTACCCACTGCGCCACCGTGACGACCTAAATTGTTAAATCTTTATTAAAATTTTAAATAAGTGCTTTCTTATTGTATGTAGTTTCAAATTAAATTATTACTCCAGTCATTATTGCTATTATTACAATTACATTAATATTAATAATAATAATTAATATTAGAGTGATTTCAGAAGGATCATGTGACTCTGAAGACTGGAGTAATGAAGCTGAAAATTCATCTTTAAAATCACTGGAATAAATGATTAAATGAAACTACGTTTGAACAGTTATTTTATAGTGCAATAACATTTCACTATTTTACAATGTGTACTGTATTTTTGATTAATTAAATGCAGCTTTGGTGAGCAGGAGAAGCTGATTTTAAAACATTTAAAAATCCTACTGACCCCAAACTTTTGACCGGTAGTGTATATTTATATTTGTTAAAAATCCAAGCAAAATGAATTCTGTCAGAATTTCGTCAAAATACCTCCAACTTTAATTATATTTCGTAATTAGATGGCAAAAAGATGAAATTATATGACAAGTATACGTTTTCCACCTCACCTGATTTATATCACCGCATTTCCTTCTTCTTCTGCATTGTCTTGGCTCAGTACCATGTCTTGGACAGTGGTGATATTTTCAACAGTAAGGGCAGTGCGTGGACGACCACTCCCCGCCATACCACATACTGATCCATTGCGATCAATATTTGCCAACAAGTAATCCAATCCACCTTTTGTCCAGTTTTTTGTTGGAAATTCATGAAGAAAAAGTGAAGCACTGTAGCCTTTCAGTTCTTGTAAACCTTTGATCAAACTCTTATCTTCATTCCAAAACACCATTTTTATTTAAGCCTTACCCAGTTAAAATAAATACGCCATCATTACGCCATTGCCAAGGAAAGTAAATATTAGGATTATTCTAGTTCAGAGATTGCGCTGTATTCCTGTACGAAATTTAGTCATTCTTATTCCTGTAGTACGATAAGTCTTATTTTTGTATGATATATTATTGCTTGTTTGTTTTTTTTGAGACACGATGCATCTATATACAGTGCATCCGGAAGGTATTCATAGCGCTTCACTTTTCCCACATTTTTTAATGTTACAGCCTTATTCCAAAATGGATTAAATTCATTGATTTCCTCAACATTCTACACACAATACCCCATAATGACAATGTGAAGAAAGAGTTTTTGAAATTGTTGCAAATGTATTAAAAATAAAAAACCTGAAAAATCACATGTACAGAAGTATTCACAGCCTTTGCTCAATACTTTGTTGATGCACCTTTGGCATCAATTACAGCCTCAAGTCTTCTTGAATATGATGCCACAAGCTTGGCACACCTGTCTTTGGGAATTTTTGCCCATTCCTCTTTGCAGTACCTCTCAAGCTCTATCAGGTTGGATGGAAAGCGACGGTGTACAGCCATTTTCAGATCTCTCCAGAGATGTTCAATAGGATTTAGGTCTGGGCTCTGGCTGGGCCACTCAAGGACATTCACAGAGTTGTTGTGAATCCACTCCATTGATATTTTGGTAGTGTGCTTTAGGTCATTGTCCTGCTGGAAGATGAACCGTCGCCCCAGTCTGAGGTCAAGAGCACTCTGAAGCAGGTTTTCATTCAGGATGTCTCTGTACATTGCTGCATTCATCTTTCCCTCTATCCTGACTAGTCTTCCAGTTCCTGCTGCTGAAAAACATCCCCACAGCATGATGGAGGTCTACAGACAATTCCTTTGTCTTCATGCTTGGTTTGTGCTTTGACATGCACTGTCAACCCTGGGACCTTATATAGGCAGGTGTATGCCTTTTCAAATCATGTCCAATCAACTGAATTTACCACAGGTGAACTCCAATGAAGCTGCTGAAACATCTCAAGAATGATCAGTGGAAACAGAATGTACCTGAGCTCAATTTAGAGCTTCACGGCAAAGGCTGTGAATACTTCTGTACATGTGATTTTTCAGTTTTTTTTTATTTTTAATAAATTTGCAACAATTTCAAAAACTCTTTCTTCACATTGTCATTATGGGGTATTGTGTGTAGAATGTTGAGGAAATCAATGAATTTAATCCATTTTGGAATAAGGCTGTAACATAAAAAAATGTGGAAAAAGTGAAGCGCTATGAATACTTTCCGGATGCACTGTATATCTAATATGCGTATGTGATACACACATACATAGATACAAAATTATTTTGTTGCATAGATATTTAAATTTATATATAATTTGTATCATATACATATTTTATATCTAAAATATAAACAAACATTTTTTCAAATATATGCATGCATGTGTGTATTTATATAAACATAATAAATATACACAGTAGACACATATATATTATGTCAAAACAAACTTTTATTTTGGATGCGATTAATTTTTGCACAGCACTAATTATTTATTAAATATAGATGCATACGTACGGCGGTTCATTCCGCTGTGGCGACCCCAAATTGATAAAGGGACTAAGCCGAAGAGAAAATGAATGAATGAATGATGCATACATACATACATGAGTGAGTGTGAGTGTGTATGAATATGTTCAACTGCTAGTATTTTTTTTTTTCATGCATCAAAATAGAGCAAGTGCATGTGTTGATAATATATTGAATTTTAATTTGATGAATGTACAGGTATCTAAATATGATGAATATATGATTTGGATTAATATATGATATGGTGAATATGAATATTTTATGACATATGCTTATGTAAATGTCCCAGTTTATATTATAGTATATGTAATCGTTAAGGAAAGAATATAGTTAGCATGTAGGCTAGAAAATGACAACTCTGTAATATTTAGATTTATGTCTGATTGTTTTATTGTTTTTGTCTTTTCGTAGCCAAACAACAGATGCGTTCGAGCTAAAATCAACATAGCGATGATCTGCCAGACGCTGGTCAGTCCACCAGAGGGAGACAAAGAAATCAGCAGAGACAACATCACATGCAAAATCACATATGTGGCCAACGGTGAGACTCGCTGCTCAAATACTATCATAAAATACCAAACAAATATTAATAGATACAGTCATGTGAAAAGGTCAGGATCATTTTGTCCTGAAAATAATAAAACTGGAATTTAAAAGGGTGTCCTAACCTGTTAAATTTTAATTCTTTTATATTTTTTCCACCAATGTCAGTTCAATTTGAAATAATTTTGCCCTCAACTGTATATAAGTTATAATAACGTTGAATGAATGTTCTGTGAACGCAGTGAATCCGGGTGGCTGGGCTCCTGCATCTGTCCTGAGGGCCGTCGCTAAGAGAGAATATCCTAAATTCCTCAAGCGCTTCACTTCCTACGTCCAGGAGAAAACTGCCGGAAAACCCATCCTCTTCTGAGCACAGGTACACCACACGTATTGACACCTGACTGCATTAGTGGTAATTGTATTAGGTAAGAAATAATTCATGATTCCCTGTTGAATTATTAGAAATTAATGCACACCCTTACAACTTCAACTGTGCATTATTTATCTAATAATTCAATGTACTGGAGTGCATTATTCCGCTTATACTCTGGTTCCCACAGCTTTATATATTTTTATTCAATTTGTTTGTTATGCAGTTTATTATTATTGCATTGTAATTAGTTATATTAACAGCTGTTATTATATGCATGATATTATCTGTTATTTTTATCGCTGCAATATATCAGATTTTAACGTGATCATTTTTACTATACTTTTTTCATTATTGTGAAATGTAACTAGATTTTTTTTCACATTAAGTTTGTCATTTTAGTTTTTTTTTTTTATTAATTAAATATTTTTTGCCTTTGAGAGTAATAAAATAAGAGAATAATAAGCCTTTGCTATATATGCGTAAATAAAAGCGTATTTATAAATTATATGTGTATACATTCACCGGCCACTTTATAAGGTACACCTGTCCAACTGCTCGTTAATGCAAATTTCTAATCAGCCAATCACATGGCAGCAACTCAATGCATTTAGGCATGTAGACATGGTCAAGACGATCTGCTGCAGTTCAAACCGAGCATCAGAATGGGGAAGAAAGGGGATTTAAGTGACTTTGAACGTGGCATGGTTGTTGGTGCCAGACGGGCTGGTCTGAGTATTTCAGAAACTGCTGATCTACTGGGATTTTCACGCACAACCATCTCTAGGGTTTACGGAGAATGGTCCGAAAATATCGAGTGAGCGGCAGTTCTGTGGGCACAAATGCCTTGTTGATGCCAGAGGTCAGAGGAGAATGGCCAGACTGGTTCCAGCTGATAGAAAGGCAACAGTAACTCAAATTATCCACTCGTTACAACCGAGGTCTGCAGAAGAGCATCTCTGAACGCACAACACGTCCAACCTTGAGGCGGATGGGCTACAGCAGCAGAAGACCACACCGGGTGCCGCTCCTGTCAGCTAAGAACAGGAAACTGAGGCTACAATTCACACAGGCTCACCAAAATTGGACAATAGAAGATTGGAGAAACGTTGTCTGGTCTGATGAGTCTCGATTTCTGTTGCGACATTCGGATGGTAGGGTCAGAATTTGGCGTCAACAACATGAAAGCATGGATCCATCCTGCCTTGTATCAACGGTTCAGGTTGGTGGTGGTAGTCTAATGGTGTGGGGGATATTTTCTTGGCACACTTTGGGCCCATTAGTACCAATTGAGCATCGTGTCAACGCCACAGCCTACCTGAGTATTGTTGCTAACCATGTCCATCCCTTTATGACCACAGTGTCCCCATCTTCTGATGGCTACTTCCAGCAGGATAACGCACCATGTCATAAAGCGCGAATCATCTCAGACTGGTTTCTTGAACATGATAATGAGTTCACTGTACTCAAATGGCCTCCACAGTCACCAGATCTCAATCCAATAGAGCACCTTTGGGATGTGGTGGAACGGGAGATTCGCATCATGGATGTGCAGCCGACAAATCTGCAGCAACTGCGTGATGCTATCATGTTAATATGGGCCGAAATCTCTGAGGAATATTTCCAGTACCTTGTTGAATCTATGCCACGAAGGATTAAGGCAGTTCTGAAGGCAAAAGTGGGTCCAACCCGGTACTAGTAAGGTGTACCTAATAAAGTGGCCAGTGAGTGAGTGAGTGTGTGTGTGTGTATATGTATATATGTATATATAATTAAATAATATATATTATTTTATTATTACTATATTTAGGCCTATAGATTAGTTTTCAGTTTTAGTTAACTATAACCTTCGATATCTCTATGGTTTAATAATGACCTTGTTTGAATATATTTTTTTATTAATGGGCTTTTTTGCAACATTTATCATTCGTTTTTCAACATGTAACCTCCCAGAAAATGATAATTGAGTTGATTATTGTGAAATGTAATCATATTTTTGTATTGTTTGCAGTTTCCCGGTTGAGCTGTCGGTGTGTCTGATCTCCAGTTCTGCACTCCAGCGCCCTCTAGTGAACAGAAAAACACACTGCGTCTCTTTCTTCCAGACTGTTCTGAATCTGCTGCAAAGTTCATGTAGCGCCACACTACTTCACACAGCAGAGGACGCACCACAGATATCTAGATTCATACAAATATAAGTCTATGTATGTATGTAAGTACGTCAGATGGCAGGTTTATATATAACGGGAGAGATTTTGAGATCGGCTCTGTTTTAGTCCTGATTATTAGTTGTTTTTTTCTTTTTGAACAAACATTTCAGCTTTGCTTTCATTGTCTGCGTATAATCGGCAACGTTCAGATTGTTCAGGCGTGTTTGTAAATGTCGATGTTTCGCCGTCTCTTTTATGAAGCGCAGAATAAGTCGCTGACGAAGAGATGAACCGAACGATTGTTTTCTTTTGTTAATCCGTGTCTGAAACACCGTAGCACAAATCCAGATCGATCATAACAGGCAAAAAATACAATTTAATACATCAGATTATTTGTGTATATAATTTCATTATCGCTTCTGATGGTCAGTCGATGCTTTAATCTGACTAATTCAACTCCATATGCCTTAGCGAGTGTGTGTGAGCGTGAGTGTGTGTGTGCGCGACTCAAAACACTTCTAGAAAAGTGCCTCATTATTGATCTTGCTGATCGCCCACGTCCATTATATCAGAACTACTTTATACGAAAAGAAAACATTTCACGACGATTTCTTACCTCGTATTATTTAAATGTGATTTTGCAATCAGATTGTGTCATCAGAATAGTTGCATCTTATTGGAGGAGCCCTGATGCCAATCAAATTTTTTCTGTCCAATAGGAGGATGCCGTTCGAATTCGGGGGTGTAGATGTAGATTTACGTAGTTAGTTACGTTTGTTTGTTTATTTATTTGTTTCTTTTCTTGGTCAAATTTATTCGTACAATGTAAAAAGCTAAATCGAAAACTATTAGAAACAATCGTACAAGGCACAAACGATTTTCATCTTGTTTTTTCAAGATTCTAAAAAAATTCTAACAAAAAAAGTTTGGAAAAAATTGTGAAAAGAATTTTGGAAAAAAATTTCAGAAAAAAAAATTTGGGGAAAAAAATTTGGAAAAAAAATTCAGCAAAAGATTTTCGAAAAAAACAAAATTTAAATGCTTAATATTTTAAGTCTTGTTTTTTGGAAAAATCGTTAATATTATGTGATTTTATGCTTAAACCACAACAAATATGTTAGATGGGTCCGAAAAAATTGTGTATTTTTTGAATTATGTAGATTTTTTTTAGTATATTAAATAAATTAAATTAATTAGAAATTATAAAGCTAGTGTATTTTTAACCCACAGTATTTTAAGCATAAACTCATTTAATTTTGATGCATTTTTCAAAATCTTGATTTAAAACGTATCGTTATTTATCGGAAAACAAGACGAAAATACTAAGACAATAACTTTTTTTGCTAAACATTTTCATTAGTCAAACCTTCCCACGAAAGATGATGTAGAGGACGACGAATAGCCAAACGTAGAGCAGATGCACGATCCCAACATCCGAGTATTTACGGTAACATTTCAACTAGATGCGATTTTCAAAACGGTAAACTCGTACAACTTAAACATTCCAGTCGCTCGCTGAACCCGAATGTACAAAACCACCAAAGCGAAACCGTAAAACAAAAAACTGAATGTTACTCTCGTATAAAATGGCTGTTTGCTGATTGGAGGGTTTTCTGGTGGAATCGGCCAATCAGGAGAGAGTTGTGTGGAATTAGCCAATCAGGAGAGAGTGGTGTTGAATTGGCCAATCAGGAGAGAGTTTTTTTTTAATTGGCCAATCAAGACAGTGTCATGTTGGATTGACCAATCAGGAGAGAGTTTAGCAAAATTAGCCAATCAGGAGAGAGCAGTGTGGAATTAGCCAATCAGGAGAGAGTTGTGCTTGTGACGCGCGTTGCTCTAATACAGTCTAGTGTGTTCTTAGTTGCATTTGCACTGAATGTAATGTCATTGGGTTCAGATGTTTTCATGTACATACGTGTCACTAAAGGTGTAAGGATGAACATGTACTGTGAATAGAGGGCCCAAACGCTGCCCTGTTTAGAGAGGAATAAAATGATTGACATCTTTCTGCACTTTGTCTCTTGTGCTCATTATATTTGTCTAATTAATGTTGGTTTCGTTGAAAAGTTCTTTTTCTCATTTTTAGCCTTTCTTATGATTATTTTGTATTATTGAGATGCTTTTAGAGTTTTTATTAATATTTTTCATTATACTTCAGATTATTTTATAAATGTTTTATTTTTTTCACTTTAAGTTTGAAACATTTTAAGGGTTTTTTTGTATATTAATTTTAAATATTTTGCCTTTTTCATTTTTTCGTGTTATTGAGATGCTGTTATAGTTTTTTTTTCATATTTTGGATTATACTTCAGATTATTTTATAAATGTTTTTTTCCCTTTATTTTAAGTTTTAAACATTTTAGGTTAAATATTAATTAATTACAAAATATTAATTTTGCCTTTGATAGAGGACAGTTAAAAAATGCTGCCTTAGCAAATATTTTAAATGCATTTATTTATATATAAATAATATATATTTCTAATTTAGGCGTCACAGTGGCGCAGTGGGTAGCACGATCGCCTC
>CAIGQV010018106.1:28219578-28252865 GCA_903798115.1 Danio jaintianensis
TTTAACATTCATCAAATGTTTATTCAATTGGTAACAGATTGGATCTCATTGTTAAACAATATATAAACAGTAGATTATTAAGGGAGTCATTAAATAAAAAATAAAATACAAATATATGACATATGTTCTAACAAAGCACAAGTTAACACTTGTTTGTTTATTATAAAAAGCTGTTTAACCAAAAATTCCATAAAAGTGTCATTTATATAATGTGAGATCTGACTTAACGTGAACACGGATGTTAGTTAGCGGATAACCGGGGTTGCCAAGTCAGCCTTTTAGACGTTGCCGCGGGTTAAATATTTTACATTCAACCAATATTAAAACTGGTAGTAGATGACTTCTGTATAAAAGAGAAACTGTCTTTTGAGCTTTGAGTTATTAATTCATTATAGTTTTGAAAACTTACTAAATACAAATTACAGTTTAGGCTACAGTCTTATACCATGCATTCATAACGCTTATCAGGGTAATTTATGTATGGAATGAGTGGCATATTTTAAGTGTTCTTATTTGTAATCGGGTTACTGGTTTGTTTTCGGCTACTTTTAATTGATTGTTGCATAGTTCGGTTTTAAATATCTGGCAACCCTCGTGTTTTAACGCGCATTGATGACCAGCACCTGTTTAATCAACACAAAAGAGTCGCTTCGCAAGCAAATAAAAGCGATTATTATTATCGTTTCACATGTTTTTTAATCGAATTAAACATAATGTGATGTTGAGTTCGCAAAGAAAGCTTTTTTATTTGGAAAATGAAGCAGCGCCTTGTTTCTGGATCTAACCGGGAACTAACGGTTAAAGTTACGTGGCTAAGGTAAGTTAGCTAACGTTATTTCACAACATAAAAACGTTATTTTACGTAGGTAATGTATTCAAAACACTTACTGTGGCGTTGATACCGGTGTTACAGCAGATTCTGTGACCCTAGTAGGCGCTGTTCTCACGGTTTGGCTTGAACTCGCTCCCACGGGCGGATTGGACACGCAAACAGCGTACATGCTCTCGCGTGAACGCGCTTGGCGCCCGCGCACATCGATATATTTCATCGTTCTCCGTTCAATATGATTATTTTTCTTTTACATTAATTTTAGGATTAAAAACATACTAATAAATAATTAATCTAGTATGTTTTTGCCTTCTTTTTCCCCTGTAAGCAGTTATGTAGATTACTGTTGATCCTCTTAAATGTTTCCCTAAATATGCTTATCCAATTTCTTAATTGGTTTTTTAATTAAAAAGAAAAAAGTATTAAAGTGACTGTGGAATGTTTGTGTAAAATACTGCTTAATAGAACGTAGGCGCACAAATTAAAATAAATAAAGTCCATACTTTAAATTACAATTAAATGTTGTTTTTTTGTGTACATTTTCAAAAAGGTCAAATCCAAGATAACATTTAACTTAACAAAACCTTGAAAACTATTAACATAAAGACAGGGTACGGGGTTAACATGCTGCACGGTTGTAGGGCTTCGTGGGGTCAGGCTCTTGAACACATTGCATGTGATACCACCGGTCACACTGAATCTGTAACGAAGGAATAAGGCTTGCAGGGTAAAGCAGAGCACTGAGATTGACCATCTTATTTTAAAAGAAAGTTCTTACCCAAGAACAAGGTGGTGGAGAACATTACATTTTTAAAATACAAGGGATTTTATAGATACTTGTATTTAACAAACACAACCTGAGTGCATTGACGCGCTTATACAATATGCGCGGGCGCCGAGCGCGTTCACGCGAGAGCATGTACGCTGTTTGCGTGTCCAATCCGCCCGTGGGAGCGAGTTCCAAGCCAGACCGTGAGAACAGTGCCCATAGATATATACACTAGATATCGCATACGGACCCTCAGCATGCGTCAATAGCGCCGCCATATTGGTACAGTGCTCCCAGGACAAACATCATTCAACAGCACTAGTCAAGACAGTGTGCCAATGTGAAGATGCTGGACTTTAGCGCTGCTGACAGGTGTAGTAACGAGCAAACAAAGAAAACACAGCACAAAGGCAGAACATTTCATAGGTAAGATTTCGTTTTTTACGTTTTTTGTATGTTACAAACTTTTGTGGTCAACAAGTAACGTTATTGATGATAATACAGTCTCTTACTGCACTCATCATAAGGCAAAGTAGCATCAACTTGCACTGAATTCTAGGCTTATGCCAGTTCTGTTGAATAAAATCAGCAAACAATGTAAATGAAATATGACAACGAGACGCTGCGCTGTCAGAAACTTGTATTATTGTCGGCTAAGTGAACGAGTCGTTCATAACGGGGATTCATTCACAAACGAATCGCTCCCTCCGTTAGAATGAGAAGTGAAAGCGGGAGAGGGGCTGTGTTTCAGGACACGGATTAGATCAAATTTAACAGGGAGGGAGGATAATACATGTCCATGCACACAAACACACACTTTACCAGCAATGCCCGTGCGGTCACTGATCCATCGATGTAGAAAAGTGATGTCAAATTATAATTTTCGTAATTTAAAAAAATATTTGCGTACTGACCACCGGGGAAACTCCCGATCATAGATATATGTATATATGTGTATATCTCTGGCTCTGGATGGCCACAGTCCTCCACTGCACCTTGGTCCCGCATTCATTTCAAAGGAGCGCTACCCTGTACTAAAATGGCGGCTCTATTGACTCATTCCTTCCAATAGACAACAATAGGCCAGGCGACATCTAGTATATCTATGAACAGCGCCTACTAGGGTCACAGAATACGATGGTCACAGAATTTGGTGTAACACCGCAAACTGTTGTATTATTGACGGTTTGATACTGATAATAACTCATAACAACGGACATTTATTCATGTGAAAATGGAATGAATTGGAAAAAAGCATGTGTAAGTACTTTTAGCAGTGTTTACATGCTGTCATTTTTAAGCATTAAGCGGTTCTCATTTGACATAATTCTGTCGTTTTATGAGGCTTTTGAATGGTCTAACCTTAGTTAATATTAGCATTTTTTTGAACGAAATTATAAATCTTTCTTTGACAATTAAATTAATGTTTAACTTTAAGACATTAACATTACCTTAAACGAACAAAACAATGGTTATATAATAACCTGGATATAAAGAATATTTTCTTTATAAGAAAAACTAAACTTTTTTTTTCAGCCACCAATAAACTTCCGGTGAAAGATTAATGTGACCATTTTCAATTTCATAAGGATCATTTTACAGCATTGATTAATGTAGTTTAATTAAAGTAAAGTCAGTTAAATAGGCTTGAGCATTCATTTGGTTGTTCAAGCGTAAAACGAGATGAAAGACAGTTTAAACTATGGGTGCCCAAACTTTTTCTTATGGAGGGCCAAACTTGATTGTGGTGGGCCGAAGGTAAACATACCAAACAGTATTACATTAAAGTTGCCATGGGTACTTTCCTAATTATTTTATATATATGTAACTAGAAAACATTGCTTTATATTAACTAATGCAGTATATGTCTTTTAATTTTTATAATGAACTTATACAGTTAAAAACAATCCCATTTATAACAGAATGGAGTTACACTAGTCAAGCTGCACCTGTTTTTTGCCTTGATTTGCTCTCTGATGTCTTCTGCGTTGTCCTCTATCTGTCAAGTGACACGATTTATATTTTAAAAAATCAGATTCATTTACAAACGTGATTAAAACATTGAAGTTCAGTATGCTTTTTGTAGCTCAGCAATAAAACAAACAAAAACGTTTACGTTAAATCAAATCCTGAAAGTCCGGACATTTAAACATGCACCAAATGCACCAGCAGCAGTTTTAACATGAAGTGACACGACATCTGACGTACAGATGCCACTGGCACATGCCACAGAGTGTAGTGACACATCAGTCTAGCTGATACAATGTGTGGTAAAATTAGTTTTTCAGTCTAAAAATAACAAATCTATTCGCTCTCTTTTTTTTAAACCAGGTTGTTTCCAAACCTAGCTCTATTACCTATTGGAAAAATTTTGTAAGAATTCCTAAATAGGAAAGTATTTGGTCATTACCTCACAAACTTTTTGTTACAAATAAAAGAAATATCTTTTAAACTAATTCATAAATTCTATCCGGTTGAACATTTTCTCAGTAAATTGAAAAAGGATATTGATATAAATTGCTCTTTTTGTTCTTTGCATTTGGAAACTCTACCCCACATCTTTTGGCACTGTGGTTATGTTAAAAAGCTTTGGTATGATGCTTCTGTCTTTATCAAAGAAAAGGTACTTTTTAATTTTTATTTGCATTTTGAAAATGTAATTTTTGGATATTTTAATTATGATAATCTGAATAACGAAGTTTTTGTTATTAACCTATTTATTGTGTTGATTAAGTTCCATATTCATAAGTGTAAATTTTCCATATTTACTTTGTTTTATATGGAACTGAAAAATTACTTTTGTACTCTTCAGCATAGTGCTAATAGAAAGGCCATTAAAACTGTCCATTTGTGCTCTAGTTTCAAAATCTTTGATTAATGTAAAGGTCCTGCTTGTTTGTAATTGTAAGAATTGTATTTAATTATTTATATTCTTGTTTTTTGTGTTTGTTTTGTTTATTTTTTGTACTATTATTACTATTTACCTTCCATCACCCTGGCATTATTTTGTTTGCTATATTGTCATGTATGTGTTGTTTAAAGCATAATAAAATAAAATAAAAAAAGTGTAGTGACACTTCCGGTGGCATGTCCGGTTTTCACTGTTATGTGTCACTCGGTAGTGACCTTTGTCAGTGAGAATGTCGTGCTGCATGTCGTTGCAGTGACATCTCCAGCAGTGACATCGACACCCGGCGAAGCTTAATGACACTAATCAACATGCGCAAAACAATATTTAATCATTACGCGGCTTTTAACATGATTTATTGCATCGCAAGTTAGTTTATATGCTGGACTACTCCATGGTGTTTTAATTGATAAGCATTTATGTATTATGTATTTTATGTATTGGTAGTTCTACTTCCGGTATTTATTGCCACAATACATAATATTTAGTCATTTGACAATACATGTCAGTGGATATCAAACTTATTGTGACATGCTGATCTGTTGTGCTGTATATTATTGCATCGTGGCGGTTCCTTTGTTGGCTACAATATGGACTTCTCTAGGTTTTTTAATTAATTAATTAATAAATTTTCATTTTAAGGTCTTTTAAATAATATGCTTCATAAAGTCATATTAGAATAAAGTTGTATTAAAATGCATTGATATTTGCAAATACGTCTAAATACCATTTTGAAATGTTTCCTAGACTACATAAACTAAAATACAGTAATATGTTTTGAAAGTAGTTGAAATGTGTAGTTTCTGTAAGTTATTACTTAAGAAAAGGCTTTTATTTTAATTTTTATTCACAAAATGTCCAGGCGTTTTTTTAATAAAATGTCAATTGGAGACTCCAAATGGACACCGATTGAGGAAATGCCACAAATGTTGATCCGAAATCATTTTTCTTGTGTGGTTTTGTAGGCAGAACAGTTTTGAATAGATATGCATATATGCATTATGTAATTTTGACTCATTTGGTCATTTGGTTACCAGGTGTCCATTTGGAGTTTCCAAATGGCTTTTTAGGATGGACGCCTAGACTTTTTTTTTTTTTTTAAATAAAAGCTTACAGAAGCTACATTTGTAGGAGTATCATCATGAAATTTGAATCAAAACATAGTCAGACATTCAGCTTTATCTTTCTGGTGTTTCCACGCCATTATCCTGATAGTCACATCCATTTATCCTCTAATGAATTTCATTGAAACTAGGGCTGTGACGGTGACAATTTTTTACTACCGCGGTGGGAAGTCACCAACAACCGCCGGTGTTGCGGTGGTGGTGAGGGGGTTGGGTCAATTATGCTGTAAAAATCTGTGACAGAAGTTCACTCAAAAGTGAAAATTCTTTCCGTCATTAATTAACACTTCTGTCATTCCAAGCTTCAGAACACAAATTTAGATATTTTATAATATGAAAAAGCAATTAAATTATGAAAATTATTAAATTAAAGCAATAGTCCAGAGATCTGGTCCCCGCGTCAGGTCAGGGTGCGCCTGTAGCCTTTAAAACGCGCACGCGGCGGCGGAGGCGCACTCTAAACTCACACGGGAGAAAACTGCACTAGGATGACATGAAGGCGAGCAGCCTAATTCATTTCATCTTTTGGTTAACTAATTCTTTAAATACAACTCTTTTGAGCTCTAAAGGGAAAAAAACGCTAAAGAAATTTGCCGTTAAATTAATGTTAGCAGAGACGCAGCTGCCAGTCATTTTCACATTAGTTTTTTAGTAGGGGATTAACATTAGAGTACCCTATTAAAAATGTTTAGTTGGACACTGCACAGTCCTACAGTAGTCTACAATATAATTAATATTATAATTGATTATTATTAATATTATTAAAACTAAGCTATAAAATTGACAAAACGCAAAACCCTTTTTAATGTTTGCTTTCATTTTGACATGGCTAAAGCGCAGTTTTACAGTTGTGAAAAGAAACATCCCATTATGCAGCAGCAGTCTCAAGCTGGGACACTTAATAAATGCCTTTTGAGTTTAAAGATGATCGGCCTGCGAAGTCATGTTTACAGTGTTATAAATGAAATGGGTATATAGTGCATTGAGTGAGTGGATTTGCCGCGGAAGGTAGGCTGAAAGATAATCTAGACAGGCTCTCTGTTTTGCTACACTAATGCCCGAAAATGTAACTAAGTAACACATTTAGCTACTATTTTTTTTTAAATGACATTGAATTGTAACATGTAGCTTTTTTCTAACACTGATATTGGTTGGGTAATGAAGCGTGATGACTCGCTTATGATTTATTTACCGGTAGTGGGAAGTGGAAGTGGGTTAGCTTGCATGTGTGGGCATAGTTTGACTTCTTTACCTAAAACTTTAAACATTCACGTTGTTTGAAATAAAACGGAAATAAATAAGGAGAATAAAATATAATTTAAACCACTCGTCTGGCGCTGAAGCCATGCTTCGTCTGCGTTAATAAACGGTATCGTTGCATTACCTTCACTGATAAAATCAGTAATAGCGAAACTTCATATTATTATTATTATTATTATTATTATTATTACTATAAAAAGTATATTACTGGACTAAGTCAGTATAACTTAGGCAGTAATGCAAAGTAATAAATAAGTGAATAAATATTCCATTTATCACTTTCCCTTTTTTATCTGGCCATTTTTGGAAAGGCCTCTGCGATACATGGCTGACTAGCTGCGTGTTTGCGTTCAGAAGACAGGAGTTGATTATACGTGGCCGGGTGACATGACCGGAGATGGCTGTGGAGACTCGACGTGTTTGCCCATTTAACACTTTTTTTTTTTTAAACAAACCCTACAAATAGCTTCTTTTGTTTATTGGTGCACCTTTCTCGTTCAGCACGAATCCAAAATGTTCCCAGATTGGCGATGTGACATTTGGTTTTCCAACCAGATTCATGGCTGAACTTGCTGAATCGCGCCTAACGTTATATTCTAACAGAAATGCAATACTTTGCAACATAACGGAAATTTCAGTGTGTGACGTCACGTACTACCGCCGGTGGCATGGTGACGCGGTTGTCTCGGTGGCCGTCACAGCCCTAATTGAAACTAATCGCAACTCACTTTCACCTATATTTTACCATGTTTTACTCTGTTTCTTTACTACTTTGAGTTATTTTGAGGTACCAAACTAGCTGTTGTCTAGTTTCAAACAAAACCAGATTTGTGAACATTGACCACAGGGTTCAAGAGCTACAGATATTTTTATTTTGGTAAGTCGTTTTCCGGAAAATGCTTAAAAATGAGGCGCAGGTTAAAAGGTTAAATTAGAAATTACAATCTCTGTTAAAGGCTTTCGCTCCAACCCTTCCCATCATTCTCACTCTCTTCTCAGATGGGATGGTGGGCCAAATCAAAGGTTACCATGGGTCAACTTTGGCCCTTGGGCTCTAGTTTGGGCATCTCTGGTTTAAACAAGCAGGCGAGTGCAGAAACTCCATTGAAAATACTGTGGTAAAATACATTTCCATATTTTAAAGACATGATGCAGAACGATGAATTTAATGCAGTCCTTTTTGTACATTCTGAGACCCACTTTGTCATATATCAATCAGGCAGTGAAGATCAATGATTTTTAAAGAAACCAGATCTTAAACGTGGCGATTTTATAATAGGATGACAGTTCACCGGAAGCTCCCGAGTAGCCTTTATTAAAAATTAAAAGTCTCTGTATACATACCCCATTGGACTGAAACTGGATTCTGTATAAAACTGTATTTAGTTTCAATCATAGTCTGCAAAAAATGCTGTACAAAACCTATAGCACTCAAATGCAAATAACACTGTTAATGTTTATTTTTCTCCAGTTTGAAGCATTATAACCATCATTCTTTAACAAAAATACTGAGACACTTTAAAAATATGCAGATCTGATCAATAGTTTAGCAGGAAAAACAAGAGAAAGCGACTTTAGAAGAAGACACAGATGTGGCTTTATCAGCACTTTCTATAGTCCGAAAGCGAGAGGGTTTGCTTTTGTCAAGAAAAGCCGAAGCACTTTACAGTCATGAATTCACAAAAACAACACACTCAGACTCGCAAAACATCAACATTCACACTTCAGAAATCAGCATTATTCATTTACAGAGCACCTCGTTTGGTAAGGTCCGTCAGTGGAGTTTGTCACAGTGAGTTTTGGCGTGATTAATTGAACACGAGACACTTAAATATACATTCATAATTAGTGTGACACTCTCAACAGCAGCAAACCGCAAAAATCATCCATCAAACTCTCTCATCTGAAAACTGATTTAGTCTGAACAACATCTGCCTGTGTGCTAAAACGCCGTTTTATTTACCTCTCATTTCCACCGAGCGATGAGAAAACATGGCCGTGTTTTGTCTTTATCGGCTTGTAGCAGATTTTGGCTTTTAGTGCAAAACTAAACTCTCATATTCAGTCAGACGAGCGAAGATTAATTCACTTGTGTCGTCGCTGCCTTGTAAAAATCAGGCACAAATCAAAGGTAAAGCATTAGTATTTCCCACAATTCCTGCTGAGACGGAGCAGCTTGACTGTAGAGACTCCTCATGAAGGCAGTGTCTGCAGACGCCCTGAGAACAAACAGGAGAAACACCATTTCCCAGAATTCCCTGATGCGTCATGACGCTTCCTTCGGCCGCCATTCGGGCTCTCTGAGATTGACCTTTGACCTGCAGAAGAGACAAAGAAATAATTTTAGGATCTAAATTATATAGAGGAGAATATTGTACTGTTATAAAAATACTAATGTACTTAATTGATGTAATTAATTAATGTTTGCAATATTAAACCGAAAGAGCAAATAATCTTATGTCAATTTTAAATATACAGTGGTTCCGGAAGTATTCGTGGGAGTTACGTTTTAAAAAATAACCCGCAATACGCAAAATCCGCAAAGTAGTCCGCTTTATTTTTTACCACTATTATAGATGTTTTAATCCTGTAAAACCCCTCACTACACACTTTATACTCTTTTCTCAGACAGACATTAACATTTTCACACTTTTCTCTCTCGTTTAAACACTCTCAAAGTATAAACCTTCGTAGAAAAATAAGTCCAGTATTATAGAATGAAACCAAAGATCAAAACCTGTTGTCAGGCGCAAACATTCATCTCTGTCAGCAAAAGGTTCATAAAGCTTTTTAGCTTTAGTGCGGATAATGTTGGCATCCAGCGTAATGTTCTTTATCCTGCAGTCACTGATCCAAAAAACTAAAGCAGACTCCATCCTTAAGGGGATAAAACACCGGATGCCCCGCACACATGACAGTTGGAAATAACACACACCGAACGCGCACATTCACATGTTATTTAAAATTTAATTATTCAGATGGCGCTCTGTGACTTGCGGCGCTGGTGTGCGTACCCTGAATCCTATGTTTGCATGGCACTACATGGTGCGGCACATCCGATGTGTAACCCCCTTTACGATGGTCTTGCTGCGGACAGTTACAACCCTTTTTGCATCCTTGTTGGAACTCCCACTGCTAGCGATCGAAGATTTATGTTGATTTGGCAAGCTGAACGCATTCTGTACTGTACAGGAGACACAGAGGAGACTGATTCACAATGGTCTACAGCCAATCAGGACGCAGAACACAATGCGCTGTAAAAAAAAATCTGTGAAACTGCGAGGCCACGAAAGGTGAACCGCATTATAGTGAGGGACCACTGTACACAATTTACATACATAATTGGGTGATTCAGAAAAACCCTTTATAAAATATTGCTTAAATATGTTTTCAAATAAATGTTATCACTTATAAGAACTGATATTTCTATTTATGTAATTAGGAAAAAGTGTTTAATATTTTCTATTTATGTATTTTATCATCATGCTATTCACATAGAGAATGTAAAATCCTCGAACTGCATATTACAAATATTATGAGACCGATACAGAGAATATTAAAGTCAATATAATGTAATATTCATGTATATTAATATTATAATTTTAATATCTGCAGTATTAAGAACAAAAATAATCAATGTTATAGTGTAATGTGAATATTAATATTGTAAATAAACTTGATATTAGACTAAAGAATTATTCAAAAGAAAAAAACTTGGTCACAGTTCATTGTGTATATAAAGAAAGTGATGTGTTTTTGTATAGTGAATCACTGCTCGTGTTGTATACACAGGTGTGTGTGTGTGTGTGTGTGTAAGTGATAGAGTGAGATATAGTGCGTGTTGTACCTGTTGTGGGTCATGTGACTCTGGACGAGGTGTCCGGCGGCGAGGGCAGCCATCAGTGAAAGTTCTCCTGCTAGAACTGAAGCGCAGACGATCCGCGCCAGAGTCCGAGAGTTCTCACCAGGACACTGAACACTGGCACCGTCAACACCCAACATCTGCGCACACACACACACACACAATCAGCTCTGCTTATTTGGTCATGCTCAGATTTTGTGTGTGAAAAACAGAGTGAGTGAGTGAGTGAGTGAGCGAGCGAGCGAGTGTGTGTGTATGCATATGTGAGAGTTTGTGTGTGTGTGAGTGAGTGAGAGAGAAAGAGAGTATGTGTGTGTGTGAGAGAGAGAGAGAGAGAGAGAGAGTGTGTATGTGTGTGTCAGAGAGAATGTATGTGTGAGAGAGTTTGAGAGCGAGCGAGTGTGTGTATGTCTGAGTGTATATGTGTAACTGTGTCTGCATCTGAGTGTGTGTGAGAGACAGTCTGTGTGTGAGAAAGTGAATGTGTGTGTATGTATGTGAGAAACAGTGTGTGTGTGTGTGTGTGTGTGTGTGTGTGTGTGTGTGTGTGTGTGAGAGAAAAAGCGAGAATTTGAGTGTGTGTGAGAGTTTGTGAGTGTGTGTGTGTTTGAGTGTATATGTCTATTTGTCTGTGTGTGTGTGTCTGAGTATATATTTGTAACTGTGTCTGCATCTGAGTGTGTGTGTGTGTGAGAGAGAGCGAGTGAATGCGTGTGTGTGTATGTGAGAGAGTGAGCTTGAGTGTGTGAGAGAGTTTGTGAGTGTGTGTGTCTGAGTGCGTGTGTATACCTGTAAACAGGCGTGTTGAGCGGGCAGGCCGGTTCCTCCCCCCACAGTGCCCAGCTCTAATGAAGGCATAGTGCAGGACACGTACAGATCCTCTCCACCCGTCCCCACACACTCCATCAGTGTGATACAGTTACTGCTGCCCACCGTCTGCGCAGGATCCTGTAAACACACACATATTATCATAAAAAAACTTTATCCTCAAAGCGCTTTACACTTAAAAAATACAAGGATAGCAGAAAAAAACTATATATAAATAAAAATAAATATATAAAATATATATATAAAAGTGTTTTTGTTATGATTGGTTAATAATCTCATACTTTAATTATTTTTTTTCCCCTTTAGCATAACATGAATTGGTGAATTATAAACTATATGATCAGAAATACAGTCAAAATTATTCGCCCTCCTGTTAATTTCTTTCTTCTTTTTCAAATATTTCCCAAATGATATTTAATAGATTCAGGAATTTTTCACAGTATTTCCTATAATATTTTTTCTTCTGGAGAAAGTCTTATTTGTTTTATTTTGGCTAAAATAAAAGCAGTTTTTAATTTTTTTTTAACCATTTTAAGCTCAATATTATTCGCCCCCTTCAGCAATATTTGTTTTGGATTGTCTCCAGAACAAACCACTGTTATACAATGACTTGCCTAATTACCCTAACTTTACCCTAATTAACCTAGTTAAGCCTTTAAATGTCACTTTAAGCTGAATACTAGTATCTTAAAAATATCTAGTCTAATATTATGTGCTGTCATCATGGCAAAGAGAAAAGAAATCAGTTATTAGAAATGAGTTATTAAAACTATTATGTTTAGAAACGTGTTGAAAAACTCTTTCCGTTAAACAGAAATTGGGGAAAAAATATTCAGGGGGGCTAATAATTCTGACCTCAACTGTATGTTTTATTTAATAGAGTTAGTTGTCATGCTGTCTCTAAAGCTGTAATACACACACCTGTCCGCAGGCGATGTAAATAGCCGTCACGATGTTTGCAGCATGAGCGTTGAATCCACCGATACTTCCAGCCATCGCTGAGCCCACCAGATTCTTACTGATGTTCAGCTCCACCAGAGCGGCAGTGCTGCTCTTCAACAACTGCAAACAACATTACATTATAGCAATACATCACTTTAATCCAGCCAAATAACGGACCCTTTTCACATTTGCGTGTTTCTCAGCAGCAGAAGTGGTCATAGTGTGTAAACTCAGAGCGCAGTGAATGGGAGAGTACAACAAATCATTATTTTACAATCCTATTTGGTGAAATAATGACAGAAAAACTCCACGATGGTGTTATCAAGACTTTCAGCAAGAGGAAAACAATAGTGTTAGACTGATAACGGCAGATAGAAGAGAGAATAATGTCAGATTTACTGTCCTGCCCCCATAGACGCTGCATTACAAACACCTCAGACAAGCGGTGATTTGTTTTTTTTGTAATTTGATGCAAAGATGATATAATACGTACATAAACACATATAAATGTTCATACATTTTTAATCAAAATCGAAATAATGAAAACTTTCAAGGATTTAAGATGCTGATGAGCGTTAAACGCATCATAACAGTCTTATGAAAAGGGTTCATAAATGTAAAACATCTTGATTTTTGTTTTCTGGCGCCCCCTAGAGGCAGTTTCTGACCTCTTTGACCACTCGTGCCGGTATGACGGCTTCACACACTGTGGATTTGCCTCTGCCGTGGATCCAGTTGACAGCAGCTGGTTTTTTATCAGTGCAGTAGTTTCCACTGACAGCTAACAGACGCATGTCAGGATAACGCTCCTGAAGTCTGCCGAGAGCCTGTTCTGTTCCCTGCAGATACACAACACAACAGCAGAACTATATCAACTAGAGCTGCACAATATATAGTTTCAGCATCGATATCATAATATGTGAATCTGCAATAGTTACATCGCAGGATCTGCAATGTCATGTTGGGATGAATATATCATGACCTTATAGGTTTTAATGTAGTGCGAGAGATTTTCATGTTAATGTGTTTTTAAGGCCTGTGACTATAATATTTCAAGCCAATTTGGTCACAATAAATTATTAACAGGACATCTGCAGATTTCTAGGAGTTATTTTTAAGACCTTTTTTAATACCACACACAATGCAATTTAAGAATTTACAAAAAGAAAAAACTGACCATCCTTAATACTGGTAATTATACATATAAAGTGTGAAAAATCTCAAAATATTATTATTATTACTACTACTACTACTTACAACTACTACTAATAAAATAACAACAACAATAATAATAAAAATGTTAAATCAGTTCCCCCAAACTGCATTTACGACACTAACAAAACATAATTTTCCAATGTCAATAACATATGCCTATTATTAAATTAAATATAACAATATTTTATATGTATATTCCGGTCCATGGCTGGTCAATCGGTGCATCTCCAGTTCTTCATTTGTTAATGTACAGGTTGATGCAGTTGTAATAATAGAGTGAGATCCCTGTGACTCCGTTTACGCAAGCAAGCAAACATTTATTACTTAAACAAAATCCCTGTGAGCGTGTATTTTATTAGGTTCTGCCAAAGACTATAAATGATTTCAAAATGGAAACAAAATCTTCTTTACGTGGTCGGTTTGATTGCATTTTTAAGACCTCTGAAACATGGATTTAAGACATTTTAGGACTAATTAAGGCCTTATTTTTATACTATGGGATTTAAGACTTTTAAAGGATCCGTGGACAACCTGTATAGAGTTAGCTACTTTAACAAAGATGAATTGTGTTTAATTATACAATGAAGACTATATAGTGTTTATTTACATTTGATTGTTGCATTTCTAAACCTAAATTAGTGCATCTCTAATTGTGCTGTATTATTTTGCTTAATTGTAGCACTTTCAAGTCTAAATATTGGCAATATATTGATATGGGCATCAGTATATCAATATAACATTGCTGGAGAAAATATTGCCATACTATGTATCAATTTTCCCCCACCCCTAAAATATATACAGTGCATCCGGAAAGTATTCATAGCGCTTCACTTTTTCCACATTTTTTTATGTTACAGCCTTATTCCAAAATGGATTAAATTCATTGATTTCCTCAACATTCTACACACAATACCCCATAATGACAATGTGAAA
The DNA here is from genome assembly GCA_903798115.1 of Danio jaintianensis. Classification (NCBI taxonomy): domain Eukaryota; kingdom Metazoa; phylum Chordata; class Actinopteri; order Cypriniformes; family Danionidae; genus Danio; species Danio jaintianensis. The sequence goes on from CAIGQV010018106.1 coordinate 28,234,249, forward strand.
AAAGAGTTTTTGAAATTGTTGCAAATGTATTAAAAATAAAAAACCTGAAAAATCACATGTACAGAAGTATTCACAGCCTTTGCTCAATACTTTGTTGATGCACCTTTGGCAGCAATTACAGCCTCAAGTCTTCTTGAATATGATGCCACAAGCTTGGCACACCTGTCTTTGGGAATTTTTGCTCATTCCTCTTTGCAGGACCTCTCAAGCTTTATCAGGTTGGATGGGAAGCGACGGTGTACAGCCATTTTTAGATCTCTCCAGAGATGTTCAATAGGATTTAGGTCTGGGCTCTGGCTGGGCCACTCAAGGACATTCACCGTGTTGTTGTGAAGCCACTCCATTAATATTTTGGCAGTGTGCTTTGGGTCATTGTCCCGCTGGAAGATGAACCGTCGCCCCAGTCTGAGGTCAAGAGCACTCTGAAGCAGGTTTTCATTCAGGATGTCTCTGTACATTGCTGCATTCATCTTTCCCTCTATCCTGACTAGTCTTCCAGTTCCTGCTGCTGAAAAACATCCCCACAGCTTGATGCTGCCACCACCATGCTTCACTGTAGTGATGGTATTAGCCTGGTGATGAGCGGTGCCTGGTTTTCTCCAAACGTAACACCTGAAATTCACTCCAAAGAGTTAAATTTTAGTCTCATCAGACCAGAGAATTTTGTTTCAGATGCCTTTTGGCAAATTCCAGGCGGGCTGCTATGTGCCCTTTACTAAGGAGTGGCTTCCGTCTGGCCACTCTAACATTGGTGGATTGCTGCACAGATGGTTGTCCTTCTGTAAGGTTCTCCTCTCTCCACAGAAGAACGCTGGAGCTCAGACAGAGTGACCATCGAGTTATTGATCATCTCCCTGACTTAGGCCCTTCTCCCCCGATCACTCAGCTTAGATGGCCGTCCAGCTCTAGGAAGAGTCCTGGTGGTTCCAAATATCTTCCACTTACGGATGATGGAGGCCACTGTGCTCATTGGAACTTTCAGAGCAGCAGAAATTTTTCTGTAACCTTCCCCAGCCTTGTGCCTCGAGACAATCCTGTCTCGGAGGTCTACAGACAATTCCTTTGTCTTCATGCTTGGTTTGTGCTTTGACATGCACTGTCAACCCTGGGACCTTATATAGACAGGTGTATGCCTTTTCATATCATGTCCAATCAACTGAATTTACCACCGGTGAACGCCAATGAAGCTGCTGAAACATCTCAAGAATGATCAGTGGAAACAGAATGTACCTGAGCTCAATTTAGAGCTTCACGGCAAAGGCTGTGAATACTTCTGTACATGTGACTTTTCAGGTTTTTTATTTTTAATAAATTTGCAACAATTTCAAAAAATCTTTTCACATTGTCATTATGGGGTATTGTGTGTAGAATGTTGAGGAAATCAATGAATTTAATCCATTTTGGAATAAGGCTGTAACATTAAAAAATGTGGAAAAAGTGAAGCGCTATGAATACTTTCCGGATGCACTGTATGTATATATTCCCCCTTATATGCAGCCAGACATAAGAGTGTAATATATGAGAAACACTGACTGTATTCAGTATGAAAAATATAAAGCCAGCTCTGCTACCTTTGACAGCATGTTCATGCCCATGGCATCTCCAGTCTGAGACTGAAAGCGGATGTACAGATTCCTCCCAGCCAAACTGACCTGCAGTCGGTCCAGACGTGCAAACCTGAAACACACATACAACAAGCTATTTCAGAGCTGAAGTTACCCGGAGCACTCGAGCAGTGCTATATAAGGTTGACCTCTGACCTGCTGGTGTGATCGAAGGCCTGTTTGACCTCTGTAAACCCTTCTGAACTCTCCAACCAGCCCTTGACCTCTGCAGCGCGACACGCAGACGGCATCTGAACCACTGGCCCGCGAGTCATTCCATCTGCAAGAACACGACTGCTCACGCCACCTGACAACTACACACACACACACAAATCACACCACGGTAAGGGAGGAGCATTTAGAGGAAGAGGAAAAGTAGAGAAAGACAAATAAACAAACAAAAAGAAGAAATGTGCAAAAAAAAAAAAAAGAAAAGAAATAGCATTTTTAGAAATGTAGGAAACAAACAAAAAAAAAAAAACAATGAAAGAACAAAAAAATATATATATTGTGCTAAAGGCCAAAGCAAACAAACAAACAAACAAACAAATGTGCAAAAAATATATATAAACATTTTTAGAAATGTATGGGGGAAAAAACTATGGAAGAACACAAATTGGTCAAAACAAAAAGAATATTGAATAAATCAACAAAAACAAAAACTACTCGAAACAAAATTAAGAAAAATAAATCAATCAAACAAAAAAGCAAGAAAGAACAGAAATATTATTTTTTAAAAATCTAACAATAATAAAATGGAAGAAAATAATTCAGATAGAAAAATGGAAAAAGTAAACAAGTAACTTATTTAATAAACATCAGAAACCAAAATGAAAAATCCCAAAACACTGAACAAAAGAATAAATGGAAAAATAAAAAAACAGATCAAACTCATAAAAAAATGAAGAAGAAAAATAAAATGCAGATTAACAGAAGTGGCAAAAAATGTAATATAAATGTACAAATAAAGGGAGAGAACGAATGAAATCAAAACCACAAAAACAAGAAGAATTCAAGAATGAATCAACACAGCAATACAAAAGGGAAGGAACGAACTAAACTGAGAACAAATCAATAATAAATGAACTAAATTGAGAACTGATAAATGAATAAAAATGAATGAATAAACATGAACTAAATTGAAATCAAATTAAACAAATGTTTGACTCACTGTGACGGCTCTGCATCCTCGGTTAGTGCTGGCCACTAAACAGCCTTCAGTCGTTGCCATGGGAACATGAAATTCTTTCCCGTCCAATAGGAGTGGTCCGGCCACACCCACTGGCACAGGCACATAGCCAATCACATTCTCACAATTGCTCCCAACCACCTGAGAACAAGAAAACCACATTAACGCTTCACATCTTCACACAAATCCACAGACTATCTCAGCCTTAAACAGTACCTTTGAGTAATCGTAGTGTTTGTAAGGCAGATTCTCCAGAGCAGAGGAGTCCGGGAGTTTGCCTGAGAGCATTTCCCTGCGTATGGCCACACCTCGCTCTGGACTCTCCATCACTGCTTCCAGACGATATCCCAGAATGCCTCTGGACTCCACTAACGCAATCACTTCAGCATTGCTCAGGAATCCAGCACCTCTCTGTGGAGAACAGAAAAGAAGGTACAAACTTTAAGCCAAAATCACTGACTTTTCCCTGACTCACTGACTAAAAAGCTGAATTTCCATCAAAATATATGTTTGATGGACCCTTTTCACAAGTGTTTAACGGTCATCAGCATCTTAAATCCTTCAAAGTTTATAATATTTTTTAAATGTGTGAACATTTATCTGTATTTCTGTATGTATTTTATCATCTTTGCATCAAATAAACAAAAAATGAATGACCGCTTGTCTGAGGTGTGTGTAATGCAGCGTCTATGGGGGCAGGAAAGTAAATCTGACATTATTCTCTCTTCTATCTGCCGTTATCAGTCTCACACTATTGTTTTCCTCTTTCTGAAAGTCTTGATAACACCATCGTGGAGTTTTTCTGTCATTATTTCAGCAAATAGGATTGTAAAATAATGATTTGTTGTACTCTCCCATTCACTGCGCTCTGAGTTTACACACTATGACCACTTCTGCTGCTGAGAAACCTGGAAGTGTGAAAAGGGTCCATTGTGTGTTGTCTTGTTACATCTACAAAGATGTTCAGTACTGTAAATATCAACAGTGTGACAAAACTCGCTCAGTGCAGCAGTCTATCAGATGCAGCAGCTTATTATATAGGTTAATAACCTTCAACTCCACGCATCTTTTTTGGAGAGGATAGATTTTTTTTGTGAAAAAAATAAAAAAATAAAAATCAGGGATTTCGCCCAACCCTAGAACAGATGTATCCACACCTGTAATATCACTCGAGGAAACACTCGGAGAGTTTCACACACCATTTGAAAAGCACAATCGAGTCTGATAAAGCTCTAAGCACTGTTCCATTTGGTGTCCGTCCATGGCAAATATAAAGCAATGTGACGTGGCGCTTCTAATGGAGAAGGCTGTTTGTCAGATATTTGTGAAACTGTTATTCTCTATCAGCTGCCATTGTTGTTGGGTTTAGCAGTAAACTCAAGCAGACACATTTAAAACCCTGCCTCCTGCAGCGTGGGGGTGTTGGAGTAATCGAAAACAGTATATCTCTCAGCCATTTCCAAATTCTTTTTGCCCTCAGACGTAGAATGGAAAATCTTAGTTTGAAATATACCGGAGCCTTAATATAGGCTACACACACACACAAAAAGAATTATAATAGAATAAAAAACCTAACAGAAAAAAATAAGTTAATAAAATTTTAAATTAACAACAAAAATCCCTGACATTTCATGACCTTGACAAAAAATATATATCCCCTGACTTTCTATATCTGGAATAGACCTTTTAAAATTCCACGATATTCCAAGTCCCGTGAAGAAGGGTTCATAAAATGGCCATAAAGTTTTTAAATCACTAATTGTGCATGCTTAATGATGAATTACTTTGGGGTCTTTAAGAATTGCGAGGCACTCCTCCACAGGACGGCACTGGAGCTCATCTCTTTCTTCATCTTCAGGATTTCTGATACTGAATGTCAGATCAGGTGCTTTCCGTTCACTTTTATTCATAAGGACTCCTTTTATGGCTTTGGGCGGGGCTGAATCTCTCTGACAGCGCTCCTCTCCTCCTCTTCTATTGGTCAGGGTGCAGTTGGGCGTGGCCACTGATGATTTGATTGATAGGGAGGACTCAGTTTCAGCCTGTTCAAAAAACACATACTTGGCTGCCAATAAGAGAGCGAGGGAGAGCGTGATGACCTGCTCCAAATCCACACTGAAACGACAAATTGGATTATTACAAAATGTGCAAATGAATAGAAACAAGGGCTGCACAATATATCAACAAATTATTGTTATGGTTATAATAGTATATACAATATCCTAATCGCAGATGATTTATAATTGTTTTTTTAATGCAAATAGAATACAGTTGACGTGTAAACAATATTTGTGTACAAGACACCAAATATCAATTACATAGTTTGTCAAAAAAGAGACAAAGAGAGAGTAAGAAAGAAAACAGGAATATGAACTTGAGGGTAAGACATTTAAGAATGCATTACAGCAGTGTTTCTCAACCACGTTCCTGGAGGACCACATTTTACTGCACTTTTCCATGTCTCCTTAACCAAACACACTTGATTCAGATCATCAGCTCATTAGCAGAGACTGTAATGGAAAGCAGAAAGAGCTGTAATGGGTGTGACAGACAAAGGAGACACCCAAAACCTGCAGTGTTGGTGGTCCTCCAGGAACGTGGTTGAGAAACACTGCATTACAGTATATGAATTAAAGTCATTACAAAATGACATAGTTTTGCGTGCTTTCTTATTTTCAGATAATGAAATTGTATTGAAATAATGACTAAATTCTTTGGAAAAAACAGGAAAATATGGTTTGGTATTGGTAAATTTACATTTGTGTATATAGATGATTTGCAAGGCATAGGTTGTTTATCCAGATTTGACCAATCAGATGACACCTTACGATCATTATCCCCACCCCCTTAGTAGGAGGTGCTGTTCTGCTATTGGCTAGAGCAGCCCAAATGTGAAATAAACACTAATGGCAGGAGTAGAGACAACACAGGAAAACAATAACAGTCAATCACAATATCTGCAGGAGTTTGCACTGATTCCTAGTGTTTTAAAGTCTAAATGTTGGACCTTGATTATTTAATCTGAATTAGATTTAATTAGTACGGCGGGAAGGGTATCCACCACCGCATTAAAACATGTTCAAGAGTAACTGGTGGTTCATTCCGCTGTGGTAACCCTTGATAAATCAGGGACTAAGGCGAAGGATAGTGACTGAGTAAATGAGATTTAATTAGATTAGAAAAATATCTATTACCTGTTTATTTTTGTGTGGTCATTACATAAATTAAACAAATAGCTAATAAAATGTAGTATTTTCTCAAGAAAAAAGATATATATTGTGCAGCCTTAATAGAAACATCTTTTGTGTGTTTGTGTACTCATACCTGGACATGGATCTGTCGGACTCCATATTGGATGTGGGCAGAACTACGTCTGAACTGCTGATGTTGTGTGCTGGAGATTCAGTCTTGAGTCGACTGTGAGCATGAACCAAAGCCAGAACTAAAGACTGAAGCAAACACAAAGCACAGCAATCAAAAACACTCCTTAAATGCAAGACACTTATTTCCTTATAATAAATCACATCCATGGTGGCCTAAACAAGGGTCTGAGGGGCTGATTTTATTACAGTAACACAGTGAAATATTGTATTTCAAAACAACTGTTTTCTATTGTATTAAATCATTCATATTTTTGGAATTATTATAATATGCTAATTGGCTACTCCTAAAAACCTTTCTTAGAATTATGAATATTGTACTTCATCTTGTTATGGACACTGTGATGATGTACGGCTGTGAAAATGAAGTCTATCCTGTCATATTATGCTCAATCATTTAGTTTGTGGTGTTGCAAAGTATACGGTTTATATTTTTTTCATCATTTGGATGAGCTCAATCTTACATTTCAGGACGGGACAAGAAGAGCATGGAGGAAAAGTTGCATGATTACAAGTACAATGTTAATATCTAGTATTTTATTTAGCAATATTTTTGTTGGGCCTGTAATCATTAGTTTGTGAAAAGTGTTTTATGTGTCACAAATATTTATTTTATGTTTTTCATAGTTACATTCTTAAACAATTGCCGTGAAGTTCTAAATAAAGTGAGAAAAATGATCACCTATGATGAGTATTTATGAATACTTGAATACTAATATATGTATATACATACACTTTAAAATGTAAAAAAGAAAAGCTGATATTTCTACTCTCACCATGATCATTTTGACTCTCTGAGTGACTGGGTTTGGTTTGTTTCCCTCTTCTTCCTCCAGAACCAGAGCAAAGTGACTGAGCTGCCAGATGGGACGTCCCTCACGGCTCTCGCGGGACAGCTGGAGGACACAGAGTGAGTGAATATCATTAATGTTTACTCACTGATGGGTTTATATGTGAGATGTACAGTGCATCCGGAAGGTATTCATAGCGCTTCACTATTTCCACATTTTTTTATGTTACAGCCTTTTTCCAAAATGGATTAAATTCATTGATTTCCTCAACATTCTACACACAATACCCCATAATGACAATGTGAAAAAAGTGTTTTTGAAATTGTTGCAAATGTATTAAAAATAAAAAACCTAAAAAATCACATGTACAGAAGTATTCACAGCCTTTGCTCAATACTTTGTTGATGCACCTTTGGCAGCAATTACAGCCTCAAGTCTTCTTGAATATGATGCCACAAGCTTGGCACACCTGTCTTTGGGAATTTTTGCCCATTCCTCTTTGCAGTACTTCTCAAGCTCTATCAGATTGGATGGGAAGCGACGGTGTACAGCCATAGGATGTACAGTCAATAGGATTTAGGTCTGGGCTCTGGCTGGGCCACTCAAGGACATTCACTGAGTTGTTGTGAAGCCACTCCATTGATATTTTGGAGGTGTGTTTTGGGTCATTGTCCTGCTAGAAGATGAACCGTCGCCCCAGTCTGAGGTCAAGAGCACTCTGAAGCAGGTTTTCATTCAGGATGTCTCTGTACATTGCTGCATTCATCTTTCCCTCTATCCTGACTAGTCTTCCAGTTCCTGCTGCTGAAAAACATCCCCACAGCATGATGCTGCCACCACCATGCTTCACTGTAGTGATGGTATTAGCCTAGTGATGAGCGGTGCCTGGTTTTCTCCAAACGTAACGCCTGGCATTCACTCCAAAGAGTTCAATTTTAGTCTCATCAGACCAGAGAATTTTGTTTCAGATGCCTTTTGGCAAATTCCAGGCGGGCTGTCTTGCTGCACAGATGGTTGTCCTTCTGTAAGGTTCTCCTCTCTCCACAGAAGAATGCTGGAGCTCAGACAGAGTGACCATCGGGTTATTGATCATCTCCCTGACTAAGGCCCTTCTCCCCTGATCACTCAGCTTAGATGGCCGTCCAGCTCTAGGAAGAGTCCTGGTGGTTCCAAATATCTTCCACTTACGGATGATGGAGGCCACTGTGCTCATTGGAGCTTTCAGATCAGCAGAAATTTTTCTGTAACCTTCCCCAGCCTTGTGCCACGAGACAATCCTGTCTCAGAGGTCTACAGACAATTCCTTTGTCTTCATGCTTGGTTTGTGCTTTGACATGCACTGTCAACCCTGGGACCTTATATAGACAGGTGTATGCCTTTTCAAATCATGTCCAATCAACTGAATTTACCACAGGTGAACGCCAATGAAGCTGCTGAAACATCTCAAGAATGATCAGTGGAAACAGAATGTACCTGAGCTCAATTTAGAGCTTCACGGCAAAGGCTGTGAATACTTCTGTACATGTGACTTTTCAGGTTTTTTATTTTTAATAAATTTGCAACAATTTCAAAAAATCTTTTCACATTGTCATTATGGGGTATTGTGTGTAGAATGTTGAGGAAATCAATGAATTTAATCCATTTTGGAATAAGGCTGTAACATTAAAAAATGTGGAAAAAGTGAAGAGCTGTGAATACTTTCCGGATGCACTGTATATCATATTAATCAACAAACAAACAGCACTGAAGCACTGACCTCTAACACCAGCGACACACAGGCCGGGAAGAACGTCAGGAACACAAAGTAATTGGCCAGAACCGACATGCAGCCAAAACAGCACATGATCTCCAGCTGACGCACACCTAGAGTCACACAGAGAGTAGATTTTAACACACTTTCAACATTTGCAGCCATTTTTAAAGGGCAGTTCACTCAAAAATTCTGTCATCATTTCGTCATTCTTCACTTGTTCCAAATCTGTTTGAGTTTCTTTCTTCTGTTGAACACAAACCAAGATATTCTGAAGAATGATGGAAAAATACAGCCATTGACTTGTTAATGTTATGGATGCCAATGGCTGCTTTTTTTTTCCAGCATTCTTCATATTATCTTGTTTTGTGTTCAACAGAAGAAAGAATTTATTTCTCTTTTCATTCTTAGATGAACTATCCCAAAAAAACTATGAATATTCATAATGAATTTTACAGTCATTAATAAATAGTAAATCAATTTATTTGACAGATATTTAATAGATACTGTGAATGAATTCTGTAAAATGTATTCTATATGTAAAATGCAAAAAACAACTCCCACTACTAAATTTATTTGCAGTATTTGGTCATATTCTATGATTTTCCACACCCAGAAATCACTAGGGCTGCTTAATATATTGTCTTAGCATTGATATCGTAATGTGTGTCCGCAATAGTCAAATCGCAGCATATGCAATGTTAAATTTAAATTATTGTTGATCGACAATTGAGTCATTGCAACATATTACTATAACAGAGTGAAACTTCATAATTTGCATGTGTATTAAAGCAAGTTTGGTGGTTCATTCCGCTGTGGCGACCCCAGATTAATAAACGGACTAAGCCGAAAAGAAAATGAATGAATGAATTAAAGCAAGTTTTTAAATAGAGTTTAAAGCATTCAGGCACAAAAAGTACATTTGTAACTTTAATGAAGAATAATTTTACTGAATTATTAATTCAATGAAGACTATTATACATGTCATTATTCAATTTCTGTACCTAAATACTGTTTGACTCTCCAGAAAACCCTAATGCACTGTTTATCTTACTTTTTTTTCTTTGCTTTATTGTAATTATTCTTGCTTGCAATTTGTTTATTATTTTTTATACAATATTCACACCCTTACAAAATCACCACAAAATAATGATTTTCTTCCCCAAATAGAGCTATTCAAGCCATCTGGTGAAATTGTATTCATACTGCATTATATATTGCAGAATAATGTCAGATTTTTCCAATATCGTGCAGCCCTACTATATATAGTCAAAATACTCTCCTCTGATCCAGGTTCATATCACTACAGTAATCATGATTCTTATTACTTACATTTTTTTGGGAAAAAAAATATAATAAATGTATTTTAACTAACCAGACATGGTGCCGACACCAATGACCAGACACTCCACCACTGCATCCAGGGTGAACGTGGGTCCCAGTATTGCCATTCCTTGAGCAATATTCTCTCTGACCTCCTCCTGTGGGTCACATGACCAGGCAATATTTACAAAACCATTTATACAGCACTTTTCACAATGACACAGAAAATCCTATTTGTATTGTTTCTAGTAGTCGCATTCAGCAGATTTAAGAAAGAAGATACAGTCAAATTGTGTGATGACAAAATTCAATATATAGCATTTATTAAGGCCCAATCCCAATTCTTCCCCTTAGCCCTTCCCCTTACCCCTCATTTTGCACGTTCACGTAGGGTAGGGGTGTCCCAATTCTCTTTAGCGAAGGGGAAGGTCTAGATAGCCCTTGAAACTGAGATTTTTCAGGACCACACTCGAAACCTAGGGGTACGAAAATTTCCCAGAATACAGCTGCTACAACAGCAACATGGCTGCACAAGGAAGTCAGGCACAAATTAGTATTTTTTTTTTGTCATTATTATGAATTTTTACAACTAACAAGCATATGTTTTAATACATTCATAACGGCGTTCGTGTTTTACCGTCATGCTTTAAAAAAAAGAACTATCTATAATCCATAAGAATAGCTCCTGTATAGTAGTCCCACAACATACTTTCATATCTGACACTCGATTACCCTGTCAGAATAGTCTAGTGGCTGGGAATGAGCTTTTTACAGTTTCTGGTATAATGTTAATGTTGTTTTCGTGTGTTTACATAGATGAATATGGCCACGGTGTAAAATGTACAGTACAGTTACGAGCTTATTGCCACATTATTTTTTCATACTGTGCGTCGAAATTATGGAATGCATTACCCATTACCATTAGGAATGCCGTTTTAAGAAGTTTCTTAAGACTCATTAGCAGTGTTTTTAATGTATGATTTATTGTCATCTTATTTTATTGTTTTTGCCTTGTAGTGCTTTGAATTTGAAAAAAGCGCATTACAAATAAAATGTATTATTATTATTATTATTATTAATATTATTATTATTATTATTATTATATCATTATGATAACATGATATTGTTGCCTTTGGTGATTTCCTGAAGATAAAATACTAAAAAATAATGCAACTGGAATAACTACAGCAGTCGCGATCGTCGATCTCATATGAAGCAAGAGATCGCGAAGACATATGATGACGTGTGCAGGTACTGTAGTGCTGTCCCATTTCTTGGGGATACATTTTAAAGCCCCTCCCCTTCACACTCTGTTTCAAGGGCAAAGGGGAAGGGGTAAAAAAAATACAATTGTAATTGGGCCAAAGTGTACCGTATATATGCGAGTACATTTGGAAACTTGTCTTACTTTCGATAAGCTGGACAATACTATAGTAAACTTTTTTCCACTAAATGAAAATGAAACATAAGAGATCTGCTACATTAAATTAAAATGACAATACTATATGTATGATTCTTAAAATTGGAAATATTTTCAGCATATTATACAAAGCATATCTGCAACATTTTATCACTAAAACATTTTGGAATGTTCTTTTTCATTCACGACGCAACAAATTGATTATTTGCATAATAAATAGATGTTTTTTTGTTTTTTTTAAACACTAATAAAAATCTCTGTATGAACAATCAAATGCAATCATGAAGCGTGGTCACATAAAAAGCAATGAAATATTTATGATGATGTTGTTTCGATTGCAAAAAAAGAATAGTTTTCATACCTGTGAGTTTGAGCTGAGAGCGAATTTGGCCAGCGTGCAGGCTTTAGACAGATCAATCAGCAGCAGGAAGAATGGCAGCGCCTCACTGGAGGAACAGGAGGCCGTTTAGACACAAACTAAACACATGTGAAATACTGAATATAAAAAAGGCAAATCAGATTCATACTTCAGTCCTGTCAGCTCTTTGCCCAGGAAGTGAACGACCACAGTGCTGAACACAAAACTGGAGAAGATGGTGAACAAACCAGCGATCCCTGCACATCAAACAATACAGCATAATTACCTTTATATTATACTAACAATCAAATGAAGGACAACAATTAGTAACACTTTAGTTTAGGTTACAATTCATGCTATTAACAACTGGCTTATTACCTGCCTATTATTAAAATCTGAATGGTTTATTAGTAATTATAAAGTATGATCTTATTCTGCATCCCTAAACCTAAATCCAACGTCTACCTTACTAACTATTAATAAACAGCTAATTAGTAGTTTATTAAGCTAGTAGTGTTAGTTAATGGTTTGTTAATACCACAAATTGTGACGTAAAATTGTATATTTAAATAAAACATGAAATAAAAAGTCAGCTTACTTCCTTAAAATAATTAATACATATATAAGAGTCAAAGACGTGTTTCCAAGCATCAAAATACTAATAAAGAGTTCACTTCGGTGCTTCCCACAGGTTTGAAATATACTTGTGGTGGTGGCCGGATTGAAACACACCAACATACATAGTTAACTATATGCGACAAACAAAACAATTACATTTTTAACACTTTTTTTTATATTTTTATTATGACACTGTTTCTAAGAAGGTCGCTGGTTCGATCCTCGGCTGGGTCAGTGGGCGTTTCTGTGTGGAGTTTGCATGTTCTCTCCGTGTTGGCGTGGGTTTCCTCCGGGTGCTCCGGTTTCCCCCACAAGTCCAAAGACATGCGGTATAGGTGAATTGGGTAAGCTAAATTGTCCGTAGTGTATGTGTGTGAATGAGAGTGTATGGATGTTTCCGCTGCGTAAAACATATGCTGGATAAGTTGCCGGTTCATTCCGCTGTGGCGAACCCAGATTAATAAAGGGACTAAGCCGAAAAGAAAATGAGTGTTGAAAATGATAAGGAAACGGTGTTGTACGCACAGACATCCATTAGCCTACATAATTATTTTACATTATTTCACATTATTGTTTTAAAACTATTTCTAAATTCAGCTTTAATTTCCAGCAAACAAATAAATGAACAATAATAATGAAGAGTTATATCTAAACACACGTCCTATGCCCCATATGGTCCAAAACCTGACAGGTGGACAAATCTAAGCTTGTTTTTAATAAAACAAATATAAATATGCATATAATAAATAATACTACTACTGCTAATAATAACATTATACAAGTGCAAATTGTCATGAATAAACTGAAAAAAGCCCCCCGAGGTGAAGGCATGGAGGCAGCGGTTTTTATATTGATCTAGAAAATAATAATTTATGTAATATTTTAATCCTTTAATTGATTTCATTTGTAAAGATATTTGTGTATTGCTGTACATCCTGTGTGTATTAAGCAATGTGCAAGCGAGGCGCACAACTAACGCACTCTGCGCTGGACTTTAGACCTGCTTTCAGCTGGTCTAATGGACAGTCTATTTTAGTTGCTCAAAATAGCAACACGCCAACAATGCGCATTAACACACTTTTTTTCTAGACCAGCACACCAATGAGTCCACAAAATGGTGCAAATGGATTTGATATTTAAATAACGTGGCAAAAACTGGAAAATTAACGTTGCGTTGGTCTGAAAATAGCAACACGTCGGGGCAAGCACGTCTTGCGCCTTATTGCGCCGGGTGTATGATAGGGTCCAAGGTGTGGGAAGCACTGCACTTATTCTTTGATTTTAGTAAAGAATGAGCATGCTGTCAGAATAAGCGTGCTGTTTCATTTTACATTGATATATCAGTTAAGTGCAATGACAATAAAACATTATTTGACCCATACCTTGACATTTTATATTCTCTAAAATTATTCTCTAAAATTGCATTTAATATTTTCTACTTGTAAAGTTACTTTTATCAATTTTAAAGGGGACCTATTATGCAGAAAACACTTTTATAATGGTTTTAAGCACAGTTGTGTGGCAGCAGTGTGTGAATATAGCCAGCCTCTAATTGTAGAAATTAATTTATTCTATTTTTTTATAACCACACTTGATAAAAACAGTCTGCAGAAACACTTTGATTGACATTCTCCATTTGTATGTGTCATCAGAGGGAGAAAGCCCCGCCCACTTGTGACCATCTCTCCATTTTGAATCCGCCACTATGCTGACACATAGGCATTTGAAGCTCCGCCCTCTTTTGAAAAGAGCACAATCTCATTTAAATTTAAAGCGACAGTCACTAAAACGGCACAATTAGGATCAAAGCCTAAAAGGGTCAGTTTCAAAGAGTTATAAACCATTATTTGTGTGCTATTTTGAGCTGAACCTTCACTACACACTCTAGAGACATCACAGACTTATTTTACATCTTGTAAAAAGGGGCATAACATGTTCCTTTTAATTTTATGCTGAAAAAAGGCACATCTTTGATCCATATATAAAATCAAAATTTTAATTGTTCAAAAAAAGAAATAATACTGTATTCATAAACTCACCCAGTATGTATTTGGAGCCGAGCTGACGAAGGTTTTTGAACTGGATGTAGATGTAAATGATGGCTATGCATCTTGTAATGGTTAAAATGGCCATGTCGCCACTTATGATTTTCTGTAAACATACAAAAGAACATCTGTGTGTTAATAGTGCCATATAACTTGAAACTTATGCTTGAGTAGAGATCATATTTTCCATCCGCACAGTTTACAGCACATTACAATCTATAAACAGAGCTGGACTTTCAGTAAGTAATAAAACAGTTCAAATAGGAACTAAATCATAAATGTTTTGCATAAATACACAAAGAGAGACTTATATTATATGAGCTTTGTATACAGTTGAAATCAGAATTATTCCCCCCCCCTGTGAATTTTTGTTTTTGTTTTTCAAATATTTCCCAAATGATGTTTAACAGAGCAAGAATTTTTTCACAGTATTTCCTATAGTATTTTTTCTTCCGGAGAAAGACGCAATAAAATCAGTTTTTAATTTTTTAAACCCATTTTAAGGTCAATATTATTAGCCCCCTTAAGCAATCTTTGTTTTGAATTGTCTACAGAACAAACCACTGTTATTGACTTTACTCTTCTATGCAGAAGTGCGCTCGTTTTTGCGATTGTTTAGGAACTTCAGATTCAGTTGCCTATGGGAGAAATGACTAGGAATAATAAACTACTTGCTCTACAAACAAGTGCGTTCATGACTATACAGACAAAGCACAATGATATAATAGGAAAATATCGATTTGCAACATCAAGCAGCAAAACGAGCTGTTCTAAAAATGAATGGAAGTGAATGAGACCGGAAGTCTCGAACCAAAATGATTCAAATGGATGCGCCCGCTCGTAGGCGGAGAATACGGTGAATACAATGACTTACCTAATTAACCTAGTTAAGCCTTTAAATGTCACTTTAAGCTGAATACTAGTATCTTGAAAAATATGTCGTCAAATATTATGTGCTGTCATCATGGCAAAGAGAAAAGAAATCAGTTATTAGAAATGAGTTATTAAAACTATTATGTTTAGAAATGTGCTGAAAAAATCTTCTCTCCGTTAAACAGAAATTTTTTATAATAATTCTAATAATTCTGACTTTAACTGTATATGGCGGTGTATTTGGGAATGGACATTGGTGTAGATCAATATAATAACAGCACCCTGTACCTCCTGTACTTTGGGACACTGATGGTTCCAGCCACAGATCTGGTCATTACTAGCGAAAGCGTTCATGGACATCAGGCACATCGTCACGGCAACTGTTCCCACGATCACCTCCCATGGATGAGAGGCGACTAACAGGCCGTGAAGCCTGAAGAGACGCGACAGCATCATCATCATCATCACGCTCTTCAGTGGGTCACCTGACAATAGAACAAATCAAAACTCATCTCTGCTGCTGTCTGTACATGGACAATAGATAAGAATTATTTCAATTCAACTATTTCATTGTTCTTTGTCACATTGAGTTAAACATGGTTTTATATGGAGACTTTTCACATTGTCGTGTTTCTCAGCAGCAGAAGTCGTCATAGTTGGTGAACTCTGAGCGCAGTGAATGGGAGAGTACAACAAATCATTATTCTACAATCCTATTTGCTGAAATAATAACAGAAAAACTCCAGGATGGTGTTATCAAGACTTTCAGAAAGAGGAAAACAATAGTGTGAGACTGATAACGGCAGCCAGAAGAGAGAATATCAGAATAATGTCAGATTTACTTTCCTGCCCCATTCACACTGCATTACAAACACCTCACACAAGCGGTAATTCATTTTTGGTAATGCAAAGATGATACAATACATACATAAATACATATAAAATGTTCATACGTTTTTTAAAAATCCAAATATTAAACACTTTCAAGGATTTAAGATGCTGATAACCATTAATTGCATCATAACAGTCTTGTAAAAAGGGTCCATTCTCACATTCAGACTTTTTCCTTAATAATATTCATTTCCTTCGGCTTAGTCCTTTACTTATCAGGGGTCACCACAGCAGAATGAACCGCCAATTATTCCGGCATATGTTTTACACAGCGGATTCCCATCCAGCCACAACCCAGTACTGGGAAACACCCATACACTCTCACATTCACACACTCATTCATTCACTACAGCCAATTTAGTTTCTTAAATTCACCTATAGCGCATGTGTTTGGACTGTGGGGGAAACCGGAGCACCCGGAGGAAACCCACGCCAACACGATGAGAACATGCAAACTCCACACAGAAATGCCAACTGACCCAGCCAGGACTTGAACCAGTGACCTTCTTGCTGTGAGGCGACAGTGCTAACCACTGAGCCACCGCGTTGCCCTCCTTAGTAATACAAGCTCAGAAAAGTATTCTTTGCAAGTTGCAAATAGTAAAATCATATTAGCAGCCAATGACTATCAAAGTACAAAACTGTTCACAGTCAATTATAGTGCTAATGTTGTCATACTTGCATGCAATTTCAGACCGAATATTCAAAGTAGCGTGGGAAACTATGTAGGGAGCATGTTCAAAAATGAACAAATGTGCATATATAAAACCAACTTGACCTCATTCTTTGTCAGTAACCTGCACTATTGTGTTTAGTAGTGGAAAACAACTAAAAATATCCTTAAAAACAAACTTTCGTACATAAAAAAAACATTTTTGGTAAATAAAATTTGTATTTAATTATTCAAATAAATATCTAAAATTTCGTTCCTTTAATTATAGTTTATTATTATTTAAATATTATGAATTTTTATCTGGATCAATAATCTGGCACTTTTCACAAATTCTTGTGTCTTGAGTGGATATAAATAAATTAAGTTACAGAAAATCAGTTTGCAACCAACAAGTAGTGGTATTATTTTATTGATTTGTATTTATATCATATTATATTTAAGTTAAATAAATATGTCTGTAAATTGAATTTTACTTTTAATAATTCCAATATGTTTGGTAGTGTCGTTGTGTTTAGCCTTTTGAAAACATTTACTCAAATTAAACCCAAAAAAAGACAGTAAACATCACTAATATTCGCTATTTATACACAAAACACATTCATACGAACAGTAATCTGTCATCATTTAAAGGGGCACAAACTCTGACACTGGTTAACTAGCATTAGCATGATGTAAAAAACAACAACAACAACTTTATATTACTTTACTTTTAAATCGTGATCGCGATCAACATAAACACACCACACTGCCTTAATAACACATACGAGAGAATAATTAGTTTTTTAAAAAGGATGTTGACAGCATGCTAAGCTAATGTAGCATAAGCTAAAGGAGTCACAGCTGTCATTGAGCCTCTCATTTAAAAACACAGCCGACAAATGTGCAAATGGATCATTATATTGATCAAACAAAGAAATAAATGAATGCGATTAAAGCCTTAACTATTAATTTGGCTAATATTTTAACATACCCTCATCTGTTCTCCTCCGATCAGTGTCCGTGTTACACGGTGACTGTACTGACGTAATCCGCCCTCAACGGGCTCGCGCATGTGACGTCACCGAAGACGATCGGGGTCATGTGTCGCCGAAAATCATCACGTGACTTTATTTTATTTCATTTGAATTATTGACTACAGTATATTTCTCTTATGTTTCAAACTTCAGAAGACTTTTTTTCGTTATTGATAGATGGTGAGGAAAAAAACCAGCGTAAATATTAGCTAATAACAAATATTTATTTAAATGTCAAATATATTAAAGAAATGAAACAGCAAAAGGACGCAACATTCTGATCAAATATAAAAAATACATGTTTTTAAAAATCTTTGAAGTAAAAGTTTAAGAAAGATCTAAAAGGATGAAGAAGAAGGAAGCGGACAGGTGTGACGGAAAAGACTTTCACTTTCACTCACCTGTTTTTGCGGGATATCCTGTTTAGGACCAAATTGCAGTCATTTTGGGGATTTATTTACAGTTGAATTCTGTTCCTTCATTTCATGTGTTGTTCATTCTCTGCAATATGTTGAGGAGACACCGAGGTCAGTAAAATGCACTTTGCTGAATATATTTGACTCTCTTGCATTGATGATTGATGATAGGCCTAGTTGTGTATTCTCAACTGTCGATCATAATAATCATCGTGTAGTAATTCACATTATGATTTTTAATACGACCAATGTAGTCTAAAGCTTTATTATTTT
>CAIGQV010018106.1:28257865-28272021 GCA_903798115.1 Danio jaintianensis
AACTACTGCTTAAAAATGTGTGGAGGCAGGTTTCATATTTTAATGAACTCTGACAACAGTGTCCATGAATTGTTTACAAAAACAGAGACCATGACACAAAGAAACAACTGCAAATTTTTCACAAATAATTTGGAGTGCTTCAGAAAAGCTGAATATTATTTTCAGGAGGAATTTAATGCCAAGTATGAGAAACTGAGAAGAGTACTGAAAGAAGATATTACTGAAGATCTAACACAGGAAATTAATTATATGAAAGAAGAGCATGCAAAGGAAGTGAGAGAATTAAATGAAGTCATTAAACATTTCAAAGCAAGTGAGGATCGATTAACTAAAGAGTTGAAGGATTGCAAAATAAGAGAAAAACAGACGAGAGATCAGTTTTGCACTGAAGAGAGGCTGCTAAGAGAAGAACTGATCATATGCAAAAAGAGAGCGAGTGGGTTAAAAGATGACAAAGAGACAAGTGGAGAAGCTCAAACACAATGAAAAACTGCAAGAAATAAAGGTTCAAAGAAAAAGAGCTGCGGGAGAGAGAGAAAGAACTGCATAAGAGAGAAAAGAAAGTGGTTGATAGAGAGAAAGAGCTGGAGGTCAGAGAGAGAAAACTGGCACACAGAGATGCTGAATCCAGTGAACGTCTTCAGACCACAGCACAAACTATCTCTGCTTGTAAGTATTATTATTTTCTTTTTGTGTGTTATCTGATTCAAGAATTTATTTATTTTTTCACAGTCAGGGCTGAGTGATTGATCAAACTGAAATCGCAAACACAATTAAGCAGCTTTCATTATCATGCACATCTTGTCAGAAAAGCACGGTTGTGTGTTCAGCAGTAAATCTCCTCCTAAAGGCAAGAAACTTTGAAACTCCAAATGCCAAAGAAGTAGTAGTCTTGCGTAGACAGAGCTCAGACTGACGGCTGAAGGTCTTGGAGTTTTGGCTGCTTTAAATGGTCAAGGACTGCCCATTATGTTATTTGACTGACAGGTTAACCAACCAATCACGTTTCGTTTTGTGCCACGCTATGTTTGTGGGTGTGGAATTGTTCTCAGAATAAAGCCGCGGTCACACTGGACTTTTCTCCCCATAGACTTCCATTCATACGCACGTGAATGCATCAGAGCGGAAACGCAAGCTCGTGCGACAAGTTTTGCAGTTGGCTGCATTGCAAAGTTCAAGCTTGGTAAACTCTGACCTGCGAAATCGCATCACGTGACTCCGTGAGACCAATCGAAGATCAAAATATGACCTCTTGGACAGAAATTTAAAATCTGGACCAATCGCTCACTTTTTAAAATGTCTAATAATCTTGTTTAATAATCTTTTCGCAGCGCCGTACAACAGAATTTCGCATGCTCAAATTCTAATGTATGCCAGAGTTTGAGCATGCATATCTAGACTGATTCTCTCCAAAGCACAATTACTTTTTAAAATATTAAATATCCTTCTAATAAAGCTCTACATTTAAAATTTAATTTTAAAATTTTACCACGTCATATAAAAACATAAACATTTGTTTGAGGACATAGAACACGTGCAGTTTTACGTGCAGTTTTTCCCAATCAGTTTATAAAGCAGCGCAGTGAAAGGTAGTTTCTGATGGTTTTGCTCACCCAAAAATGCTGTTTGTACGACTTGATTAATATCATAGTATCCAAATACTTTATAAATAATATTTCAAAGCTCCTCCGTTGTTTATTGTTTTTAGAAAATGTCTAAAATCTTTTTTTCAGATAGTCCTTTGTAAAATTAAAGTTCAAAATGGCTTAAAACGGTTTCATTTATTTGTATTGTATATACCTAAATTGTTATAGCTTTTGTTTGTTTTATATTAGTTTATTTATTTAATTCGTTTTATATTATATCCGATATTTGTAATTCTTTAAATGATTTCAGTAGCCTATAGCTTGTTTTATCTAGATCTATGACACTACAAAAGTGTACACGTAATTTGTAAAGTTTTATGTCTTTCTGTTGTATTCATATTTTGTATTATCCCCAAAACAAATAAAGAAAGAAAGAAGCTGCTCGCGGCAACGACAGAGCTGTGAAGTGAGCGCTCTTTCGCCCGGTCTCTCACATCTAAATGCACATGTTTCATGCACAAACACACCTTTTAAACTTGACAAAAACTCTCGACAACTGAAACTTACTGGCTGCTGTGTCTTTTAATATGGTGTAAAGATTATTATGCATTATTGAAACATCAAGAAGGACGCAGCAAAGAAATATCACTTATTAAATTAAAACTACTTTATTTATTATTTTAAATTTAAATTTAAAAGGGAAACATAAGGGCGATCTTTAGCAAAAGACCCCTAGCCTATAAGGTGTTTTATGGAATATCTTAAACTGACCAGTAGCTATGTTTTTTCTTTCCCTTATTTATTTATTTTTTGGCACATGTACTCGTGCGTGAGGGGAAAAAGTGTAATGACAGCGGCACACCATCTTGCAAACTCTGCCTTTGCATTCACTCCACCCAGAAACCCCAGCTGGCTCGTTTTGGCCCAAGGTATTCGGCGGGCCGAAAAAGGCCGGCCGCTGGCCCCGAGAAAGCCCCGCTTTGGCCCGATCAGGCCCCAGAAGTGACTATGGAAACGCGACTGGCCCTGGCTCGCACTGGCTCGCTCGCTTTAGGCGCGACAGTGGAAACGTGGCTGTTAAAAGATTGCATGTTCTCTCCGTGTTGGCGTGGGTTTCCTCCGGGTGCTCCGGTTTCCCCCACAGTCCAAACACATGCGCTATAGGTGAACTGAATAAACTAAATTGGCCGTAGTGTATGAGTGTGTGTGTGTGTGTGTGAATGAGTGTGTATGGGTGTTTTCCAGTACTGGGTTGCAGCTGGAAGGGCATCGGCTGTGTAAAACATATGCTGGAATAGTTGGCGGTTCATTCCGCTGTGGCAACCTCTGAAATAGAGACTAAGCTGAAGGAAAATGAATGAATGAATAATAAACACTGTCACCAATATAAACATCGCAGCTTTTTTATCCACTCAGACTTGTTTCCAGGTGGGCTGACAAAGATTGCTGCACACTCAACTCCCAGAAATCCTGTAAATTTAGTATTAGTGTTTCCAGAAAAGTGTGCCGTGTGCATTAGACATGTAGCCTAAAAGAAGAAGAAGAAACCCAGACTAAAGAAGAAGAAACCCAGATATCCCCATAGCGTTGCATTATAAACAGTAGATTAAACTGCTTTCATTAATTTTGCTAATAAATTTGACTAATAAACACACAACTACTGAATCATCTCAGAACGATTCATTTCAAACAACTGAATGAAGCCATGAAGTGAGTTTGGAGTGAAAACGTTATTATCTTGTAATTTCATGTACAGAATTTACTACACAGAGTTGTAGTTTATTGAGAAGATACACAAACTGCTATTTTCACATATGAGTGATAATCTCTATGTCATTATCAACCGATTAAATCTAATTCAAGTTTAAAACCAATTCTTGCATAACTTATGAGTGAACTATGACTCTGTGTAGTAAGTGATGCTTCATCTTAAAGTACATGCTGGAGGTTTACTTTCAAAATGTGCATGAAAATGATCTTCGATTAATCTCCCATCCCTATAACTTGAGTTAAAATCACAAAAAGATGCTCAAGGATATTTTTTTCTTCTTCAATAGTATCTAGAGACAAAGGAAGACTTCATGATGAAGGTGAAGGAGATCTGAAAAGCAGTGAACATTCTCAAGATTCCCCTGAGATCCAGAAAACTGTAAGGCGAAACAGCAAGCAATTAGAACCACCCGAAAGTAAGTTTCCCCTTCATATGGGAACTTCAACGTGTGTCTGGTAACAGACTATGGGAGTATGCCAGACAACCAATCACTCTGAAGATTAAGAAAACGGGCCGATGAATGCCAAATGAATTGGCGGAGCTCAGCTCCACAGCTGATACTGATTAGTCATTAGCGCCTATATCAGTGGGCGTGAGCCTCTAGAATTTAGCTTCAGAGCCTCTTATGAGACTGAAGACACTCTATCTGCCAACCTGATTTCAACACTGAAACCAGTTTACTCACCAGTGCGGGTGATGACGCGACAGCGGCGGTCGATCTGGGCTTTCCTGTTCCCTGGGCGTTTCGCTGGTGTGCACAAAAGAGCAGTTTCCATTAAAAGAGCAGATTCCCTAAGAGAGCAACACAGTCAATCAACACGTCTTTGTCAAGACGCTGTTCTGACTGTGCGTTTCTGGATGGGGTGGTTCCTATCTCCGGATGATGGCATGGGTATCGCATCACAGGTCTGGGGGTCCAGCATGTCGATGCTGTGTTTGCGGACAGCTCATGCTCTCACTGTGAGGGCATGGCTGTTGCACAGCTGAGATCGCGGCTTCCAAGCCACCCCCGTTGCTCCCCGTGAAAGCGGTTAGCACGCAGGCAGATCTGAGGATTACAGTGGGGGTTTATCAGTCCCCTACGGGCCCGCGGACCCCCCACTCCTCCACAGCGCGCTCCATCCAAGCTTTGAGTGGTTGTGCGGTTCATCCCCCGGGACGCCCGCGCATCCGCTTGATGACACCGGAGATCAGACGCCCATCGCGACATTGGAGGGCGAGCTGTCATGCTCAGATGCGTGGTCACGGTTCTCGAATCAGACATGATGGCTGCACTTCCTGGGCTGCTTCGGCGGTGTGGCTGGAGATGGCTTGTCCCCCAGTCTCACTGCCGGACCGACTAGAGGGTGTGACGTGTGAGCTGATGTAAGATGAATCTTCCAGCTCCCGTCCCCTTCTTCCCAGGGGCGCACAGCGAGCACATGCTGGCATAGAGGGCGTTTTTCTCCGCCCGGTCCTTCCCTGATGGCGAGGCGGCCAGTGGGTACGAAGCTATTCCTCAGGTGATGGGTGCCGCCACCTGGATGGGTAAGCTGAGACCCCCGTCCAAGGCGGGTGGGTTATCTGTGTCTCTTACAGCCAGAGCCCACACCGCTGTGGGCCATGCCGCTTCTGCCCTGCACCACGGCCACCTGGCTGTGCTGCACAGGGGCGGTTCTTCCCCAGGCTTATGCGTAAGCACCGCACGGTGGTCGGCTATGCTCTCATGACTTTCAAGTCGGCCGCCCGTGCCCTGACGATGGCCACACAGTGGTCCGGAAATGCCACCCTTGGCTTACCCTGGCAGATATGCGCCGCGCCGACAAAGTACGCTTTCTTGGTGTGCCCATATCCCAGGCAGGCCTACTCGGCGACACCGTCGGGGACCTCGGTGGTGAGAGATCAGCCATGCGCAATGGAGTAGGTCATCTCCTGGTGGGCTTGGAAAACTGCTCCCCCACCGGACCCGTCCGCGCTGGCTGTTCCTTGCCAAGAGTGCTCTTCCTGCGGCTCCAAAATGCTCCGCCGTCACAGCAAGTTCCACTGGCTAGTGAACACGCCGAGCCCCCCCCGCAGGACCGCGGACCGGACCGCGAAGCGAACCTAAGGCGGGCCACATGGAGAGGAGGAGAATCGTTCTTTCCCCGGTGGAGGGCCGGGGCTCCCCCCGGGCGAATTAATGTAGCGATCCGAAAAAGAGCGGTCTTTCCTCCCTCTGGGTGTGGAAGCCCAATTGCTGTCAGCATGGGACGCGCTGCCTCCCGAGTTCACGGGTGTGTATTTAAGTGGTCATCGCTATGCCACCCCTGTCTTGCGTGAGAAGATTGTTATCCTCCTGGCGAAGGATACAATCGAGCCAGTCCCTCCAGACGAGATGAAGAGTGGGTTTACGCCCCCACTTCATCGTACCCAGAGAGCGGTGGGTTATACCAATCCTATCTGCGCGTTTTGATCTGTCATCTGTTCAAGATGCCGATCAACATGCTCATGCAGAAACGCATCCCCCAGTGCGTCCGTCCGTAGGATTGGTTGCAGCTATAGACCTGAAGGACACTCACTCCATATCTCGCTCTCTCCCTCCTTTATAACCGTGTTTTTACCGGTGTGCGACGGGGGTCAAGCATGGCAATAAATGGTCCTCCCCTTCTGGCTCTCCCTGTTCCATGCGTGGAGGATGCCCTGTGCCTCTTCGGCGCACGCGCATAGGCATTTTTAATTATTCATTGACTGGGTTATATTTGTTTTCAGATCTTTGAACTTGTCGATTATGCATAGGGACCTGGTGCTCCGGCACATCGGCCAGTTGGCGTTTCGGGTCAGCCGAGAATGAGCAAGCTCTCCCCCGGGCAGAGCTTCTCTCATCTCGGGTTGGAGCTGGACCCGGTCTCTATCACGGTGTCCTTTTAGCGCGCCGGGCTAGTGCTGCCCTATCCGTTTAATTTGGCAGTTATAATGGTCTCACTGAAGTTTTTCAGAGGCTCCTGGGGCATATGATATTTGTAGCCGCTATCACGCTGCTCAATTGTTCATATGAGACCACTTCAGTGCTGGCTTTGCGAACGGGTCCCCAGATGGGCATGGCGCGCGGAGACGCACCAGGTGTCCATCACCACGCTGTGTCTCCACACCTTCACTCCCTGGATGGACCTTGCCCTCTACGGGCCTGGGTGCCCTTAGAACAAGTGTCCAGTCATGCTGTCATTCTGACAGATGCTTCCGGTACGGGCTGGTGGGCTGTGTGTATCAAGCATGCAGCTGCAGATTCGTAAATCAGACTTCGGTTGCATTGGCATTTTAATTGCCTGGAGTTGTCTGCAGTGTTTCTCGCTCTCCGCCGGTCCCGGGAGGAGACACACGTGTTGGTTAGGACGGCCAGCACGGCTGCGATAGCGCACATCATCCGTTGGGTGATGTGCGCTACCGCCGGATGTCTCAGCTCGCTCGCCATCTTCTCCACTGGAGTCATGCAGCTTAATAGCTGCGCGCCATTCATATCCCGTACAAGCTCTTCGTGCCAGCTTACACACTCTCACGACAGTTACGTTTCCGGGAGAATAGAGACTCCCACCTGGCATGGTCCAGCTGTTATGGGCACGCTTCAGAGAAGCCTAGGTTATCTTGCTGCTTCTCCCGAGCGGCCCTTGGCTAGCTGCTTTCCCTGCTCTGCACGAATGCGCTGGCTCTCAGCTGGCCCCAGGTTTACGCAATATGCATTTTTCCCCAGTGAGTCTGCACGCACAGACTTTGTGCAAGGTCGGGGAGACGAGGAGCGGGTCTCACTCGTTGCGCCTCCTTGGCCCAACCGGACCCGAGTTTCCAGACTCACACTCCTTGTTCCAAAGCTCCAGCGTTCTGGAACCCTCATGAGGGTTTCTAGACAGAGCGCGGTGACCTATCAGTAGATGGTTAACATCGTCACTCAGGCTAGAGCACCCTGTATAGGCAAGCCTATGTCCTGTAGTGGAATCTATTCCCTGTGTGGAGCTCTTCTCTCTGAGAAGAACCCCAGACATGCCAGATTAGTGTGGTGTTTTCTAGCTGGAGCGCAGGCTGTCACTCTCCACACTGAAGGTTTGGCGTGCTGCCATCCCCGCTCTCTGTGAGGCGGCGAATGGTAGCGCGCTGGGAAAGCATAACCTCATCAGCCGGTTCCTCAGAGGCGCGTGGCGCGAGATGGTTAATTCCATCTAAACCCACCCCCCCTCTCTCTCTTGCCCTCTCGGGATCTCTCTAGCCCCAGCGGTTATGGTTAGGTCCGTTGAGCCACTCAACTCAGTATCTATAAGTTTTCTGTCCATGAAGGCAGCTCTGCTGGTCGCATTGGTATCATTCAGGAGGGTTAGGATTCCGTTGGCATTTTTCGGTCAGTGAATCGTGCCAGGAATTCGGACCGGCTTACTCTAACGTTTACCTGAGACCCCGGTTCAGCTTGTGCCAAGGTTCCTACCACCCCTTTTAATATTAAAGTGGTAGTGAGCCTGCAAGTGCTGTCTGTGGAGGAGGCAGACCCAGCCCTTTTATTGCTATGTCAGCGCACTGCGCTTAATGTGACACGTAGAGCATATGTCTTTAAGCAGCTCTTTTCTGTTATGATCGGCAGAAGGGAAGTGCCGTATCAAAGCAGAGGTTGGTCCATTTTATAGTTTATGCCATCGCCCTCGCTTCATGTGCCAGGGCGAGCTGTGTACCCCGGGAGAGAGAGCACACAAAAAAAAGGTGCCTCCTTTTCGGCGTGATTACGCAGCGCCTCTTAACAGATTATTTAGAGCTGCGGGCTGGGTGACACCTAACACATTCACGAGATTTTATAATCCTCGAGTGGAGTTGGTTTCCTCCCTATGATTGGGTTACTCCGGTCAATCGGGACGAAATTAAGCTCAGTGTCAAAAACGCGTGCTGCGCCATGCTTCCTAACCCGAAGATACGTGCGCTTTTTCTATTCTGCTAGTAAGTTTCCCGCTTGGTGAACCCTAGAGAATTCCTCCGAGGCCCCCAGCACCCGACTCAGCGGAGAAGCCGGGTGCCTGGCTCAGTGTGATGTCTGGTATGCCCACTCTTGGTCTACCCACATGCTGAGGCTCAGTGCCAGCTATGCGCGGTCCCCGATGGCGATCCCATATGCTTATTTCAGCCACAGAGTGTTCCCCCTGACCTGGCGGACCCGTGTCTTCCCTACCCGCTAACCAGCTTATCATATGTAGCACTTCTCCATAGGGCTAGTCCATATGTTCTTATTGCCATCAAGTCCCCTCTTGGGTAGCAGGTGGTCTCCGCAGCGTCCTCCCCCTTCGGGGATTGGCACGCTTTCCCAACGTACTGTCGTATTTCTAAAATCCCTAGACTATATTAGCTAGGTAAAAGCACATTTACGACCCTCGATCTAAAATTCTAATTATTCCCATGTAGTGGGAATTTTTTGGGCCTAGGGTTTGTTGGAAGAGTCTGCACGCACAGACTTTGTGCAAGGTCGGGGAGACGAGGAGCGGGTCTCGCTCGTTGCGCCTCCTTGGCCCAACCGGACCCGAGTTTTCTGACTCACACTCCTTGTTCCAAAGCCTCAGCGTTCTGGAACCCTCATGAGGGTTTCTAGACAGAGCGCGGTGACCTATCAGTAGATGGTTAACATCGTCACTCAGGCTAGAGCACCCTGTATAGGCAAGCCTATGTCCTGTAGTGGAGTCTATTCCCTGTGTGGAGCTCTTCTCTCTGAGAAGAACCCCAGACATGCCAGATTAGTGTTGTGTTTTCTAGCTGGAGCGCAGGCTGTCACTCTCCACACTGAAGGTTTGGCGTGCTGCCATCCCCGCTCTCTATGAGGCGGCGAATGGTAGCGCGCTGGGAAAGCATAACCTCATCATGGTTAATTCCATCTAAACCTACCCCCCCTCTCTCTCTTGCCCTCTCGGGATCTCTCTAGCCCCAGCGGTTATGGTTAGGTCCGTTGAGCCACTCAACTCAGTATCTATAAGTTTTCTGTCCATGAAGGCAGCTCTGCTGGTCGCATTGGTATCATTCAGGAGGGTTAGGATTCCGGTGGCATTTTTCACTGTATACGGACGTAACCAGAATGTTCACCTTCATATGGGAACTTCAACGTGTGTCTGGTAACAGACTATGGGAGAGTGTATGGAAAACGCTACAGCAGCTAAGTGACTGATATTTTTTGAGGTCAATAGGATTTTTGATTTATGCCACACTCTTTCTGCAGACCCAGTGATTCTAGCATGGGAGACCGGTGCTCAGAGGAGACTAAAGCTCGCAGCCTCTATTGTCTATTGTCACTAGTGCAGGGGTGGAGGGTTGATGTTCTGCAGACTTTAGCTCCAAGTTGCCTCTCAACACACCTGACTGGAAGCTTCTAGTATGACTAGTAATGCCGTGGTCACACTAGAGTTTAAGCATGTGAAATTCTGTCATACAGCGCTGCGAAAAGGGGCAGGATTAAACAAGATGATTAGACATTAAAAAAAGTGAGCTATTGGTCCATATTTAAAATTTCTGTACAGAGAGGTCATCTTTTGATCATCGATTGGTGTCACACCGTCAATTGATGCGATTTCACAGGTCAGAGTTCACCAAGCTTAAACTTTGCAACGCAGCGATCTGCAAAATTTGTTGCACAAGCTTGCGTTTCCAGTCTATAATATTCGCATGCGTATGAATGGAAGTCTATAGGGTGAAAGGGCAGTGTGACTGTGGCTTAAGAGCTTGATTAGCTCATTCAGGAGTGTCTAATTTGGGTTGGAGATAAACTCTGCAGGACAGTGGCCCTACAGCACTGTGAGCATCCAGCAGCACTAGAGCATCTCTTAAGATCAGGGGAGTGAGGTTTAACCTGCATAATCTTTGTTCAAATTTATTGGTGATTCTAAATATAAAATTGAATCATAAGCTTGGTAAACAGTTTTGGAAAATCTTATGTTTCCCCATTCAAAGAGATAGGAGCTGCACATGCATGTGTGAGAGACATTTCAAAGATGGCCGACGAGTCAAATTACTTTCCAACATTTTTTCCCACCATCTAAAATATATCTTATACTACTGTAGTTACATCTACTGTATATTCAGTTAACTTTTCCCTAAAAAATTCCTTCTCCTTATTGTCTGAAAGTGATCAAAGACTGCCGCATGATCTGTGAATAGACTGTGGTTGTCTCGAGATGAGTAAAACTAATCTAAAAGTTTTACCAACATACTAATATTGTACAGTCGTGGCCAAAAGTTTTGAGAATGACATAAATATTGGAAGTTGGAAAAGTTGCTGCTTAAGTTTTTATAATAGCAATTTGCATATGCTCCAGAATGTTATGAAGAGTGATCAGATGAATTGTATAGTCCTTCTCTTGCCATGAAAATTAACTTAATCCTGAAAAAAACTTTCCACTGCATTTGATTGCTGTCATTAAAGGACCTGCTGAGATCATTTCAGTAATCGTCTTGTTAACTCAGGTGAGAATGTTGACGAGCACAAGGCTGGAGATCATTATGTCAGGCTGATTGGGTTAGAATGGCAGACTTGACATGTTAAAAGGAGGGTGATGCTTGAAATCATTGTTCTTCCATTGTTAACCATGGTGACCTGCAAAGAAACGCGTGCAGCCATCATTGCGTTGCATAAAAATGGCTTCACAGGCAAGGATATTGTGGTTACTAAGATTGCACCTAAATCAACAATTTATAGGATCATCAAGAACTTCAAGGAAAGAGGTTCAATTCTTGTTAAGAAGGCTTCAGGGCGTCCAAGAAAGTCCAGCAAGCACCAGGATCGTCTCCTAAAGAGAATTCAGCTGCAGGATCGGAGTGCCACCAGTGCAGAGCTTGCTCAGGAATGGCAGCAGGCAGGTGTGAGCGCATCTGCACGCACAGTGAGGCAAAGACTTTTGGAAGATGGCCTGGTGTCAAGAAGGGCAGCAAAGAAGCCACTTCTCTCCAAAAAAAAACATCAGGGACAGATTGATCTTCTGCAAAAAGTATGGCGAATGGACTGCTGAGGACTGGGGCAAAGTCATACTCTCCGATGAAGCCCCTTTCCGATTGTTTGGGGCATCTGGAAAAAGGCTTGTCCGGAGAAGAAAAGGTGAGCGCTACCATCAGTCCTGTCATGCCAACAGTAAAGCATCCTGAGACCATTCATGTGTGGGGTTGCTTCTCATCCAAGGAAGTGGGCTCACCCACAATTTTGCCCAAAAACAGAGCCATGAATAAAGAATGGTACCAAAACACCCTCCAACAGCAACTTCTTCCAACAATCCAACAACAGTTTGGTGAAGAACAATGCATTTTCCAGCACGATGGAGCACTGTGCCATAAGGCAAAAGTGATATCTAAGTGGCTCGGGGACCAAAACGTTGAAATTTTGGGTCCATGGCCTCCCCAGATCTTAATCCCATTGAGAACTTGTGGTCAATCCTCAAGAGGCGGGTGGACAAACAAAAACCCATTAATTCTGACAAACTCCAAGAAGTGATTATGAAAGAATGGGTTGCTATCAGTCAGGATTTGGCCCAGAAGTTGATTGAGAGCATGCCTAGTCGAATTGCAGAGGTCCTGAAAAAGAAGGGCCAACACTGCAAACACTGACTCTTTGCATAAATGTCATGTAATTGTCAATAAAAGCCTTTGAAACGTATGAAGTGCTTGTAATTATATTTCAGTACATCACAGAAACAACTGAAACAAAGATCTAAAAGCAGTTTATCAGCAAACTTTTTGAAAACTAATATTTGTGTCATTCTCAAAACTTTTGGCCACGACTGTACACACAGATCTGTCCAAACAGCTTACTAAAGTTGATTTTCATCATAGGTGCCCTTTAATACCTGGATGGGAGATCACATGGGAAAACTAGGTCACTGCTGGAAGCAGTGCTAGTGAGGCCAGCAAGGGGTGATCCCTGTGTGTGTGGGTCCTAATCCCCCTGTATAGTGACAGGGGTTCTATACTGTCAGTGAGCACCATCCTTCGGGTGAGATGTTAAACGAGGTCCTGACTCTCTGTGGTCATGTGGGTGTGTCCCCAGCAATCTGGTCAAATTTGCTTGCTATGTTAAAAATAGTAATCAGCACTATATTCACATTTAAATACTAAGTAATGACATAAAAATACATTTTAAAGTATTGGTTCCCAACACAGTTAATACAACTGATATTCTTAAAAAAAAAATATATATATATATATATTACATCTAAAAAAACAATCGACCTGTCTTTCTGTCTCTTTTATTAGTGTGAGCAGAAACCTCGAGGTGCTCCCTGGACTGTGCATCCACTGAAGTGAGGGTTTTTTTTCGGATTTCCAGCAAGAGTATGAAAAACTCATTAATGAATTCATCATCTGATTCATTTTTGAAGAGTCTTTGCAGTGTTTTTTGATAGTGGATTACTTTGTCAAGATGTTTTTAAATAACCAAATTTTTCAGTACAGAATACCATGTATCATTGGCAAGGAAGGGCCAGGATCAGATTGTCCACCCAAACAAATACAACACAAAATTTATGGTCAAAATTAAAGCCCTGGTATACTTAATTTAGCAGGGCTGAGTTCAGTCCCCACAAAACATTGCAAAATGCTTTTAACCCTTTAAAACGTTCAAATCGACTCCCCTTTGGTTATGTTTGGGGCTGTTTTTGCCCCATTGACTTCCATTATAATGATATTGTTTTGATTGCAAAGTCATGACAGCATATTATCATGCATTCTTGATTGTTGCTGGTTTTCCCTGTTGGGAAGAAGTAAATTGAGTATTTTTTACTGTTTATCATCAGTTTGCAGCATTAAGCTTTTAGATAGGCCTGTGGAAAAAATGACCTTATTATTTTTGTTGTGAGTATTAGGCTGATTATTGTCATTATGATCACTGTTGTTGTAATATTAAACATTATATAATCAGAGTGTACAAAAGTTTATGAAAGTGTTACTCCACAATACACTAGTAAAATACACAAATACCTGTATTCTTTTGTTTTTGTTTTATTAATCAGTGTCTAGCACACCTTTCTAAGGAAAACAAACCGTTTTTTATGACTGAAATCCAATGGAAGGGAATGCCAATAAGTCTCAAGCCAATATGGTTACAATGCCTGTGCCTGCTACTATGTGAAAGAATAAGGAAAGAATACTTGTGCTCTTATTATTTAAGTTATTTTACTTTTAATGTTAACACATGTACAAACAAAACACTTGCTCTTTACACTTGAAAACATATCCCGTATCCCATCTTAAATGTGCTACAGGTAAATTGTAGAAGGGATACAGCTGTGTTTTTTCATTAGGGGTAGATTTAGGGTTGGGGTAGGTGTAGAGGTTAGAAAAACACAATTTAATTGGTAATTTAATAAATAAGAAGAACTATTCAAACAAATTTGGAACCCAGGCTCATTCTGAAAACATACCCCTATATACATTTCTGGAGAGCGCAAAATACGTCTCACGAGATATTTTTTTTGCAGTTTGTTTTAAAGACGAAATGCAGCCATACGTACCTCTGGCTTCATAATTCGCGATGTCCAGAAATGTATATAGGGCTACTTTTTTTAGAATGAGCCTATGTTGCAAATTTGGCATGCTCAAAGTCTAGTGTGACCATGACTTAAAAATGATCTGAAGAGATTTTGTCCTAGATTAAAAAAAAAGATTAAATAATGATTTAATATTGATGATATTATTATTGTTGTGTATCGTGTGAATGTACTATTTATTCATATGCAGTTGGCAAAAACATTACATAAATAAAGACATTTTTGACAACATTTACTGAAATAAGAGCTGCTGTTTTGTGTGTGTGTGTGTGTGTGTGTGTGTGTGTGTGTGTGTGTGTGTGT
>CAIGQV010018106.1:28272031-28292401 GCA_903798115.1 Danio jaintianensis
TGTGTGTGTGTGTGTGTGTGTGTGTGTGTGTGTGTGTGTGTGTGTGTGTTTTTAATGTGTTTTGCAGTTTGAAGATCCCGCGAATTTTAATT
The DNA here is from genome assembly GCA_903798115.1 of Danio jaintianensis. Classification (NCBI taxonomy): domain Eukaryota; kingdom Metazoa; phylum Chordata; class Actinopteri; order Cypriniformes; family Danionidae; genus Danio; species Danio jaintianensis. The sequence continues at coordinate 28,272,124 of CAIGQV010018106.1, forward strand.
GAAGCTTTGTATTATTCATCCGCTGTTTGAAAGTGACGTAAGCCAATTGTCCCAAACATTAAATTTCAGCTCTGTAATATTAACTTTCTTCAGACGCAATACAGAGCTGAGAGAAGTCTGCTTATCATTCTGTGGTTTCACTTCCTGCTGTGTTGACTTTTCATGATCATTGTATTTTCGGTTAACAGCTCTACAGTACATCTGCACACAGTTACGTAAGATGCAGGTTTTCTGTCTGAATTAATCACGAATCAGATTTCAGTTTTCTTTTTCTGGAGTATATTTTATTATTGCGTTTAGTTTTAAGGTTATGATGAGCTGAGAGTCTGAGAGAAACAAGATGGCACTGTGTCAACTGTGGCAAGGTAACACTTTCCAAATGATCAGACATTATGCAATATTTCTTAATGTCTAAACGTTGAAGGTTAATGATTGTATTTACAAAACGGCTTTCCTGTAAATGAGTTACTATGATATACTTCTCTGCTCAGATCAAACATGCACTCTTTTTGTGATGTTTTTAACCATGTTTACTGTACAGTATGTGGTCAGACATGTGTTGTATTTTTTTTAGTGCAAAGTGAGGATTCAGATTCACAAAGTAAGTAAAATGAGCCAAAATCACACTATTTTTTTTTTTAATCAGAATTTGTAATAAACACTTTTATTTTTGTCTTATTTTCTTCTGTTTAGTCCCACTCCTTAGTGAAGGTAAGCATTTTGTTATGTCAAGTTTTTTTATTTAGCCATTTTCTGAGTAAACAAATCGTAATATTTATTATATGGTAAATGGATTTGGTTCTCGTTCATGATGAGTAATGACTTCTTTTTCCAGCAGAACATGAAGACACACAACGATGTAAGTAGTATTTCAGATTTATCTTTAACACTGTACACTACAATAATTTTCCCCATTCAATCCTAAAAAACTGTCACAAAACAATCAATGAAAAAAACAACAAATTAAATAAGCAGTTTTTGCATGTTTTGTGTTTTTTATGCTTTTGAATTGCATTATTGGCCCTTGATCTCTCCTCCAAGATCTTTGATGTTTAAAAGCAAAAAAAGACTTCTATTTACTATCTGAAGTATAATTTGTCTGGGTTGGTATTGTAAATTATGGGGCATTATTTCATTTCATTTAATTTTCCTTCGGCTTAATGAACCACCAACTGTTCCAGCATATGTTTTACACACCGGATGCCCTTCCAGCTGCAACCCAGTACTGGGAAACACCCATACACACTCATTCACACACACTCATACACTACAGCCAATTTAGTTAATCAATTCACCTGTACCGCATGTGTTTGGACTGTGGGGGAAACCGGAGCACCCGGAGGAAACCCACGCCAACATGGGGAAAACATGCAAACTCCACACAGAAATGCCAACTGACCCAGCCAGGACTCGAAACAGCAACCTTCTTGCTGTGAGGCAACAGTGCTAACCACTGAGCCACCGTGCCGCCCCTATGTTCATTATTTCATTCATTCATTTTCTTTTCGGCTTAGTCCCTTTATTAATCAGGGGTCGCCACAGCGGAATGAACCGCCAACTTATCCAGCACATGTTTTACGCAGATCCACTCCTCAACCCCCCCAGCCCACCCAGAAAAATACCCGCCCCACCCCCAGTGGTCCCAAAGTCCATGCCATCCCATAAATAGCATTGCAATCAAGACAAATAACTAACAAAAAAATATATATACATATAAACATAACATACACATATCTTAAACACAAACATAATAAATACACAGTCTAATTACAGTCTATAATATTATAGAATATAATACACATATACATACATGGAATCCGTTTTCCAGTTGGTGTTTTCGCAGGCGATTGCGCAGGTTTCTTGTTTGGGTTCATCTTGTTGAAAGTTATATAGAATGTTCAGTTTACACGAATTAAGTGAAGTTTATTCATAAACTAATTTCGAGAGGAGCATGTGTTTATGATTGATAGCAGCTGGTCCCGCATTAGCTAATGCATGATCCACCAATCAGATGATTCCTAATCACTATAAATAGCCAGAGTATCTTACCTTAGCCATCTTCGTCTTGAAGAACGTACAAAACGTCACGTGATCTCCATTAATTAACATTTTGATTCTTTTTATAGTGATTCTGAATCAATTCTCAAAAGATTGCAATGGTGCAGGCATGCATGGTTGTGAGTTAGACACAGAAAAATAATAAGCGTTGACATGCACATATACTGACAAATTCACTTAATTTGGACAAAGATGGACAAACGTAAACCATTTCATAAAAATGTCCGGTGTCTGCTGTTGAAATTTATGCCACGCCACAAAACGAAAGCTTGATGAGACTTGGACTGTGAATTATAGACGTGGTCTGTGAATTAGACTTCGACTGTGAATTAAATTTTTTCAATTCAATTCATATTTATTAATATAGGTCTTTTACAATGTAGATAGTGTCAAAGCCGCTCAATAGAAAAGAGAATAAACGCCATAATAATTCAGATTGTGGGACATTCCAGCAATTCAGGCAGGCAGGAGAGTAGTGTAGAATGCTAGTGTAGTTCTAGTTCAGTTGAAACTGGCTCAGTTCAGTTTAGTATAAATGTCACTGTTCAGTTTAGTTCATATCAGTGTAATGTAAATGTCACTGCCAAAACTATGACGAGCAACTCCACCAGTCCAAGCTCCACTAGTCCCAAACTAAGCAAGCCAGAGGCAACAAGGAACCAAAAGTACAATTGTCAGGAGAAAAAACTTGAGAGAAATCAGGCTCAGCTATGTACTACCAGTTCTCAGTCCAAAAGTCCTGGGTAGAGCTGCAGAATGAAAGTGAAAGTGTTGCAAGTAAATAAATCATTGTGTACTACTGTGTTTTAAAGGGGACCTATTATGCCCCTTTTTACAAGATGGAAAATTAGTCTCTGATGTCCCTAGAGTGTGTGTGTGTGTGTGTGTGAAGTTTCAGCCCAAAATAGCACACAAATAATGTTTTATAACTCTCTGAAACTGAAACCCTTTTAGGCTTTGTTCTTAATAGTGGTGTTTTGGTGACTGTTGCTTTAAATTCAAATGAGATTGTGCTCTTTTCAAAAGAGGGCGGAGCTACAAATGCCTGTGTGTCAGCATAGTGGCAGATTCAAAACTCTAATGGCAGATGGCTGCTTCTCACTCAGGGCTGTTTATGCTAATGAGGGAGAGATGGTCACTAGTGGGCGGGGCTTTCCCCCTCTGATGACACGTACAAAGGGAGAATGTCAATCATAGTGTTTCTGAAGTCTGTTTTCATCAAGTGTTATTATAAAAATTTGAATTAATGAATTTTTGCCATAAAAAGCTGCTTATATTTACACACTGCTGCCACACAACTGTGTTTAAACCCCTTATAAATGTAATTTTTGCATAATAGGTCCCCTTTAAAGCTATAGTTCTCTGTGGCTCTGAACTAAAAGCAATTCTAATATAATTTCCAAATATAAATATTTTTGCTTTGTTAAAAGGATATAACTAAAAAAAACATTAAAATTAAGAGCTACATTCAGAGCTTATTCATGCTGAATATAAATTTGTTAATAAAATGTAAAAGAAAATGTCTCAAGAGCTCTGAGCTCGGAGATAATTGAGCCCAGGGCTCCCGCCTGGTCATTTACTATATAAGGGGGTCCGAGATCAGGCAGGTCTCGAGAGCTCCCCCTGGTACAGGAGGAAAAGAAGGAGATGGGGTGGATGGGGGGATTCTTGAAAAAAGGAAGATAAGGGAAGTAAGACAAAATGGGCTATTTATTGTAGGCTTGGATTCATCTGATTGGTTTATCGATGATTGTTGATGAAAGACCAGCTGCGATCAATCATAGCACGTGATCCTCTCAAAATTAGTTCATAAAACTTCACTAAAAGCAATTAGTAGATTTTTCTTTAAAATAAAAACTTGTTGCCTTAAAATGATTAAGTCAATTAACAATGTGTATAATTGTAAAAATTAAGTTAAATCAATTTAGTTCTAAGTTACAATGTGTTAGCTTGCTTTTTTAGGTAAAGTCAACTTGGTGCTTTTAAGGCGACTGTATTATTCACTTTTTTAAAGCAAAGCAACTAATCACTTTTAACCGCGTAGATTTCAGTCATAAACAAAAGCATAAAAACTCCAATTCTGCTTAAAATATAAAGTTTGAAAGATGCATTTGCACAGCTGAAGAAATAGGAAAAATGTAGGTCAAGAATTGTTTTGGAATTGAATCATGACTCCTAGAACTATTTGATCAATCCCAAAAGATTCCCACTTCTAGTATACATTAAAATTAATAGGAGAAACTACATTGACCTGTTAAAGTCCACATGAACCGGAAGCTGCGACCGGTTTTTTTTCCGTATTGTGAAGCAGTTCCTAGAGTTCCCGAATTCTGAAGCAGTTCCTAAACTGAATATTAATGAGAAAGCAGTGGGCGTGGCTTGTTTTTTTCTACTGTGAGTTTATTGGTTGTAGTAAAGTAGGCGTTTTGTTCAGAAAGATGGGGAAAAGGGTTTGGGGAGAGTTATTACAACCTAACAGACTCCTCCTCCTCACCATTTCTGTTTGTTGTCATAACTGACAGTGTGAGGGGCGTGGTTAAGTATGTTAGCCACACCCAATACCTCAGACTTACCTAATCTGAGAATTTAACTGAGAACAAACAGGAAGTGCATTTCCAGATTTTAATTTTGGATTACAAGGGCAAACTATTTTTTTTTTTTCTTAATGACATGCACAGATGAATTATTCACCACAAAACTAGCAATGGGAGCGAACAAAATCATATGCTTGGTTTTGATTTCATTTGTACTTTAATGTCTTGCAAATTTGATATTAAACACTAATATATTAATGATTTTGAATATATATTTACGTTTTTAACAGATCACTCATTCACTGAATCCACTGGATCAAATGAAGAGCTTAGATTTATTGTGTTTGGCCCTAATGAAGCTCTTGTGGCTGGTGCATGTGACATAATTCTCAGAAAAAGAGCTGAATCTGAAACACGGCACAGAAAAGGTGATGTGTGTGGCAGAAAGATCTCTCTGGTGAAAATCATCAGGAAACATTGTTTGGCTTCATGGCTTTGCTTCTCAAGAGTCCAGTCTATCAAAGATGAGATGAGAGCCTGTGCATCACTGGTCTTTCCTGGACCTCATGCTTTTCTGCTAGTTACCGACAGCAAAGAAACTACTTGGGAGGAATGTTTAAACCCAATCACTGAAGTGTTCGGCAAAGAGGCATCAAAATATGTTATGGTTTTGACCACTGGGACAACAAAACTGAATGTCAACGAAGACTGGAAGACCTATAGACTGGAGGACAATGATGCAAATGTTGAGAATCTTTTCAGAGAGATAGAAAGAATGACACAAAACAAATTCTTTATTCCGCCATTGTATAAAAAGGTATATTTAGCATGGGAAAGGGAAAACCGTGCAAAAATTACAAAAACCGAGACGCTTCTAAAGGAGAAAGAAGAACAGCATGCCCAAATAATAAATGCATTGACTGAAAAGTTCAGTATCACCGAGCGTGAACTAAGAAAAAAAATGGCAGACAAAGATGAACTGCATTTAAAAGAAATTAATAAAATGCTCGAAAGAGAAGTAGAAGCTGAGAATAGCCGAAAGAAAGACAAAGAAGCTATTAAACGTTTCATGATTGATCGATTTAAAAGCAGAACCAAATATACTCTTCAAACAGCGCAATCGGGTGATGATGAAAATCCGCTGATCAAAATATTAGGGGCAGAGACAGACCTGGAAACTATATTTTCTTTAATTACTGACGAGCTGGATGAAGAGTTAAAAACATCTAGAGATGCTGAGAAGAACTGGATTGAGGTTTTACTTGCAAAGGAGGCAAAGCTGATGGAGGAAACCTTAGAAATAAAACTACCCACAGTTTTGGATAAATTGAAGGGCGATCTGGAAAGACAAGACGTGCCAGAAGAGCTTAAAGAGAAAATGCAACATGGACCAGAGGAAATCTTCACTTCATCTGTTTGTAAGTGTTTTGACCATCCATAATTTTAAATCTGAACTCACATAAGCTAAAGAAGACATACAATATTTTATATACTGTTGAAGGCAAAAATGTAATAAGAAAAAGTTCAAATATTTCCCAAGTTCTGTTTAATGGAGAGATTTTAACACACTTTTAAATATAATAGCTTGAATAACAAATTTAACTGATTTCTTTTGTCTTTGCCATGATGACAGTATACATACATACATATTCATTCATTCATTCATTCCTTCGGCTTAGTGCCTTATTTATCAGGGGGTGCCACAGCAGAATGAACCAACTATTCCAGCATATGTTTTATGCAGCGGATGCCCTTCCAACCGCAACCCAGTACTGAGAAACACCCATAAACACTCATTCACTATGGCCAATTTAGCTTATTCAATTCACCTATAGCGCATGTGTTTGGTCTGTGGGGGAAACCGGAGCACCCGGAGGAAACCCACGTCAACACGGGGGGAACATGCAAACTCCACACAGAAATGCCAATTGGCCAAGGCAGGACTCGAATCAGCGACCTTCTTGCTGTGAGGTGACAGTGCTAACAACTGATAAACCATGCTGCCCCCAGTATACATATTTTACTAGTTATTTTTCTAGATACTAGTATTTAGCTTAAAGTGACATTTATAAGTGTAACTACGTAAAGTATGGGTGGTTTGCTGCCAAGTGTGACATGGCTGGGATGAGAATCAGCACCTCCAAGTCCGAGGCCGTGGTGCTCCACCGGAAAAAGGTGGTTTGCCATCTCCAGGTTGGAGGAAAGTCCTTACCCCAGGTGGAGGAGTTCAAGTATCTTGAGTTTTTGTTCACGAATGAGGGAAGGATGGAACATGAGATTGACAGGCGGATTGGTGCAGCGGCAGCAGTAATGCGGTCGATGTACCGGTTCGTTGTGGTAAAGAAAGAGCTGAGCCGAAAGGCAAAGCTCTCGATTTACCGGTCAATCTACATTCCTACTCTCACCTATGGTCATGAGCCTTGGGTCATGACTGAAAGGACAAGATCTCGGATACAAGCGGCCGAAATGAGTTTCCTTCGCAGGGTGGCAGGGCGCACCCTTATAGACAGGGTGAGAAGCTCTGTCACCCGGGAGGAGCTTGGACTTCCAGAGAAGTCAGCTGATGTGGCTCGGGCATCTGTTTCGGATGCCTCCTAAATGCCTACCTAGGGAGGTGTTCCAGGCATGTCCCACTGGGAGGAGGCCTCGGGGAAGACCCAGGACATGCTGGAGGCACTGTTTCTCGGCTGGCTTGGGAACGCCTCGGGATCGCCCTAGAGGAAGTGTCTGGGGAGAGGGAAGTCTGGGGAAAAGCGGATGAAAATGAATGAATGTAAAGTTTGGTTAATCATTGGTTAATCATCATTTGGCAAGTCATTGGACAACAGTGGTTTGTTCTGTAGTCAATCAAAATAATAATAATTTTTTAAGGGGGCTAATAATATTGGCCTTTTAGTTGTTGTTTTTTTTACAATTTAAAACTGCTTTTATTCCAGCCAACCTAAAAGAAATAAGACTTTTTTTTAATAAGACTTGCACTGTTGAACCTCACTTGGGAAATAATTGAAAAGAATAAAAACAGTATTCTTTCAACACTTCAACAATTCAACAACAATTCAACACTTCAACAATTCAACAATTGTAAAATGTAAAAAAAATCCATTAACTCTTATAATTTTGCATATTCTCATGCATTGTTCTCAATATTCACAGTTTGTGAGGAAGTTAAAGACAGACCTCTAGATGAAAAAGCAGATGAGATAAAGAGCAAGAACGAAGGGTCACAAACCAGTAAATCAAGCAAATCTGGATGCTACAAACTTCTGCGACGGAACAGTTTAAGTATTCCACCCAATAGTAAGTATATATTTTTCAATGCCATTGATTGTCCAGCTTATTGCATGGTCAATTGCTAGGTTAGAGATATGCTGAAAATATTTTGCAGTCCAATATTTGATCAAGTAGGTAAATTCAATTAAATTAATCTTTATTTCTCTAGCGCTTTTACAATGTAGATTGTGTCAAAGCAGCTGAACACAGAAGTTCTAGTAAATTGAAACTGTGTCAGTCCAGTTTTCAGAGTTGAAGTTCAGTTTAGTTCAGTTCAGTGTGGTTTAATTTTCACTGCTGAAAGTCCAAACACTGAAGAGCAAATCCATCGATGCGCAGCTCCACAAGTCCCAAACCAAGCAAGCCAGTGGCGACAGTGGAGGAACAAACTTCACCAATTGACGAAAGTGAAGGAATAAAAACCTAGAGAGAAACCAGGCTCAGTTGGGCACGACCATTTCTCCTCTGGCCAAACTTCCTGTGCAGAGCTGCAGTCAAGGCGCCGGAGGCTGGAGAACCCTAGACGTCCATCGTGGAGAAGCTGCAGGTGGGAGTAGGTCACTGGCGGGTGTTCAGGCTGGCCCACGGGATCAATGCAGAGACTCGTCTGTCACTGGGGTCTTTCAGGAATCAGTCTCATGCTCTCCGCTCCTCCATGACCGCTACAGCATCTGCTCAGGATATGGCCTGGTCCAGGATTATGGAGACCTCAGGATAATGAAAAACAGACTAACATAAGCGTAAAACAACAGAGAGAGAGAGAGAGAGAGTGTGTGTGGCAGGCTATTATTTAAAAATAAAATGTAAAATAATTTTTAATTGTCTTTTTTGTCTTACAGTGTCTGAAGATCATATTAAAAAGGAGGATTCACAAGCAAGTGGATCATGCGAGTCTCACTGATGATGAGGATGTGAGGTTGATTCTCACTTTTTCCTTTGGCTCCCCCCCCCAGTGCTGTGAAAATCACAAACACTCTCCTATTCACACACACACTACGGCCAATGTAGTTTATAATGTACTTAATGTACCGTTTCAAGGTATATGTAAGTTGTTGTTGTCAAAGACAATTTAATTTTATTTATTTAGGGCAAAAGTATCTCTAGCAGCAAAGGAGCCTCCACATCAAAAGCTACTGGTCAGCACACGATTCAGCAAATATATGCAAAACAAATCTCTTACACACCAACATCCTACACTGAAAAAAATGGATTTACTAAATTAGTAAGGTAAGTGGTTATGAACAATTTATATGGGCTGAATTGAAATAAACTAATTAAGTCAACCACTTACCTTAAATTTTTTTTAGTAAATCCAATGGATCATTTTTTTTTTTCAGTGTATAGAGCAAATACAGACCTGAACAGTGCAGAGGCTTTACTTTATATCCACAGAAAAGAAGGATATCCAAAGATGCCTTTTTAAATTGTAAAGGAATCAGTGTTTTTTTTTAAACTAATGAAGACAGCAGAAGTCAATGATTTATTTGAATTATTTAGCCTGACAGGTTTACTGTGCCAAAATATTATAAATGTCTCTTAAAATAAAATATATTGTATTAAATTGGAAAAAAAGTTGCTGTTTTTTACCCAAACATTTAAAAAGAGCATATTTTAGAGCAGTAATCACAAAACCGTGATGTTTTTATCAAAGGTTATCATACCTTCAGAATCTTATACCGGCCCGTGCCTACTCACCAGAAATGGCAGTTAAAATAAACAGTTTTGGCAGCTAATGCCAGCTAAAATAGTCTCTGTCTGTTCTTGCCACTGAAAGTGAACATGGACCTGCTCTGTGAAGACTGAAGTTACCCTGAGGTGAATATAAAGCTTATACACTTTTCGTGACTTCTTGAATGTCTTTAGTAAAATATTTACTCAACCAAAAAGCAAAGTGACAGATCCAACTCAAGTGTGAAACATTCAGGTAATCTACTAGAGATTTTACCATAAATGACAACATTGTATAACTCAGACTTTATTAATAAAGACTAAATTTTACAAGAATAAATTTGAAATATTATGACTTTAATCTTGTATAGCTCCAAATTAATTCTCATATTTTGACTAAATTCTCAAAATATTACAACTTTATTCTAAAAATATTATGATTTTATCTTGTATAACTTCAACTTTAATCTCATAATATTTCGACTTTATTCTCCTAATATTTCAACTTTATTATTGAAATATCTCAATCTTATTCTCTAAATATTTCAACTTTATTCTCGAAATATTATGACTTATTTAATTAAATATTATGACTACATTAATTACATAAATTCTATTTAGGATTTTCCATAATAAAAACAAAGTTGGTGGTTCATTCTGCTGTGGCGACCCCTGGTTAATAAAGAGACTAAGCTGAAAAGAAAATGAATGAATGAATAATAAAAATTAAACGGTTACCACGTAACCCTCGTTCCCCGAGGGGGGGAATAAAAATGCTATGTGGAAACTTCCACTATGGGGATTTCGTCAGAAGCCAATCATCTGAAAGAGTAATAAAACGGGCCAATGAATGCCAATGAGTTGGCGGCGTCAGCGTGCACAGCTGGCAGCAATTACAATCATCTATTCTATAAAGATGCCCACCGTGCATCGCAAAGACACCTTTTCTGGCTGAAGAGCCGAACTACAGCTGTCAGCTAAGGCACAACCGCTGTGGCGAAGGAACATAGAATTTCCGTTCCCCCCCTCGGGAACGAGGGTTACGTAGTAACCGTTTCGTTCCCCAGCGGGAGGGGAACTTCAATGCTATGTGGAAACTTTCACTATGGGGAAATGTATAGAAAAACGCCACAGCAACTGAACCTTACCACGTCACTGGTGAGAGCTTTGCCAGGCTCTAGCATGAGCGCACCATCATCACCAGAGACGCAGCCCTCCAACGTGTCCCCTGGCCCTTACTTACCTTACTTACCTGTGAAGCGCTTAAATATATTTTTTGGGGAGTCGTAAAAAATACACCTAGTTAAGTTCTAGGAATTTTAAAATACGACAGTACATTGGGAAAGCGTGCAGTCCCGAAAGGGAGGACGCTGCGGAGGCCACCTGCTGCCCAATGGGGAGACCTGGTGGCATGAAAACATATGAACTAACCCTGAGAAGGGGGAGTACACATATGAAGGATGGTTAGCGGAGAGGAAAGACACGGGCCCGCCTAAGAGGAGGGAACTATATCGTGGCTGAGTGAAGCATATGGGATCGCCAGTGGGGATCACGCATAGCAGGCACCTATACCCAAAACGCGGGCTGACCAAGTGGACATGCCAACAACGTAATGGGCCAGGCACCTGACTTCTCTGCTGAGTCAGATGCTGGGGGCCTCGGAGGAACTCTATTGACCTTATTCTTAAATGCGGAAGTGCGCTCGTTTTTGCGATTGTTTTAGAACTTCTGATTCAGTCGCCTATGGGAGAAATGACTAGGAATACTAAACGGCAGAAAACGGTCAAACATGTTACTCTACAAACAAGTGTTTGCATGACTATACAGACAAAGTAGAATAATATAATAAGAAAATATAAGTTTGCAACATCAAGCAGCAGAACGAGCCGTTTTTAACATCTAAAAATGAATGGAAGTGAATGAGACCGGAAGTCTCGAGCCAAAAAGATTCAAATGGCTGCGCCCGCTCGTACGTGAAGAATAAGGTGAATAGGGCTCGCCAAATGGGGAACTCAACTGAACAGAGTGAAAAAAGCGCACGTGTCTCTGTGTTAGAGAGAAAGGCGCAGAAAGCGTGTTTTAACACCGTACCGAATTTCCTCATTCACTGGCGTTATCCAGCACACGTGAGGAAAATCAGCTCCACTCAAAGATTATAGACTCTTACGAATGTATTAGGTGTTGCCCAGCCCGCAGCTCTACAGATGTCTGTTAGAGAGGCGATACTCTTAGTCGAGTGCGCTCTCCCAGGGATGCGGCTCACCCTGGCACAGAAAAGCGAGGGAGATGGCATCCACTATCCAGTGGACCAACCTCGTGGACCGACCCTCTTGACCGATGCCAACGCGACCAGCAGAGCTGTCTACCTGGACAGAAACCTAAAGATACTGAGTCGAGTGGATCGAGCAGACCTCTCCTAAGAGAGATCTCCAAGTGGGTATGAGAGGGGGACAGGATTTAATTAATTATCCAGCATCTCGCGCCTCTGGAAACTGGTGATGAGGCGATGCTTTCCCAGCGCGCCGCCATCCCCGCGTCCTTAGAGCGGGGATGATCGTAACGCCAACCCCTCTGTGCGGAGGGGACAGCCTTAGCTCCAGCCAGCTGAAGGAGGATAGCATCACACTGATCTGGCATGTCCGGGGTTCTTCTCGGAGAGAAGTACACCACACAGCGAATAGACTCCACTTCAGGACGTAGGCATGCCTCATAGAGGGTGCTCTAGCCTGAGTGACGATGTTAACCACCGAACTGGTAGGTCACCTAAGTCCTCCGCACTCCATCTATGGACCGCGCGGGTGCCAGATGGTGCCTGTCCCAGAGAAGAAGGTGCTTCTTCAAGGGGATATGCCAGGGAGGGGCCGTCACGAGGAGAGAGCTGAAATACAGGTCCGGCTGAGCCAGAGGCGCAATAAACAGACCTGCTCCTTGTCCTCCCTGACTTTACACAATATCTGTACGAGTAGGCTGACTGGAGAAATGCGTATTTACGCACACGCCCTGGGGCCAGCTGTGTTAGCCAGCGCGCCAGAACGCACCCATAATAGCTTGACAGCCGGGGGTGGAGTCTCCATTCTCCCGGGCATTAACCCCCGTGCAGTTGATATACGCCATCGTCCTGACCAGCACGTGTTTCCCCTCTAGCACCGGTAAAAAACGGCGCAGCGCGAGATACACTACAGGCAATTAATATGCTAATGCAACTGCGTTCCTTCAACGGACCCGCAGCTGCATGCCCACAACACACGGCCCCCCAGCGCGTACTGGAAGCATCCATCGGAACGACGACATGCCTGGACACTTGTTCTAGAGGCACACAGGCCCATAGAAATGCAGGGTCCGTCCAGAGGCTGAGGGCGCGCTGACACAGCGGAGTGACAGTCACCCTGTGTGTGCCCGCGTGCCATGCGCGTCTGGGGACCCGATCGTGAAGCCTATGCTGAAGCGGTCTCATATGGAGCAATCCGAGCGGCGTGACAGCAGCTGCGGATGCCATATGCCCCAGGAGCCTCTGAAATAATATCAGTGGGACCACAGTTTTCCTGTCGAACTCTCTCAGACAGGTCAGCATCAGCTCGGCGCACTCTCGGGGGAGGCGCGCGTCATGGGGATTGAGTCCAGCTCCAACCCAAGAAAAGAGATGCTCTGCACGGGGGCGAGCCTGCTCTTTTCTCGGTTGACCCGAAACCCTAACAGGTCGAGGTGCCGGAGCACCCAGTCCCTGTGCATAACCAATTGATCCCGCGTGAGCTATAAAAAGCCAGTCATCGAAATAATTGAGTATGTAGATGTCCGCGAGCCGAAGGGGCGTTAGGGCATCCTCGGCGAGCTTGGAGGAACCCGCAGAGACAGGGAGAGCCCGGAAGGGAGGACTTTGTACTACCATGATCCTCGATCCTCGCACGCAAACCACAAAAAATGCCGGTGGTGTGGGAAATTGGAGACATGAACATACGTGTCCTTCAGGTCTATCGCTGCAGACCAATCCTGAGGACGAACGCACCGGGGGATGTGGGACAGGCCAGCCTGGGATATGGGTGTTAAGAAAGCGAACTTTGTCAACGTCACGCATATCTGCCAGGTCTTAGCCAGAGGTGGCGTTCCTGGTTATCGTCCTTCCCAGGGCACTCGCAGCCAACCTGGTGTTTTCAGAGCAAAGTCAGTTGCAGTGCGTAAATTAAGCCTTGGTCGGAACCTTCCTCGTGCCGCTGGGCCAACGCCTTCCAGCCATAGCAAGCAAAACGGAAGCAGCCTGGCCCGCAGCAGTGTAGGCTCTGGCCCCGAGGGACGCCGATAATCCTCCCGCTGAGGAATGGCAAGCCCGAGGGTGGCGGATAGACCCCCACTGTAACCCTCAGATCTGCCTGAGTGCCAACCGCTACTTGCGGGGGACAACAGGGGTGGTTCGCTCTTTTGCAAGAGCGAGCCGCAATCTTAGCTGCGCAACAGACATGCCATCGCAGTAATGGCATGCGCTGCCCGCGAGCACCGCATTAACATGCTGAACCCCCAGACATGCAACACAGTGCTCTTTCCCATCATCCGTAGACAGGGAACCACCGCATCCAGAAACGCACAGTCGGAACGACGTCTTTAAAAAGACGTGCTGCACGACCGTGTTGCTCTTTTAGGAAACTTGCTCCTTATACATACCGCTCTAGAAGGACCGGACCCAGTGAACGCCCAGGCAAGAGAGAATAGCCCAGCTCGACCGTCTGCCACTGCGTGTCACATACTCTGGAACCGGGAGAAGCAGCCTGTTCAAACACCGGCAGCTTTCTCGCTGTCTCTCTCTCACTTTCTCGTAGGAGGTTTAGAGGAAACCGAAGACTCTCTCAGTAGCGTGACGCTCTGAAAGCGAAAAGGTGTCTTTGCGATGCACGGCAGGCATCTTTATACAACAGATAATTGTAATTGCTGCCAGCTGTGCACGCTGACGCCTCATTGGCATTCATTGGCCCGTTTTATTACTCTTTCAGATGATTGGCTTCTGACGAAATCCCCATAGTGGAAGTTTCCACATAGCATTGAAGGTTCCCTCCCGCTGGGGAACAGGGTGGGCCAGCCTTCAGTTTTAGTAGGACAGTGCCACCCTGGCCCTCATGTAGTTTCAACTGTAGAAACTGGACTGACACAGTTTCAGTATACTAGAACTTCATTTATGTTAAGCTGCTTTGGCGCAATCTACATTGTAAAATCGCTATAGAAATAAAGATGAAAAAGATGAATATTTTACATTACTGTATGCATTTTTAGAACTGTCTGCATATATTTTACATCACTGTATGGATTAAAAACATTTCCTTTAAAAACCCACTTTTATTAGTAATTATAAAGACTATATTAAATATAGGGGCGACGCGGTGGCGCAGTGGGTAGCACGTTCGCCTCACAGCAAGAAGGTCGCTGGTTCGAGCCTCGGCTGGGTCAGTTGGCATTTCTGTGTGGAGTTTGCATGTTCTCCCCGTGTTCGCGTGGGTTTCCTCCGGGTGCTCCGGTTTCCCCCACAAGTCCAAAGACATGCAGTATAGGTGAATTGGGTAAGCTAAAATTGTCCGTAGTGTATGTGTGTGAATGAGTGTGTGTATGGATGTTTCCAAGTGATGGGTTGCAGCTGGAAGGGCATCCGCTGCGTAAAACATATGCTGGATAAGTTGGCGGTTCATCCCGCTGTGGTGACCCCAGATTAATAAAGGGACTAAGCCGAAAAGAAAATGAATGAATGAATGAATATTAAATATACTGCACAACCACCCTCCCTGTCCAAGAGCATAACTTCATCTTCTACATCGTTTTATGGTGATTGGCAACTCAGCTTGTCGTTATTTCTGCTCTATTTTCTTCATAATGTTTGCAGTCAAGAATTATTTGTTTTACTGTTTCTGGTTTATTGCAATGGGTGCATAAGCCTGTAGTATGTTCCCGTATTTTATGTAGAGTTTAATTTAATCTGATTTCTTTTTTTGGTTTTGCACTGCCCAGGGTTGGGCAAAAATACATTGAAAGTATTTTTAAATAAAATACCAAATACCTCAATTTTAATATCAAAATAAACTAGAAAATACAGCAACATGTATTAAAATAAAGTGCTGTATTCCTGTATTTTAAAAATTCTATAAATTACTTTTAAATGGGAACATGAAATGTCTTAGCAAACCTTCAATTAATAGGGCTATTCAATCAATCCCTTCAACATTACACTGATTTACCACTGAGCTGCTTTTGTTGTGAAAACCTGGCAACCTTAAGACAGACAGTGAGACAGTACTGCACTACAGTGGCGGCTGCCTGCGCTGTATGTACTAACGTCATTGAGCAAGAACAACATTTCCTTTCACTTTCGAAGTGATCGTTTGCTATATGGACTTGTAGATTATTGTTTTGTTGATTCGACACGGGTAAGCATGTATTGTTATTGCATTTCATTGCTAATGTGAT
The DNA here is from genome assembly GCA_903798115.1 of Danio jaintianensis. Taxonomy (NCBI): domain Eukaryota; kingdom Metazoa; phylum Chordata; class Actinopteri; order Cypriniformes; family Danionidae; genus Danio; species Danio jaintianensis. The sequence continues at coordinate 28,288,092 of CAIGQV010018106.1, forward strand.
TTTTCAAACCCATTTATTTTTTGCGTCGTTTTGTGCATAACCCTGTCTGCAGCCATTTCCTAAACGTCCCTAATTTCGGATGCGCTGACGATGGATATGGAAAATTCTAACGCAGTCAGATTGCGAGAGGACAGTTATGATTAGAGGAATAACTGCTTAGTCCTTTTTAAATTTTACATTTTTATTATTATTACAAAGATTGTAATTACAATACAAAGACTTTCATTTTAGATCATTGATACTTGTGTGGCAATTAGCACGAAGGGATAAAATAGACCTATTAAACGGGTAGTGACGCCCCGCCCTTGGTACCTCGCCCAGGGATTTATTATTTATCCAAAGCACAGAACAAGTGTATGGACGAAACCTGCAAAAACAATACATAAATACGCAAATAAATAAATAAATCCACTAATTCCTGCATAAATAAAACAAATAAATAAAAAATTGTGTGAAATTGTGAAATGTTATTGCACTATAAAATAACTGTTCAAAAGTAGTTTCTAATTTAATTTAATCATTTATTTCAGTGATTTTTGATAATGAATTTTCAGCTTCATTACTGCAGTCTTCAGTCACATGATCCCTCAGAAATCACTCTAATAATAATAATTATTATTATTAGTATTAATGGTAATATTAATAAAAGCAATAATGACTGGACTAATAATTTGATTTGGAAATACATACAATAAGTAATAAATATTTAATAAATAAAGATTTAACAATTGAAAAAAAAAATACATTTAATAAATAATAAATAATTTTCTTTAAAAAAAACATTAAAAAAAAAACCTGACCCCAAACTATTGACAGAATTTTTTTTTTTTAATTTACAGTACTTTTCCTCAGCTCAGCATGCTAATGAGAGGGTGTCTATCAATCATCAGAAAGTGGTGAAAAAATCGAACGCGAAGTAAAAAAAATTTAACGACCAACCAATGACATAAAGACTGCCTTCTGATGATTGATAGATGATTTAATTATTTATCTGCCAGCACTATTAATCATTATTCTATATTTACTTATGCAGAAATTTGTGTATATATATATATATATATATATTTGCGTATTTATTTATTTATTGTTTTTGCAGGTTTCATCCTCCATACTAGTACTGATTGGATAATCCATGAGGAAAACCTCACCAAACAAATGCAAGCAGGGACAGCTTTTGCACATTTATGTGGACTAGTATTATTTAAAATATATTATTTGTTTTATATGAAGTCTGAACCACTTTCTTAATGGCCAAAATTTGGTTATCTATTATATCACTTTTATATAAAATCACTCTTTCTACTAAATCCTAAAGATGTTCAGGCAGTTTGACACAATTTTCAAATCTCATGCACTCTTCTTGCAAAACTGTAAACATATTAATGCAAAATAAATATATGTAACACAAATGTTCAAAATATAAGCCAAAAATACAGGTACAGGTGCACAAAATTTAGCTTTAAATAATGGATTGAAATAATGTGAGAAGGCGATGATAAAGAGGATTAGAAAGAGCAGCTGTGAAGTGTAGTGAAGACTAAATCTGACGTGGAGAATGTCCACAGGTTGCAGAATACAAACATGATTTTGTGGCAGAATCAGATTCTCATTGGGTGAATTTAAAGTTGCTTGAATGGACATTAACATGCTTCTTATGATTACTTTGACCTTTCTGGCTTTTGCAGTTTGGGCTTCTTTATTGTTACCGAACGCAAGTGAATATAGATGTTCAATGCTGAATGTTACTGTAATATAGAATTAAATGTACTTTTCTAGTATTTACAAAATTTGTTTAATTTAAACAATATATCTTCAGAATTTTCTGATGTATCCAATTAATGGTCTGTAGTGTGTATTGTATTGCTTAATGTATGTATGGAGTATGGTTTTGAAAACAAATAGTGATGGTTTCAAGGCTTCAGAAAAACTGTGAATATTTAAATGTACTAAACTGTTGTCTGGTCTGGTGGTAATGTTTGTTGCGTTTTATTATTATGATTGTATTGAATTAACTTAAAATGTCATCCAAAGATCACTGACGTGACTGTGATTTTTATTTTCAGGTAAACATGGGGGGTTCATCGGTGAGTCATTCTAAATGCTTAATCTAATTTAGATTTCTGATAATTACAACATACATGTGGAAGATCTTTGTATATAATTTACGTGCATGAAGTTGTCTTCATTCATTCATTCATTTTCTTTTCAGCTTAGTCCCTTTATTAATCTGGGGTCGCCACAGCGGGATGAACCGCCAACTTATCCAGCATATGCTTTACGCAGCGGATGCCCTTCCAGCTGCAACCCATCACTGGGAAACATTCATACACACTCATTCACACACATACACTACGGACAATTTTAGCTTACCCAATTCACCTATACCGCATGTCTTTGGACTTGTGGGGGAAACCGGAGCACCCGGAGGAAACCCACGCGAACACGGGGAGAACATGCAAACTCCACACAGAAATGCCAACTGACCCAGCCGAGGCTCGAACCAGCGACCTTCTTGCTGTGAGGCGAACGTGCTACCCACTGCGCCACCGCGTCGCCCATGAAGTTGTCTTGATATAGTAATTTTGCTCCAGACAATCTAATACTTTACATTTAGATTTGCTGATTTAGTGCAGTGGTTTCTTATGTACAGTACACTCATACATAGGCATTGGACAATGAAACTGAAATGCCTGGTTTTAGACCACAATAATTCATTAGTATGGTGCAGGGCCTCCTTTTGTTGCAAATACAGCATCAATTCATTTTTGGAATTACAGAGACAAGACCTGCACAGTGGCCTGAGGGATTTTGAGCCATTCTTCCTGAAGAATAGTGTTCAGGTCACTTCATGATGCTGGTGGAGGAAAACCTTTCCTCACTCGCTCCTCCAAAACACCTCAAAGTGGCTCAATAATATTTAAATCTGGTGACTGTGCAGGCCATAGTAGATGTTCAACTTCACTTTCATGTTCATCAAACCACTCTATCACCAGTTTTGCTGTGTGTATTGGTGCATTATCATCCTGATACAAGGCACTGCCTTCAGGACACAATGTTTGAACCATTGGGTGCACATGCTCCTCCAGAATGATTGGGTAGTCCTTGGCAGTGACGCACCCATCTAGCACAAGTATTGGGCCGATGAAATGCCATGATATTGCAGCCCAAACCATCACTGATCCACCACCATGCTTCATTCTGGGCATTCAGCAGTCTGGGTGGGACGCTTATTTGGGGCTTCTCCACACCGTAACTCTCCCAGATGTGGGAAAGACAGTGAAGGTGAACTCATCAGAGAACAATACATGTTTCACATTGTCCACAGCCCAAGATTTTCGCTGCTGGCACCATTGAAACCGACGTTTGGCATTGGCACGAGTGACCAAAAGTTTGGCTATAGCAGACGGCCATGTATATTGACCCTGTGAAGCTCCACATCTACAGTTTTGGTGGAAACAGCAGAGTTGATGTGCACATTTAGTTCTGCAGGGAGTTTGGCAGCTGTGGTTTAATGTTTTTTGGAAACAATCAGGGTTAGCAGCCAAACATCCCTTTCAGACAGCTTACTCTTGCATCCAAGGTTCCTCCTGTTGGATGTGGTTCTTCTTCTTGGTGGTTTTCTGACATTACTCTGGATGCTGTGGTTCTTGATACATCACAAAGACTTGCTGTCTTGGTCACAGATGCGCCAGCGAGACGCACACCAACAATTTGTCCTCTTTTGAACTCTGACATGTCTCCTGTAATGTTGTGTACATTGCAATATTTTAAGCAAAACTGTGCTGTTACTCTTTTGAATAAACCTTCACACTCTGCTCTTACTGGTGGAATGTGCAATCAATAAAGATTGACCACCAGCCTGCTCAAATTTAGCCACGAAACCTCTAACACTAAATGGGCCAGCGTTTCAGTTTCATTGTCCAACCCCTGTACACATCCCTTAGCTTTGCCAGACAATGGAAAGTGTTGCACTACAAGGTCACAGGTTCAGTTAAAATATTTATTTCTTGAAAAATATAAACACTGTAAATCAAACATTCACTTTAAGTCATATTGGATAACAGCATGACTTTTCCAGTGAATCAATGTAAATGTAAAATAATCTGTGTGGAGTAAAGTATGAAAAAAGCTTGTGAAAATGAATGTAAAAAAAACAACATTATGGAACCTTTTTATATAAGAGTGGACCTGCGGAAGAGCAAAATAAAGAACTGGACACAAGAGAGAAAGAACTGGAGACAAGAGAGAGAAAACTGGAAACTGGAGAGAGAGAACTAGAGAGAGAACAGGACACAAGAGAGAGAGAACTG
>CAIGQV010018106.1:28325045-28339132 GCA_903798115.1 Danio jaintianensis
TCTAAAGTGATGACAAAACAGGTGATTTTAAGATTATAAGGCTGAACAGCATGAAATGCCATCAGTCTACAGAGATTTCCCAGTATTTCTTTGTTGCAATCGGCAGATCACAATAATTATGCCTGAAAAAAACCAGAGCAAAGCAAACACTACCAGATTACTATGGTATAAATACAGCACTATAACATACAAAAGAGAGAGATCGACTTACCAGTTCTGTAATGATTTGTTCAGCTGTAGTTTGAAATGTACGCTGAAAAAATGCTGCTTTTCTCCCCTAAGGACTTATTATGCGGTCTCTGTCACCATTTTGTGGCGGAGCATCAAACGTCTTTGCTCTGCTTTGTATGACAGGCTGATGGCCGGCGACACGCTGAATCTCCGAACTTATAAATATTTCAAATAGGCACTATCCTTATAAATAAACTGCATAGTTGCAATCTAAACAACTACATTCTCTCCTAAAAAGCCTCAAAAGTACATTATGTTGTCCAACAGCTGCAATATTAGTCAAACTGTAGTCCTTTGCTTGCCTCTCGTGCATGGAGTAATACACAAGGGTGAAGAGGCTGTACATATAGGCTGTATAACATATGTATGTATGTATATGTACATATGTATGTATATATGTATGTGTCTGTATATATATATATATATATGTGTGTGTGTGTGTGTGTGTGTATGTATGTATGTGTATGTATGTGTGTGTATATATATATATAATTGTAATAAAATATATATAAAATTTTTTATACATGCATACATATTCTACTTAATAATTTAATTAATTTATTAATAAACTAAACATCAGTGTTTCCAGTAAGTCATAACTGACTGAGACATTCATTTTTCACCACAATCAACACATTTCCCACTGATCTCCATCTTACAGTCAGCAAAAGATTTTTGTATTGTGACGCAGTTTCTAGAGAAATGGAATATTAAATGAGAAAACTGTGGGTGTGGCTTATTTTCTCTACTGCTAGCTCATTGGATATAGTAAAGTAGACATTTCATTCAGAAAGATGGGGAAATGGGTTTGGGGAGAGTTATTACAACCTAATGAGATGAACAGACTCCTCCTGCTCACCATTTCTGTTTGATGTCAAAACTGACAGCTGGAGGGGGCGTGGTTAAGTATGTTAGCCACGCCCAATACCTCAAACAGACCTAATCTGAGAATTTAACTGAAAACAAACAGGAAGTGCTTTTTCAGATTTGAATTAAAGATTACAAGAGCAAACTATTTTTTTCCCTTAATGACATGCACAAGATGAGTTGTTCACCACAAAACTAGTAATGTGATCGAACAAAATCATATGGTTACTTTTGATTTCACGTGTACTTTAAACCACATCATCGTTTCTCCATTCCAGAGATGGTCAATCGGTAAACATCAGCTCCGTCATTCCTGAAAAAGGGCAGATTCTCCTCCTCCTCGGAGACTCCGGCTGCGGGAAAACCACCTTCACCCAAATCCTGTCCTCCAGCTGGGCGTCCCGTTCCCGGACAGACCCGTTTAACACCCGCCGGCTCCGTCTGCTACTGCTGCTCCACTGCAGCCAAAATAAAGGAGATTTAAATCAGATTATCAACTCCAGCCTTCATAATGAACGACCAATGGATGTAAACGAGACTCTTAAAGGGCCGGAGGATTGTTTGCTGATCCTGGATGATTATCAAGAGGGACATAAAGACTTTGAGGAGTTTTTAAAAGACCATCAGATGTGTCGAGTGTTAATAACATCACGTCCTGGAGTTTGTCCAAATCTGGAGAAAAACATCAGGACTGTATTGCATCTCATTCATAAACCTGAAGAGTCTGAAACTTGATGGATGCATTTGTTTAGTTTTTTTGCAAAGACTGCAATCCTGTGATTTCATGTTTACATTTAATCATATAGCAGATGCTTTTGTCCAAAGCCACGTGCAATTGAGGAGGCATTCAGAGACTCAACGAGAAGGGGCAATACACACAAGAAGTGCCAATTATACAAAGGAACTGTGTATTTTCTTCTACAGAGAGAGAAGAGTGTTTCTACGGGTGGTTTGTCAAGCCCACTCACCTGTGTGAGGCGCACTTCATTAATGCACGATGGTTTTGTTTTGTTTATAGAGATATGAAGAGCGGCACGGTGGCTCAGTGGTTAGCACTGTCGCCTCACAGCAAGAAGGTCGCTGGTTCGAGTCCTGGCTTGGCCAGTTGGTGTTTCTGTGTGGAGTTTGCATGTTCTCCCCGTGTTGGCGTGGGTTTCCTCCAGGTGCTCCGGTTTCCCACACAGTCCAAACACATGCGCTATAGCTGAATTGGATGAGTATAATAACTAAATTGGCCGTAGTGTATGAGTGTGTGTAAATGTGAGAGTGTATGGGTGTTTCCCAGTACTGGGTTGCAGCTGGAAGGGCATCCACTGTGTAAAGCATATGCTGGAATAATTGGCGATTCATTCCGCTGTGGAGACCCCTGATGAATAAGCCGAAGGAGAATAAATGAGATATGAAGTGATTGTAAGAACTGCAAATCTGCAAAAATGTTACTGCAATTGAACTCGGGAGGATAAATCTGCTTTCACTTCTTGGGAATGTTTTGTTTTCCTGTATGTTCTGGTTTTCAGTAAATGGTAGTCATCTGGCTGCAGATCAAAATGTTTTGCAAGACGTTAATTCAGCTGTAATTTTTTTATAAGACCAAGTACGGGAAAGAAGAAATGAGATCATGGTTGTTCAATACTACATTTTAAAGAGTTGTAGCCTACAGTTGTTGCTATTGCTAACTAATAAAATACGTTTTGTTGCCATAAAAGAGGTTAAGTCTGTAACGTTATATTACTTATTTTTGACTTGAATAAAATTAGTTTGTTTTTAGAATATGTTTTTTTTCTGAAGATGTTTTCTGCAAAATGTTGGGTTGTTACTGAAAATGTTTGTGTTGTTTTTTTTCAGTATAAATGTCTTAACAATTGTAATAAAAAAACTATATTTTTCTTATGTTGCCAGATATTTTTCTTATTTGTTTATACATCTGTTTATATATAACAGAAGACACGTATTTTTGCTCCTGAAATGAATGTTTTTGCCAAAAAAATGTACTGTCACTGAATATTTTTATTGGTACAAATATCTAAACATACTTTAATCAGGATACTTTTACTTTATTTTAAATTATTTAAAAAGTTTTCTTTAAATAAACAAGAACTAACATCTTGGGTCAGCACATATTGATAATAATAATAATAATAATAATAATACTACACTTTATCTCTTACACCCAAAACATCAAGCATAATACAGGAAAAAACATCCAATTGAAATAATAAAAATGAATTATTATTATTATTATTACGCTATACTGTATGTTTTCTTATTTACTGAATAGTTTCTACAAAACGTTATGTTGTTACTGGATATATTTATGTTGTTTTTTTCAGTACAAAGATCTAAACAATTGTAAATAAAAAAAAATATTTTTTTTTCTTATAATGTTGCCAGATATATATATGTTTAATTTTTAAGCATATCAGTACCTGGGTGGGAGACCACATGGGAAAGCTAGGTTGTTGCTGGCAGTGGTGCTGGTGAGGCCATCAGGGGGAGCTCAACCTGCAGTTGTGGGTCCTAATGCCCCAGTATAGTGAAGGGGACACTATACTGTCAGTGAGCATCGTCTTTTGGATGAGACGTTAAACTGAGGTCCTGACTCTCTGTGGTCATTAAAAATCTCAGGATGTCCTTCAAAAAAAAGAGTAGGGGTTTAACCCCGGCATCCTGGCCGAATTTGCCCACTGGCCTCTGTCCATCAAGGCCTCCTAACCATCACCATGTCATAATTGGTTTCATAACTTTGTCTCCTCTTCAGCTTGTGTGTGGAGTGCAGTCTGGCACAATATTCCAGGTGGATGCTGCACACTGGTGGTGGATAAGGAGATTCCCCCCAATCTGTAAAGCGCTTTGAGTGTCCAGAAAACCACTATATAAATGTAAGGAACTATTATTATTATTATTATTATTATTATTATATCTTTGGTCAGCATATATTGATGATTATAATCATAATATGAATGATATTATTATTATCATCAATAATAATAATATAATTAATAATAATGCATATTATTTCTTACACACAAAGTTGTACATCAAGCAAAATGCAGAAAAAACATCCAATTTATTAAAATAAAATAAAAGTACAACAATAGTAAATATAATTACGACAAACACCATCTTAAGATTTTAACATTCTCTTAAAACTACCTAATGTGGTGGCCTCAAAATAAAATGAATAAAAAAAACAATAATTTTCTCATAATGATGCCAGGTATTTTTCTTATTCTAAGCATGAACTCATTTAATGTTTAAACATTTGTTTATATATATAGTGCAAGAGATGCATTTTTGCTCCTGAAGTTAATGTATTTTTATGAATGTTTAGATATATACAGTATTTTGCTGTCTAATAAATGCTAAAAGAAGCAGGTCTGACTGACATGTTTTCAACAAAATATAGTTGCAGACTTACCGTAACTACCGCTTTATCTGAAGGATTGTTATATTTAAGCTGATTGAGCAAAAACTACTTCTCCCTTAGTCTTCCAAGTTTCTGTAAAACACCAACCACACTGTTTTTACACTTTCATTTTGTTTATTGATGTAAAATGTTATGAATTATATATTTTTAAGTGAATTCTGTAGTTTGTCAGAAATTCAGCGAACTCATGCATGTACGCTTCGCAGAAAATGTGTTTCTCATATTAAGACATTCAGACTGTTAGTTTCACTTTCACTTTAGGCTTATCAGGAGTAACTTGCATTTCTGAGAAAATACGCTCTGCTTTAACTGGCAGTGAAAAAGGGGAAGTGCTTGTTTCCCGCAAGGGTTAGCCAAAAAAAAATGCCTGAACATCATTTGGATGGCTGCGATTTATAGGGTTTGCACAAATGGATGTTTAACTATTATATGACAGCAGTAAAGCCCTGACAGGAGGATCTTTTAAGATGCTTTTAAGCTATACACTGTAAAAAATATATTCGTAAATTAGCAGTTTTCAGTATTTTGTGATTTTATTTTTTTATTTTTCCATTTATTCATGCTTTTGAATTGCATTATGGGAGCTTGATCTTTCTTCCAACAACTTTTAACCTTGAAATATTTATTAACATTTTAATAGTTAGTTTGCAGTGATATATTGTCTAGGTTGGTGTTGTATATTACGCTACAAAACCCTTGTAATAAACTGCCAGTATTTTCTCTTATTTAACAGACTTAATTCTCTATATATTATTTCTTATACATTATATTATTTCACCTACTAAAATGTCAATAAAAGTCACTTTGTTAAATTGTAGAGTTAAATTTTCAACATCAAAAGTCGACAGAGCAGAGATCAACATCCTATAATGCAACTCACAACCGTAAATAAACCCTTGTGAATCACAAAATACAGAAACTGTTAATTAACAGATCATTTTTACAGTCTTTTAAAGCTTTAGTAATGCAATAGATAGACAAGGGAATATATGAAGGAAAATTCAATTAGAAGAATAGAGGGATTTAAGTGCAATTAATGAAAATAATTAATGAATATAAAGTTATTATTAACAACATAATGTTTGTCAACCCAGGCTTATTCTGAAAACGCACTGCTATATACATTTCTAGAGAGTTAAATACGTCTCAGGAGGTACTTTTTTGCAGTTTTTGTTTTCGTGAATCCACCAGAGGCCGCTGTGTACACTTTTTGAGATCTCAAATTTCTCTCGTGAGTGCCATTTGCGCCTGCTGTTCTCACGTAAATCCGCTGTCGACAGACTGACTGAATGACCGACTGACTGACCGATCGACTGACCCACCCTCCTCCTTTCCTAAACCCAACCAATAGTGTTTTCAAAAGCACCGATTGACCAGCGCCCACACACTTCCCTAAACCCAACCGACAGTTTTTAAAAGCAATCCAGAAAAGAAAAGCACTCGCCTGATTTTTACTACGTTTTCAGATTTTACCACATTCTCACCCTGTTATTTATTTGTTTTTTTTACTTTTTGGCTTCTGTTTTTGTCTTACCTGCTTTCTGGAACCATTCTTTACTGGACTCAAACCCCGTCATCGTGGTCAACTGCTCTCTGCGTCTCAAGTCCGCCGACGTATACGGCGAGCCACTGGACAACTGGTAACAGCGGAAAAGCCGTCCACACAGAGGTAAGTGGTCAGCTGGTAAGTGTGAAAAGGAACGGCGTCATACCGCCCCGTAGCATTCGTTTTAAAGACGAAATGCAGCCATATGTACTTCTGGTTACATAATTCGCGATCTCCAGAAATGTATGTAGGGCTACGTTTTCAGAATGAGACTATATTGTTTTTTGTTATTTCCTGTGAAATTGTAATTATTTTTCAATTATTTCCCAAGTTTTTAAATTGTTTTCCAACATTTTTTTCTGGAGAAACTCTTATGTCTTTTAGTTTGTGTAGAATAAATTTTTTTTGTAAATTGTCCTAGTTAGGTGTTCAAATTGCATTTTAATCTGAATACTAGTATTCAAAATAACTAGTTAAATTTTATGTACTGTCATCATGGAAAAGACGAGAAATTATTCATTCATTCATTTTCTTTTCGGCTTAGTCCCTTTATTAATCAGGGGTCGCCACAGCGGAATGAACCGCCAACTTATCCAGCATTTGTTTTATGCAGCGGATGCCCTTACAGCCGCAACCCAACACTGGGAAACACCCATACACACTCATTCACACACATACACTACGCCCAATTTAACTTATTCAATTCCCCTATAGCGCATGTGTTTGGACTGTGGGGGAAACCGGAGCAAACCCACACCAACACGGGCAGAACATGTAAACTCCACACAGAAACGCCAACTGGCCCAGCCAGGGCTCGAACCAGCGACCTTCTTGCTGTGAGGCAATCGTGCTATCCACTGCGCCACCGTGACACCACAAGAGAAATTAGTTATTGTGAAATTTTTTTTTTACATTTTTATGTTTAAAAAAAATCTTTCAGTTAAACTTTGGAAATATAAAATAGTAATAATAATAAAATAGTAATTATTAATAATAATAATAATAATTCCAGCAGAGAGCTAATCTTTTTGCAAATGCATTATACATTTTTTTTACTGCTGCCATAATTTTTATCCTATAATTATGAATTTTATGTATACAAATAAAAAAGTGCACATTATGAGAACTGCAGTTTTGCAAGATGTAAACTAAAAATGCATGCATTTGTGAAGATTAAAAACTCACAATTATGACAATAGATGAAGTGCTGAAGTGATTACTTTTTAATTCATATGTTTTTCATCACAAAGCAGCTTTAATGTAATGAAAAGTCAAGTCAAGTCAAGTTTATTTATATAGCGCTTTTTACAATGTAGATTGTGTCAAAGCAGCTTAACATAGTTCTAGTAAAGTCCAGATTTCAGAATTGAAGTTCAGTGTAGTTTAGTTCAGTGTGGTTTAAATTTCACTGCTGAAAGTTCAAACACCGCAGAGCAAATCCACCGAAGCACAGCTCCACAAGTCCCGATCCGAGCAAGCCAGCGGCGACAGTGGCGAGGAAAAAAAACGTCACCAATTGATGAAGTGAAGGGAAAAAGAAACCTAGAGAGAAACCAGGCTCTGTTAGGCACGACCATTTTTCATCTGACCAAACTTCCTGTTCAGAGCTGCAGTCTAGGCGCTGGAGGCTGAAGAAGCTGGACGTCCATCGTGGAGAAGCTGCAGGTGTGAGTAGCGCACCGGCAGGCAGTCAGGTTGGCCCGCAGGATCAATGTGGGGACTCGTTTATCACAGTGGTCATTCAGGAATCAGTCTCATGCACTCCATTTCTTCATGACGACCACAGCATCAGCTCGGGATACGACCAGGTCCAGGATTATGGATACCTTGGGATCATCTCTTCACAGGTCTTGGATCGCATCAATGGCACTGCATAGTCTCTAGGGACCTCGGAATGAGTATCCCCAGGTGGAAAAGGTGCACATTATTGCACTACAATCAAATTCGGAAAAGTTAATGTTATTAATTACCATGACTGTATTAACCTCAACTAATTAATTAGTAACTAATAGCTTTTAACAGTTAAAGTTATATATATAAAAACATAGTTAACCTGCAGTTATATAGTATATAGGTGATGTCTATGTGTACATGTTCAATGAAGTGTATTTTTGTGTATTAAGTGTGTTATCCTCAATATTAGATCATTCTTAATACATTTACTTAAATTTGTTATGAATAAACAAACATAAAGGCCAATGATGTAAATATGATTGGGGTCAAAGGTCATGCACCAGTTAATGTCAAGTAGACAAAATAGCAGGACAAAGCCATTGCATTATACTCTATAAACAGGTTACACAATATATTTAGGTATACTGAGTCAAATCATGAAATACATTTAACCGGTTATTTATATGTAAGCACTTAAAGCTCATATTTAACAATGCAGTCGAATTAGATTTAATAAGAAGTGTGTGGGCACAGAAGGATTCCCCGTGAATCCTACCTACTCGTATTTCCTTATTTCTACTTCAAGTTCAGCTTTTAAAACAACCCAAACAAACACAAAAAAGGAACCAATGGTGCGTTTGTTGTTCTGTCTAATTCAAGTTGCTATATAAAACCAAGTGCGTGCTAGAGGTTAGGGAAGGATAAATCCCCCAATCTCTGCAGCTAAATTCAGTTTTAAATCAGTCGATTCACATTTTAGTGCCTGTTTTAGACATTAGAATTAAGCAGTGGTGGAAAGAGTACTGAAAAATCACGCTCAAGTAAAAGTATCATTACTTGCCTAAAAATGTAGTGCAAGTAGAGTAAAAGTATCTGTTGTAAATATTACTCAAAGTATGGGTAAAAAGTAGACCTTTCAAAAGTACTCGAGTAGTGAGTAGAGAGTATTACGCTGTAAAAAGCTGATGCCTTTACATGTAATTTGTGGATGTGTGTAAACGTAACATTCTGTAGTGCATTTAGTTATTGCCCAGCAGGCACACAATGTCATAAGACGTTAATATTAGGTTAGATTTAGGTTGTGATGTCAGGTGACCAAAATTCAATGTCTAGTCAGCGTCTAAGGACAATGTTATTTTGACGTTCAATAACGACCTCAAATTACGCTGATATTTGGTTGAATTTAGCTTATGTTAGAAAGTGACCAAAATTCAAAGTTGAGCCAACATCTTAAACCAACGTCATATTGACGTCAAATACTGACATTTATTCGTCAGGTTTGGCAAACATAATCCAACGTCTGATAGACGTCATAGTGGTAACGTCCACACAACGTCAAGCTGTAACATCATTAGACGTTGATATTTGGTAGATTTTAGGTTGGTCGTTGGACGTTGACATCGGCCTGATGTTGGGTTCTGATGTCAACCTGATTTTCATTTCCAAACAAAATGCAACGTCCCCACAACATTGGGGTACAACATCAATCTGACATCATGTTGACATCCAGTGCCTGCTGGGTGTTTAAAGCCATTTCGGTCATCATACTGTAAACATCCGTCATCTTCTCATCAGTGACATGCATCTAAACAGTCTCTGGGTCAATGCGTGTAAAGATTTTGGACATCTTCTTGGACACTTTTAATGCTTCCAAACAATTTGCTGCAATTATAAATCGCCCATGTCTTGAGGTAGTTCATTATGATGTGATTTACCTCCTATGTGCAGGATCAGGAATCACAGGACTGATTTTTCCAATCCCCATAGACAAGAAATAATAAAGTAGTGACTGCAGGTTGAAGGAAAGTAGTGGAGTAAAAGTACCGATACAGCACTAAAACCGTACTCAAGGGAAAGTAAAAGTACACATTTATAAAACTACTTAGTAAATTACAATTTCTGAGAAAAACTACTCAATTACAGTAACTTGAGTATTTGTAATTTGTTACTTTACACCACTAGAATTAACCCTCAAAAATTGCAAGTAATGATATACAAATTTACAAAAAAAACTGTGTGTAGAACCGAACTTAGCAGCTAGTGTTTATTACTAATTTAAACGTGTCTCTTATCTGTTTTAAATCACTAGCAGATCTTGCCAAAACATAACAAAAATCACATAAGAATAAGCCCGTATATACTTAAATCCCAAATGCTTTATTTTGTGAATATCCCCAAAGACATTTAATTCATATAAATTAAAATAGCGGACATGGCAACACAATAAGGTTTGTAAAGCAGTCTTCCAAATAAAAACAAAACATGCCGCCCTTGTTGATGCTTTAATTTATACAACAGTTCTGTCTGGTTCTCGAATCTGATTGAAATATTCTGCGATAACAGCGCTTGTACAGCTTCCTCACCCTTGTGTATTACTCCGCCCACATGGAGTGACAGCAGATCAATAAACTCACTTCAGTTTGACAAATATTGCAGCTGTTGGACAACATAATGTACTTTTGAGGCTTTTTAGGCAAGAATGTAGTTGTTTAGATTGCAACTATGCAGTTTATTTATAAGGATAGTGCCTATTTTAAAATATTTATAATTTCTGAGAGACAGTGCGTCGGCGGCCATCAGCCTGTCATACTGAGCAGATCAAAAACGATTGACATTACACCACAAGATGATGACAGAGACCGCATAATAAGTCCTTAGAGGATTAAAAACTCCAGCTGATCAAATCATTATAAAACAGGTAAGTGATGTTCTAAGTCAATCTCTCTCTTTTGTGTGCTGTAGTGCTTTATTTATACCATAGTCTGGTAGTGTTTCTGGTAGTGTTGCTTTGGCTTTTTCGAGTTATTTATTGTGATCTCCCGATTGCCTTATAATCTTAAAATCACCTGTTTTGTCATCACCTTAGACATTACGCTAGAGAATCCTTCAAATACTAGCTCTAAAGGGACGTTGGTGAATGATCAACGGTTTTTGCTGTTCTGACGTCAGCTGCAGATGTGAATGAATGGCGGAAGAAAGTAGTTCCTCATACAAAAGAATTTTTAGACTCTCCATGTTTGATTTTCTTTTTTATATATACGATTGTGCCGTCGAACTGTTGTATAAACGCAATATCACACGAGTAGCAGTGCGATATGGATGTATATCGTCACTGGTGGGACACTAAGGCAATGCACACCTCCCACCAGTGCCGATATACAGCAATATCGCATTGCTACTCGTGTGATATTGCTCATATATTTGTCATATCACTGTGTAGCTATAAGGCCTAATAAACTGGATGACATTTTCAGCAGTAAATTTGTCCAAATTCAACTTCATATTGCATAGGCTACTGTGGCCATGTAGAACTCTCTGTATATAAATGTAAATAATAAAATTCAGGAATCATTCCAGATCTTGCATGCATTGACCTCCAAAACTGTTTCTGAAAGAACGATTGTTTAATGTGGTTCTGTACACTATTAAATGCAGTAATTGTAAACAAATTCAGTTGATAAAAGCATCTGCCACTCATGTAATCAAAGATCATAATAAATGCATAAAACTCCATATGCTCTTCAAAATAAAGTAGCGATACCGTAGAAGAACATTTTTTGCATCCCTGAACATAACTATTCTATTAAATGTCCCATATTTTAGTGTCTAAATGATATGAAAATCATTCGAAGGAAAGAAAAGGAGACATAAACAAAGAGCCTTTAGTTTAAATAGTGCAAGCCAAATATAAAAATATATATGTTAAAGTTCAGCTCCAGCAAGAAGGTCGCTGGTTCGAGCCCTGGCTGGGTCAGTTGGCATTTCTGTGTGGAGTTTGCATGTTCTCCCCGTGTTCGCGTGGGTTTCCTCAGTGTGTATGGATGTTTCCCAGTGATGGGTTGCAGCTGGAAGGGCATCCGTTTTGTAAAACATATGCTGGATAAGTTGGCGGTTCATTCCGCTGTGGCGACCCCAGATTAATAAAGGCACTAAGCCGAAAAGAAAATGAATGAATGAATGTTGAAGTTCAGTGCTTTTATATTCAAAGTTACTGAGCCAAAGAGATTTATTATTGTTAATACATTTGTAGATATGAATGCTATAGCCCTATTTCTGTTTGTACTCTAAATGTCCTTCTTTCTCGCATCTTCATGTCTACACTTCAGTATAGATTTGGTTTTTACCCTCAATGATTAGACTTTTCTTAAAGGTTGTTTCCTATTCTGCTCGATTTGCTCTTTAAATAGAGTTATTCTGCCTCAAAAATGTTTCTAATATCAGTAACTTTGTAATCTAGTGTTGTCCGTGAAATCTTGCATCTGAGTTCCCCATTTAAAGCTGCAGTTTGTGTTGAATAATCTGGTATGTGTGTTAAAATGCTCAGTGGACACTTGTAGCCTGTGTTTGGACTGAACGGTGCTTTCCAGGCGACTCATTTCTGACCGTTATTAACCTCTGATGGACACGAACAACCACAGACACACTCAGCAGGGGAATTAATTAAAACACTTTTATTATTATTAATAATAATAATAATAGTAATACCTTTAGTTTATTTGCCGCCTTTCCAGTGCTCAAGTTTGCTTTACAGTCAGCAGGGGAATTAAATAAAACACTTTTAATAATAATAATAATAATAATAATAATGATGATAATAATAATAATAATAATACATTTATTTTATACAGCACCTTTCCAGTGCTCAAGGACGCTTTGCAAGACAATAACAACGTCCAAAAAAAAGACAAGAGAACAAATAGCAAAAAGGAAACAGAAACAACATCTACAGAACTTAATGATTGTAACATTCGAAAATAAGTGAGATTTAAGAAGAGAATTAAACTTAGAAATATCATTGATGCAGCGGAGTGAGTGTGGGAGAGCGTTTTATAATTGCTTCTGCAAAAAAAAGTGCATTTTTGACTGTATGGGCATTTAGAAAATACACTAGTAGAACAAATCTGAAACATACATGTAGTCATTTAGCAGACACTTAGAATATACATTATATTCACTATATTGTGACGACACAGTGGCTCAGTGGTTAGCACTGTCACTTCACAGCAAGAAGGTCGCTGGTTCGAGTCCCTTCTGGGCCAGTTGGCGTTTCTGTGTGGAGTTTGCATGTTCTCCCCGTGTTGGCGTGGGTTTCCTCCGGGTGCTCCGGTTTCCCCCACAGTCCAAACACATGTGCTATAGGGGAATTGAATAAACTAAATTGGCCGTAGTGAATGAGTGTGTATGTGAATGAGTGTGTATGGGTGTTTCCCAGTACTGGGAAACATCCATACACACTCATTCACCCACACATACACTACGTGCTGCCACCGTGCTGCCCTATTTATTTATTTAGTTAGTTAGTTTTTATTTCATTATTTAATTTAATAATTAATTTAAATTTATTTATTTATTTTGCAGGACAATTAAGCATTATGAATGAGCTGATTATGTAAAAAATTATTAAATATACATTAAAATATGCAGCGTGTCAACAATATACTAGTAAATTAAATGTGAAATATATTAATTATTATTAATACGATTTACTATTATTGTTTAGTATTATTTATCAAAAATATTTTGGAAAATGCTGGTCTTTTCTTGTCCCTTGAAATCTCAAATAAAAAGTATATACAGTGCTCAGCATAATTGAGTACAGCCCATTTTGAAAATGAATATTTCTCCATTTCTCAGTGAATATAGGCAATGTATTTTGGTGCATTTAAACAAAACAGATTTATTAAACAGATATATTTATTAAAATAATATTTTAGTCACCGAACATATTTAGAAATTGACAGATAATACAATTAAATTCAAGCAAAACATTGCAAAAAAAAAAATTACAACCTACAAAATTTCAACTAAATTTTCAAATTTTTTGCTTCTCTTGATTTTTCCTCCTTTTTAAATTTGTATTTAATATTTTTCTATAACATAAATTGGGCTGTACTAGTTTTTGGACCGTCATCGTAAGTTATTTTGTTAGATAAGCTCCAGATTTGGCTTCAGTACTGACTAATCTAACGTATATGCACAAATATAATATTTTACAGCTTCCTATTAAAATATGAATTTAAAAGGTTCAGATGAGAGGTGTACTTATGTATGCTGAGTACTGTATATATATATATATATATATATATATATATATAGAGAGAGAGAGAGAGAGAGAGAGAGAGA
>CAIGQV010018106.1:28339532-28352098 GCA_903798115.1 Danio jaintianensis
CACGAGTCCAACACTCTAACCACCAGGCCACGACTGCCCTATATAATCAGCGTCTCCCTCAGGTCTTTTCTTCACTTCCTGCTGACCTTTAGAACTGACTCAGAACTGAAGCATTCTATTCATTCTTATGGTTCTGCTCTGTTCTTTTGTTCTATTATGCATTAAGTGTTGTTGTATTTCAAATTTCTAAATCAAAGCCTTTTACTGGGGGTTTTGGGCTTTATTTTATGTCTATGGCATTAAATATAGCACGTCATGATTTTGCCAAGTACAATGCGATCCTGGATTAACATCTATGTTGATCCTGGAACATCATTTTTGTTCGAAAATGTAATCCATACCTATTCCCTACCCCTTAACCAGAGTGCGAATTACACTGGGGTTTAGGGGGGTCTGACCTCCCTAATTAACGCTTGATCCCCCATGAAGGACATCAAAACAAGATGTATGGGGGGTTCAGCCCTTTAATAGTTAAGAAATAGTTTGCTCTGATCTGTATCTTAAATAATATTAATAATTAAAATAATATATAACTTCAATATACATCTGACCACCCCTATAATGGTGCATACCATTGTGAATGCATGTTTGGGCCAAAAATATTAATTAATCGGTTTGGAAACCAGCAAATCTAGAGCACCAACAGACACAAGTGTTCACAAAACATGTTTCTTTAAAAAAGACATTTGTAGGTGTCTGTAAAACTAGATGCATAGTTTGTATTTTATCATACACTTGCTCTCACATTGAAGTTAAACAGTAAAATAAAAAATACGTGCAGTCTTTCATGGTCATCCATTAATAGGTGCAGGAAAGCAAACCGGTCACCATTTATTTAATATCACAAATGTCATTGAGAACCACTCAATATCCCTCAAAACACTGAAAACATATAACAAGTTTGATTAATAAATTAGATGTAATTGAATTAAATATATCAATTTGGTTCACTAAGGCATATTACCGAACATAATCGAAAAACTGGGGGCTGCACGGTGGCGCAGTGGGTAGCACGTTCGCCTCACAGCAAGAAGGTCGCTGGTTCGAGCCTCGGCTGAGTCAGTTGGCGTTTCTGTGTGGAGTTTGCATGTTCTCCCCGTGTTGGCGTGGGTTTCCTCCACAAGTCCAAAGACATGCGGTATAGGTGAATTGGGTAGGCTAAATTGTCCGTAGTGCATGTATGTGAATGAGTGTGTGTATGGATGTTTCCTAGTGATGGGTTGCAGCTGGAAGGGCATCCGCTGCGTAAAAACATATGCTGGATAAGTTGGCGGTTCATTCCGCTGTGGCGACCCCAGATTAATAAAGGGACTAAGCCGAAAAGAAAATGAATGAATGAATGAATCAAAAAACTTGACATATATGTTAATCCAGGAACATGTCCTACTTGGGGAAATGAGGTTGGCGTTAAATATAAAGGTAATGTTTGACTTCATCCCTCTTTCCGGTAAAAACACTAATGTCTATCCTTCTTATTTAATCATTACCAGCTGTCGCCAATGCTGGAGAGTTATATGAGGAAGTGAATAAACAATAAACAAGTCTGCACGTGCTTTAATCCCACGCAAAAACACCCGGAGAGATTCCCTTGCAAAAATAAAACACTGTTTCACTACCTGCATGGGTTAGTTTGGTTACTTTGTGGCATCCTAAAATGCAGTTATACAAGCAATAGTCTGAATTGCTTCTGAGATGAGCTCTACAGTTTAACACAGTGACTTTTATTGACATTTTAGTAGTTTGACATAATGTATGAGAAATAATATATAGAGAGATAAGTCTGTAAAATAAGAGAATGTACTGGCAGTTTATAGCAAGGTGTTTGTAGCGTAACATACAACACCAACCCAGACAATATAGCATTGCTAACTATTAAAAATGTTCATAAAAGTCACTTTTTCAAACTATTCAAGGTTTAAAGTTGTTGAAAGAGAGATCAAGCTCCCATAATGCAATTCAAAAGCAGAAATAAATGGGTGAAATAAAAAATAAATAAAAAAATACGGAAAACTGCTAATTTACTGATATATTTGACAGTGTAGGTATTGGATGTTAATCAGTTAGAATGAATATATCATGTTAATTAATAACATTTAATATTAATGAGTTTAAGTAGTTATTATTAATAAGTTAGGTTAATTTGTTATTGATATAATGTGAAAGTGAAAATAGCCAATGGCGCTCGATCCGCTGCTGCCGCCTAGTGGTTGAAAATTGGTTCTACATCAGTCGGCACCAACAACAAATGTTTTTAGAGTGTTTCCACATTATTATTTTTCTCTTTTTTTTGTACCCCTGCTAATAATATATTTATACCTATAATTGCATGGGCTACTGTTAATATCTTCTCTCACTTTTATTTTATTTTTCAAAACTATGAAAACTGTGAGATGTGTGTGTTTGTACTAAGTTTGCATATTCATTCATATATGCATTCATTTTCCTTCGGCTTAGTCCCTTTATTCATCAGGGGTCGCTACAGCGGAATGAACCGCCAACTATTCCGGAATATGTTTCCAGCTGCAACCCAGTACTGGGAAACACCCATACACACTCATTCATGTCACACACACACACACACACACACTCATACACCACGGACAATTTAGCTTACCCAATTCCCCTATAGCGCATGTGTTTGGACTGTGGGGGAAACCGGAGCACCTGGAGGAAACCCACGCCAACACGGGGAGAACATGCAAACTCCACACTGAAATGTCAACTGACCCAGCCAGGGCTCGAACCAGCGACCTTCTAGCTGTGAGGCGATTGTGCTGCCCCCAAAGGAATTCAACCAAAAGTGATAATTTATTCTCCCTTTACTTCATCCAAACCTGTTTAATTTTCTTTCTTCTGTTGGTCACTGAATAGTATGAAAGCTGGAAACCTGTAACCATTGACTTCCATAGTATTTGTTTTTCCAATGAAAGTCAATTGTTACAGGCTTTCAAAATATGTTTTTATATTTTTTTGTCTTCAAAATATATATTTTTAGTGTTCAACAGAATAAAGAAACTCGTAAAGGTTTATAACAAAGTAAATAGTCAGAAGGTATTTTTGCGTGCACTGTCTCTTTAATAAATGAAAGCGCGTTCACACGCTCCAGTCCTTTAGATGGCGGAAATCACCGCTGTTCCATCAGTTGACGAAAAAGAAGAACTGAAGCCTAATTAAATGTAGAAGAAAGAAACAAAATATAATAATATCTAAATAAATTAGAAGAGGAAGACGACATGAGTGATCCTAATTCATGCGGAAAGGATAAAGACGAGCAACAAGGTTGGTGTTTATCTTGATTCTTCACTGATGATTGCTGGAAAACATTCAGGTCAGAAATCTTTAGCAGAATAAAGGAGCTGAAAAAATACCTGCCATCGTTTATTTATATGCTACAGCTTTCATTTGTAGTAAATGATCTAGTGTTTTGAACAGTACTATACTAAAGTGTATTATACTGTATATATTATAGTATTTACACCATTTTGTTAATGACAGCATACTGATAGTGAACTGATAAACTGTATAAATACTGTAGTATACTTTAGTTTTTACTACAGTATACTATGGTATATTGTAGGCATGGGCCGGTATAAGGTTCTGATGGTAGGATAACCTTGGATAAAAATATCATGGTTTGACGGTATTGTGATTACTGCACTAATATATGCTCTTTTTAAATGTCTGGGTAAAAAACAAAAACTTTTCCCCCTTTGAACACAATATACTTTATTTTGAGAAACATTTATAATATTTTGGAGCAGTAAACATTCATTCATTTATTTTATTTTCAGCTTAGTGCCTTTATTACTCTTTCTTTGTTTAGACTTTTTTTATTGTTGTTTTGTGGTTTTAGTTTGTGAAGCACATGGGTCAACTTGGGTTGTTCTTACATGTGCTATATTAATAAACTAATTGTTTATTTTGCTACCACATTGGCTGCACGGTGGCGCAGTGGGTAGCATGTTCGCCTCACAGCAAGATGGTCTCTGGTTCAAGCCTCGGCTGGGTCAGTTGGCATTTCTGTTCGCGCTCCCCGTGTTCACGTGGGTTTCCTCCAGGTGCTCCGGTTTCCCCCACAGTCCAAAGACATGCTGTATAGGTGAATTGGGTAAGCTAAATTGTCCGTAGTGTATGTGTGTGAATGAGTGTGTGTGGATGTTTCCCATTGATGGGTTGCAGCTGGAAGGGCATCCGCTGCGTAAAACATATGCTGGATAAGTTGGCGGTTCATTCCGCTGTGGCGACCCCAGATTAATAAAGGGACTAAGCCGAAAAGAAAATGAATGAATGAATGAATGAATGAATGCTACCACATTTTTGGGTCGCCACAGCGGAATGAACCGCCAACTTATCCAGCATATGTTTTTCGCATAGCATTCCCTTCCAGCTGCAACCCAACACTGGGAAACACCTATACACCCTTGCATTCACACACACTTATACACTACGGACAATTTAGCTTATTTAATTCACCTGCATGTACTGCATGTGTTTGGACTGTGGTGGAAACCGGAGCACCCAGAGGAAACCCACGCGAACACGGGGAGAACATGCAAACTCCACACAGAAATGCCAACTGACCCAGCCGGGGCTCGAACCAGCAACCTTCGTGCTTTGAGGCGACAGTGCTTACCACTGAGCCACCGTGATGCCAACAGTAAACATGTCAGGCTAAATAATTCAAAAGAATCATTGATTTCTGCTGTCTTTATTTGTTTCAAAAACACTGATTTCTTTACAATTTAAATTGGAATCTTTGGATGGCTTTTCTGCTGAAGATGCTGTTAAAAAAAACGTAAGTAAATAAATCTTACATATTCCGCAGGAATGGTATAACAGAAAATTTGGGCAGTTTTAAAACCTTTTCCAAACCGCGGTGTACCTTGAAAACGGTCATCGTCCCTTGCCTATTATATTGTAGTATAATATACCCCATAGTTGTAGAAAACTACAGTATTGGGTCATTTGTTTATATTACTTACTATAATTGTTGTGTTACCATAGCAACTGTACAATCAAATCTAATCTGTAATAAATAAAATGGTCAGACTTTGATTACAAGATTACCAAAACAAAAAATGTTTAATCTGTGGATTAACTTGCATGGATTAATTGTTGACTTAAATAATAACAATATGTGCTAGCAAAATAAACAATGAGAGTTTATTAATATAGCACATGTAAGAACAACCCAAGTTGACCCATGTGCTTCACAAACTAAAACCACAAAACAACAACACAAACGTCTAAACAAAGAAAGAGTAATAATAAAAAGGCTTCTACATATTAAAAGCTAGTAAAATACAGAATAAAAAGCATTCAGCTGAAAACTGCTTTGTCAAACAGGAATGTTTTTAACTTCGATTTAAAAGCAGACAAAGATGATTCCAATCTAAACAAAATATTTTTTTCAAATGGACCTATTATGCCAATATCCCTTTTATAAGGGGTTTAAACACAGTTTTGTAGCAACATTGTGTGAATATAAATTAATTCAATTTTTTATAACCACACTTGATAAAAACAGTCTGCAGAAACACATTCTCCCTTTGTACGTGTCATCAGAGGGGGAAAGCCCCGCCCACTAGTTACAATCTCTCCCTTATTAGTATAAACAGCCCTAAGTAAGAAGCAGCTGTCCGTCATTACGCTGCGTTCACAACAGATGTGGATGAAGCGTCAAGCGCGAGTGATTTACAAGTTAAGTCAATGCAAAGACGCGAACTATGGATCAGCTATACATAGACAAGTTTTGAGTAAAGCTCAGAGTATTCTGTCAGATAATTCCCATCCTATAGACCATTTCAATGTGGTGATGTCATTGGCCCATGAACATTTCCTGCTTGATATCAAACTATTTCATAACTGTAACAAGAGACAATTCAATCATAACGTAATATTAAAACAGCCATCATAACATTATTTATCAATATGTGGCTCTTTTTGGATTCTCGGAAGTTATAGAAATTAAAAATGTAAAACAGGAAATACGTTGGGACCATTGTTTTTGTTTACATCCCTCAAAATGGTCTATACACCACGAGTTTTATCTTCTCCCTTCTGGTATTCGATACAGAACTCCTATTAGTAAAACAAATCGGTTTAAACTTTCTTTTATCCCCTCAGCTGTAAAGTTTTTAAATTTAGGGTAGATTTGTATTGTACAATGTGTTTTTGTGTATTATGTGTGACATGTTTGTATGCTGCAACCAAATTGCTTTTGGGGAATGAATAAAGACTGACTGACTGAATAGACATCCTGCGGCGTGATTCGGATGAGGCGGCGTGAATGACGCAATTCGTGCAAATGAAATGCCGTGAGTTGAGCGTTTTGTGCGTTTGATGCTCGAGTTGGAAAATCTAAACTTCAGTGGACATTCGTGCCACATTAACCAATCATGAGCTTGCTCTTGTAGGGGAGTGATTGTGATGACGTAGCGCCTGTTGTTGGTGTCCCGAGGGAAAATCCTCTTGCCGACACCGGACAACAGCTCATCAAACTGGGCTTGGCTCAGTTGGAAGCACCGCTGAAAGCCTCCATCATCCAGGTATAGTTTCTGGAGGAGTTGATGAACTCACAGAGCTGGGTGCACCTCTGAAAGGATCTAGTGGACTCAGACACTACGCCAAACGAATATACGCTGTTCATCAGCCTTCCTAAAGCACATAAAGCACAGCTACTATCTCAATAAAATCCATGTTAGCCATTTAACAATGAAGCTAGAGTCACAGGGCAGACAAAAGCCCCGCCCATAACTCGAATCCGCGTCTATTGTGAAGTGAATTTTGACACGCGAATGAAGCAAGTAAACTCAAAACGTTCACGAGTCTATTTACGCGCGAATAGCCCAATTTGTTCGTGCGTGGCGCGTCTGGTGTGAACACAACATCAGAGTTTCACCTGCTGAAGATAATGTCAGCTACTAAGATGCATTATAATTCTCCAAAGACACAGGTGTTTATAGCTCCGCCCTCTTTTGAAAAGATCATAATCTAATTTGAATTTAAAGTGACAGTCACCAAAACAGCGCAATTAGGATCAAAGGCTAAAAAGAGCAGTTTTAAAGAGTTATAAAACATAATTTGTGTCATGTTTTGAGCTGAAACTTCCCAAACACACTCTAGAGACATCAGAGACTTATTTTACGTCTTATAAAAAGGTGCATAATAGGTCCCCTTTAATTATGACTTCTTAATGTCATTTCAGATCTGCTGAAAATCATTGAAGTGCAGGACACACCTCATCATTTCCTAACTGGAGACATAAGTTCACAGAAACACCTCAGGGATGATTTCCCCTGCACTCACTGTGGGAAGAGTTTCAGCTGTAAATCAAACCTCAATAGACACAAGAAAACCCACACCGGAGAAAAACCCTTCACATGCGTTCAGTGTGGAAAGAGCTTCGCCCGTCGAGAAAACTTTTATAGACACAATCAAAGCCACATCGGAGAGAAATCCTTTGCATGCATTCAATGTGGAAAAAGCTTTATGTTTGTGGACGCACTCAAAAAACACATGCGCTGTCACTCTGGCGCCAGACCGTATGACTGCGATCAATGTGGAAAAACATTTACTTTGCTGTCCAGCCTGAAGAGACACATGATCATCCATGCTGATTTAAAGCCACATGCATGTTCTCAATGTGAAAGGAGTTTTTCTCGGCTGGACTGTTTGAAGAATCATCAGAAAACACACACCGATGCCAGACCTCATTTGTGTTTGCAGTGCGGCAGTGCTTTTAATTCAGCCGACATTTTAAAACGGCACCATAGGATTCACACTGGAGAAAAGCCGTACTCGTGCTCCGAATGCGGGAAGAGTTTCACTCAATCGGGACACTTAATACAGCATGAAAGAGTTCATACTGGACAAAAACCGTATATCTGCTCCATTTGTGGACAGAGTTTTAGCACTGCAAGGAATCTGCCCGCTCACATTAAGAAACACCTTAAAATGACAACTGATGCTTTCGGAAATCTGATTTAATCGATTAATCGGATGAGCTTTTTCCATTTTCTTTGAAGATCTTGTTACTTAAAAAGTGTAAAAAGTGCAGTAAAAAGTGTGCTGCATATTGCTTAATTAAAATAAATACAACGAGAAAATCAAATAAATGTTATACAGACATAAAGTGATGTGTTATTATTTTTTTACAGATTGTACTACTAATTAAATCAATTATTTTTATAATTTATTTATAGAATAATTAAGTTTCAGCTCTAATTTATTAATTTTTTATTTTACTATATACTTTGAAATACAGAAACATTCTCTTTCAGCCCCATTAGAGTATATTATTATTATTATTTCACTGCTAATAAACACTGTAGCTAATATAGTAAATATGCACATCTGTTTGTTTCAAACATTTACTAAATAATTATAATAATGATAATAATGAGTTGTTGATGCTACACTGCAAAAATAGCAGTGTTATTTCAACTCTAACAGAGTTAAAATCAACTCCGATGAGTGAACATATTGTCCCAATATTTTCAGAGTTAAAACAACACTCTTAAGAGAGTTACTTGTACAACACTACACTTGAGTTATATTTACACTGTATCGAGTTAAAAAATAACTCTGATCTACACTACTGGGAGTTGATTGTTCCCTGACTGTAGTGCAAAGAATGAAAATTCAACATTTTAACTGAGAGAGTTTAACTCTTAATTTTCTAATACAATTGTTATTAATCATTTTTATCAACAAAACATGTTAATGCTTGACAGCCAGCACTAGAAAATGTACACTTTTTACAAATGAACACGTTTAAACACTTTAAAAGATCTTAAAAATGGCATGACTTTTCGGTTCCATTTAGATTTTTGGACAAATGTATTCACGGATGTTGTAAATAACACCTCAAGTGTTGGTTAGCTGTAACTCCTTGATTTTACACTGATCAGCTTCGAACTCTGGTTGTGTTAATTTATCAAAATATAACTCTATAATGTCAACACTTTACTCTGAAATGCTTTAACACTGATGAATTTGCTGTGTACGGATGTTTCTTTAAGTGGCATGAATTGTTTGCTTTTCAGTTAGATAATTGTTCATAAAAGTGACTTGCAATTTTTCTGAAGATCTTTAGAAATTTTAGAGGCTGACAATAGTAGCAGAGTCATATTTTATTTCAGTGTGTAACCTTCTGGCATGTACCATAATTGCAGCAAATTAATTTAAATATTCACCAAATGTGGAGCAAAAAAATGGACCAATATGGAGCAAAATCTCTGAGGAATATTTCCAGTACCTTGTTGAATCTATGCCACGAAGGATTAAGGCAGTTCTGAAGGCAAAAGGGGGTCCAACCCGGTACTGGTAAAGTGTACCTAATAAAGTGGCCGGTGGGTGTACGTTGAATATCTTGAGTTTCTCAATGTAGTTATAATGAAAGCCCTCTAGATGGCGCCATTTGTTTTTGTTTTTTGTTTGAATCACGTGAGCTTGTTGAATTCATATTTGTTGATAAAAAACTCCTTCAAATCTGAGGCCATGGGTGGATTTACTTTACATCGGGCGATTTTTACGTGTAAGTGAATCGACCGGTGTTTGATTCCCGAGCGAATGATTCTTAAGAGTCGGTTCATTTTTAGAGAATCAAAACAGTCAAGCGTTATGGTTACTGGCTCAGCTATTGAAACCTGATCATAATCGACTTGAAATTATAGAAAGATGGAGATTGAGGAAGAACCATGCACAATAAAATATGAAGATACAGAGGAACAAATAGGTTTGTGTTTTCATTAATTCTGTGTAATGACTGATGAGGAATATTAAAATGACTTCCTGTGTATATAGGAACTAGATACGCGTAACATTTGACGTTTAAAGTCAAAGTATATTTGTGCTACTAATAATTGATGTTTATTAAGCTTTTTTATTTGTTATTTACTTGAAATATGGTATTTTACTGTTGATTTTTAGACCCGATGGAAGTGAATGAAGACAAATGGCAACAGAAACCTCCTCATTTCACGAATGAAAATGTAAACACAGACATTTCAAAGACTGAACAAAGTTTCACAACAAATCAAGCGGGAGTTTGTTTTGAAGGAAACGTAACTGAGTACATAAGAATTAACGGCAGGTTCACCTGTGTTCAGTGTGGAAAGAATTACGAGCACAAGGGAAACCTGAATGTGCACATGAGGATTCACACTGGAGAAAGACCATTCACATGTACTGATTGTGGAAAGAGCTTCAGTAACAAAGGAAACCTTGAAAAGCATTTCAGGATCCATACAGGAGAACGACCGTTCACATGTGATCACTGTGGAAAGAGTTTTTACGACAAAGGAAAGTTTAATGAACACATGAAGATTCACACTAGAGACTCGCTGTTCACCTGTTCTGACTGTGGAAAGAGTTTTATTCAGAAAGCAGGATTGAAGAGTCATCTGAAAGTTCACTCTGAAGAAAGACCATTCGTGTGTGCTCAGTGTGGAAAGAGTTTCAAAACTGAAAGCAACCTGAGAAGTCATCAGCTCTCTCATTCTGGAGTGAGGTCATTCAACTGTGATCAATGTGATAAAACATTTGTCCGGGCATCAAATTTGAGAGAACACCTTAAAGTTCATGCTGGACTGAAGCCTCATGTTTGCTCTTTTTGTGGAAAGAGTTTTTTGCGACTGGAAACTTTACAAGTTCACCTGAGGATTCACACTGGAGTGAGACCTTATACATGTTCTGACTGTGGGAAGAACTTTACTATATTAGGCGACTTAAAGAAACACCAGAGGATTCACACTGGAGAGAAACCGCACAAGTGTTCACACTGTGGAAAGAGTTTCACTTTTTCAGGAAACCTGAAAAATCATGAGAGAGTTCACACTGGAGAAAAGCCGTATCAGTGCTCTACATGTGGGAAGAGTTTCAATCAATTATCTAATCTACGGGTTCATATAAAACAAAACAGATGTTGCCTAATTGTGCCTAAATAAGAAATGTTTCAGAATCAGATTCGTCATTTACAAGAAAATTATACGATATTTAAAAACAATACATGCATTTATTGATTTTCCTTCCACTTAGGGTGTACTCACACTAAGCTATCCGAATCGTGCCCGGGTGCGTTTCCTGGTTTGTTTGACAAGTGTGAGTGCTCCGAATCGGGCCCAGGCGCGGTTGAAAGACGTGTGCCAGAGCATGGTTCGGGGTTGGGCTTTGGCACGGTACGCTTGTAGTGTGAGTGCAAAGCGTGCCTGAGCGCGAAACTGAAGATGCAACGTCACTTTTAAGATACTGTTTCATATGGATTTATTAATCATTCATACTTTTCAATGAACACGAACTGTCATAGTTTATTAAAGACGCAAACCCCTCGCTGCACCTTCAGCAAACCTCCTAATACCTGCAGCACGAGGACTTTTATGATCATTTATGAACGTCAAAAGTGGTGGATCTGTTCTGCAAAATATTTGACTGCGTGTCACGGCATCCCAAACGACTAAAAAATAATACAAAACAATATAACTAAAGCAATGCCCACTGTGCTAAGCGAGAGCGCTTTTTTCTGTCAAACTGAACAGCCGCATCATCGATGACGTAAGCGTGCTCCGGCTCGGAAGGTAAAATGCTCCGGCAAGGTTCAAGGCAACTGTACCTAGTGTGAGTACGTGTGAGTCTCTATTTCAGAGGTCGCCACAGCGGAATGAACCGCCAACTGTTCCAGCATATGTTTCACACAGCGGATGTCCTTTCAGCCGCAACCCAGTACTGGGAAACACCCATACAAAACAATACATTTGGAATCATTTCGAACAGGTTCAGTTCATCTGAAAAATGAATTGTGCATTTGAGCTTTCCTGAAATGATGACAACATCTGTTCATTCAGTCGTTTGTTTACATGTTGATGTGTTACTCCAGGTGTTTCGGCAGAAAGCTACTCTTGAAATATAAAAAAAATATATAAAATAATTGACATGGGATGCCAGCTTGCAGAAGGTTTATTAAAAAGGATGCCTGTACTAAATATCTGCCCTCTGAACTGTTATATATATGTGTAATGTACTGACTGCACATAAATGACAATTGGATCATGTGTTCATGTATACATGGAATTAAAATGGATAATAGTTGTTTTTTTATATGGAATATTGTTGTATTTATTATCAAATTTTTTCTTAAGGCCCACTCATGATGCTTTGTTTAAATAATCTGAGTCTCTTCTGCAAAACTGTAAACAGTCAGTGAAGTATTTAAAAACTGAGCACAATGTGGTTTTATTATTGACCTCACAGTTCATCCAACGAATATCAAAAGACAACTTTTTGGATTTAACAAATGATGTATAATAATAATAATACTAATATAATCATGCTAATTATATATATATTAACTTTATGTGGTTAAATTTATATAAACATAATAAATATATATAATTACACAAACATATATCATGTAAAATACAAACTTTTAATAATGTTATGTTTAATAATCTTTTTTCATTCATTTATTCATTAATTTTTCTTTGGCTTAGTCCCTTTATTCATCTGGGGTTGCCACAGGGAAATGAACCGCCAACTTATCCAGCATATGTTTTACGCAGCGGATGCCC